>CM033396.1:36391878-36855604 GCA_019426215.1 Buddleja alternifolia
TAGAAATAAAAGGCCCAAGAGAAATATTAAGCAACTAGGCTGGATGAAGGGTTTGATCCAAAATAGAATTAGGGTTTTCATATGAAATTGTAACCAATGATTTTGGCTGCGTTGTGTACGTGTACAGCAGGTCCCAAATATCTGACAAAGTATGTATTTAAATTGTGAGTGATGTGAAAACGGACATCAGAAAACTGAACCAATTCTTATCTTCTTCCTTTTTATCCGTTGGAGTTTTATCCCTTGTCTCGAATCAAGGAAATTATCAACCATTGTTTCATTCACACTAAATTGAACTGAATGAAAATTATTTTATTCACGAGAAACTGGTAATGGAAAACTGGATAAAGAGAACAAACAGACGTTCTTGAGCGGTAGGCGACTCCCACGAGATGAGACGATGGTAATCGAACACATGAAATTTCTTAATTTTCTCTGTCACTTTAGGTTGGATTTTGAAATGAAGAGGCAAATATGTCAATTCTCCTCTTTTGCTCTGGCATTAGGAGAATTGCTCTAGAATTTCATTAGCCTATTATATTCTATGTCTATATCTATCTATCTATACTACTACAAAAGTATGGATCCTAAAAGTGTTCTTCCAATTGTGATAAGACCCAATAGTCCTTCATTTCATAATATATTAATTAATATTAATTAATATATTCTATAAAAGTACGGACCCTAAAGATTTTCTTCCAATTGTGATAAGACCAAATAGTCCCATTTTATAATATGTTAATATTAATAACTCACTTAATTAATAGCATAGAAAGATAAAAAATGTATCGGGTGCCATTGTTAAGAAGGAATTCTAATTAAAAGGTTGCAACAATTGTTGGAAGATGGAAATCCCAATAGGCTGCAATTAAGAATAATTTAAATAGCTCATTTAAACTATAGTTGATGTTCCATTGTCACTTCCATACAATATAATCCTGTCATCTTTCAAGTACAGTTTTCCAGAGAAGTATTTAAAAGTCCAGCATTTTTCTCATCCAAATACCAATATCTATGACCACTTTGTTTGATTTCACAAAGATTGCTCTCGAAAAACTATTTTTCTTTTGCATCTCCTCCCATGGACTCCTACTCATTACAACCCCCCGGATATGATTTTGCACGAAATACACCATTAGGCATACACATCAATTAGAAAGACGAGTTCGGAAAAACTCATAGTGCTCTAATGATTGTTGAGCACAATATGAACGAACATAGGAACAAATATTCTGTGATAAATTTGTTAGAGGTTAATTCAATTTCTTGTTATCCATATTTCATGCTTCGTTACCTTCTCATTGAACCTTTGACTAAGACAATTAGAAAAATTGGAGCCATTCTATTAATTACTGTTTCATGAGGAACATTCTTCCAATCAATGAGGTCATTTTGGATTTGGTCTCTTATTTTGAACTGGAGACGTACAGTCAGTGGGTTGATATAAATCAGAATGTTGTGACTAAGAAGGAGAAATAATGTAACTTACTCGACTGATTCATGTGGACATTAAGCCTAATTTTATGAAGTTTAGGTCGAGTGTCAGTGGAGACTTATACATGAATAAATTTGATATTAGTTCCTTCAAGAGTATATATACTGTAGATTTGTCATTTTTCTTGGTTTCTTCATGCCTTTATCTTTTCTTTCATTTTGAATGATAATTTTTATCAATTTTGTCAAGTTGGTTGAGCACTTTTTTCTATGGTACTTGCATGCGTAACATGCACGAGTTGAGTCACCCTTTATTCTTAGGTCAAATTAATAATAAGCTGAATCTACATTAAAAAAAAAAAGTAATTTTACTTTTATATACTCCATAACTTATGGATTGTTTAAATAGATAATTATGTAAGTATGTGGTAATTGGTAAGGCAAAAAATAAGAATATAGGTGTTTTTGCAGTTGTTTGGGTACAAGGGTATTATTATTTTTCTTTTCTTAGTGATATCATGTAGTTTTTTTATAAAAGAAGTTCCTACAAACTTTAGGTAAAATATGGTGAGAGATATTAGAAAAAAAAATCTATTATGACTTGCTAATTTTTCATTTTTCTTTTTTGGTAATTTATCACTCACTTATTACATAGGAATTTTCATTGAGATAAAATATCAGTTAAAGGAAATATATAATAATTGACTCATGGACTATACTATGAACCTATAGTGAGAATATACTAATTTGAAATAAGCATACATCATCATAAGTTCCATTTCCCTTTCTCTTGTCACTTCAAATTTTGTCACTAATATTCCTTTTTGTTGTAGTGGATTATGACCATGTTAATTTTTCTTCATTTGAATAGAGTCATAGAAGAAAATATAATAAGCTTAAAATTTGGGAAAGGAGGGACTTGGAGGACTCTTCTGACAAAATAAGAGGGGGTTTCCCTATCATAAAAAACCCACAATGGAATACCATCGAGGGGGTACAAATCCAAATAGACAAGATGCCCATTTTATCAAATTATGAGCAGCCATATTTAAACTCTTAGGAATAAAGGTTTCAAGTGCCCCTTAATATGATTTCCAAATGAGTCTCTAATATCTGGTACCAGTGATTTAGATAACCAACCCCTGGTGATAAATTGGCAATGGATCGGCAACTATATATGATTATGACTTTATTCAAATTGATGCTTTGATGGCTGCCCGTATGATCTTGGAATGAGGCAATGTTTATAAAAATTTGAGCTTGTGTGCCACTTTCATCATATGCTTCAGAAATCAAACGCATCTTGAATATCTCTGTTGACTTTTTTTGGTCCTTAGTTTTACTTAATTTTGATGATGACATATTATCTATATTTGGGTTTAGTTGATGCCACCCATATGGGGACTGCCCGAATCCACTCACCTACTGACACGTGTCATGTGTCAGATTCAAATTTTTTTTTTTTAAATTGCTCCAAACCATAATGTTTAACCATGGTTAGAATTTTATTAACTAATAAAAAAAAAATATTAACTGATGTAATAAGGAAAAAGAATATTACAAATCACTTTTACTTTTCTACCCAAAATATTCACTCTCTCTCACTAAGGCTGACGAAGAGGTTGTTTCCGGCGATCTACCGGTGAATGTCAGCAACTCAGCCCCTTTATCAGACCACAACCTAAACACGTGCATTGTCCATTTTTTCTAGGTATTATTTCACTCTTATTAATCATTTGTTTAAACAAAAATATGTTTATCTTGACTCCAAAATGTAGATCTATAACCCATTTGTTTAATTCAGTTTTTCTTTTTCTTTTTTAATACTACTTTATAAACGGTGAAATGGGTCTTGCCTTTGGCTCTTATAAAAACTTATTTGTGGGTATTGTAAATGTTTTTTTTTTTGTGATATATTGTAAATGAAATAGCAATATGGAGAACTTCCGTAGGCAGGGGCGAAACTTTATGTTTTTTTCTTTTGAAATTATGACAATGGTGTTAGAATATTAATTCAAAATGTGTGTGTGTGTCTGTTTATATATATATATATATATGATATAAATGATATACCCATAAACCCATTTCAAAATTGACTTGTGTGTGTGTGTTTATATATGTGTATATGCGTGTGTGTGTGTGCGTGTGTTTATATATATATATATATATGTGTGTGTGTGTGCATGTGTATATACATATATATGTGTGTGTGCGTGTGTTTATAAATATATGTATATGTGTGTGTGTGAATGAGTGTGTGTTTTGGTGAAGAAGATGAAGTAGAGAGAGAGAAAATAGGGTGTATGGAAAATAACAAAAGTGTCCTTAATTTTTGTGTTAAATTGCATTTTAATCCACAAAAGTGGCACATGCCACAAAATACAATTCTGACTTACAAATTGCAAGAAGCAGAGACTCTTTTACCTCTGCTTCTTACAAGTTTACATCACAATTTCTCTTACATTACAATTGCATCTACTTATACAATGAGTTTATGCTAATACTAATTTTATTTTTGTGTAGGTCATTATAAATAATGACTGAAAATTATTTCAGAACACCTGAAGCTAATGTCTGCGATTTCCAGGTTAGTTATTTGCTACATTTTCTATGAAGTAATAATTCTGGTAATTAAATATTTAAATTTGATTGATAAGATATATTTCTTGTTATATTAGATTTGAACGGAAACGATGAAGACGCTGAAATTGAGTGTGCTGATCAATGTACATTTGGAGAATTAGGGAGGGACGAACATATTGAGGTACATTCTTCTATCATAGAGGAGTTTGAGAGTAGATTAGCAGTTGGTCAAACAGTAAAGAGCGCCGGCAATGCATATTTACTTTATTGTAAGTATGCACACGCTAAAGGGTTTAGTGTTAAAAAGGGGGATCAACATTGCTTTCCTCATACTAAAGAGCTCCAATCTAAAGATTTTGAATGTTCTTGTGAGGGTGTCAAAGACGAAAGGCGGTCTATTAACAGAAAACCAGTGTACCAAAAGCCCATAACTAGAACTGGATGCAAAGCAAGACTTAAAGTTGGGCGAGAATGGGGAGGAGAGTGGAAGGTGACCAAGTTTTTGATGGAACATAATCATGAAATGGTCGCGAGTGATCAAATACATTTATTGAGATCATCGCGCAATATTTCGCATGCTCATAAATCAACTTTGGAAGCAATGGTGAATGCCGGAATATCTCCAACTACCGCATTTTCTTATATGGAAAGTGAAGCACATGGGCCACAAAACTTAGGTTTCACATGAAAAGATGCCTTTGATTATCTTGATCGTTTAAGAAGGAAAACAAAAATTGAGGATGGAGATGCATCTGCATTACATCAATATTTCATAAAGAAATCGAACAAGGAGACTTCTTTTTATTGGAGTGTGCAAATGGGTGATGATAATAGGATGATGAACTTTTTCTTTAGGGACTACCGATGTATGATTGATTATGAATATTTTGGTGATGTGGTCTCAGTTGACACTACTTATCGAACAGATAGGTACGATTTAATATGTGCTTCTTTCGTTGGAATTAATCATCATAAGCAAAATGTGATGTTTGGACTTGCCTTTATGTCGGATGAAACTGAAAGCTCTTTTGAATGGTTGTTTTCTACATTTCTTGAATCTATGAATGGTAAACAACCTGAAACTGTATTCACTGATCAGTGCCAGGCAATGATGAATGCAGTTGGAACAATTTTTCCATGTGCACATCATCGTTTGTGTCAATGGCATATCAATCAGAATGCTCCTTCACACTTTGGGAGTTTGAATGGTGATTCACGATTTAAAGAATTATGGTATGAATGTATGAGTCGTCGTGATTCTGAAGAAGAGTTTGAGGCTAAATGGAGAATTATGATTGACAAGTATAATCTCACTAGTCACAAATGGTTAAATGGCATGTACAAATTGCGGCGTAAATGGGCTACTGCTTTTAGTAATGACAAGTTCAGTGCTGGGCTTTTAGCTACATCTAGAAGCGAGGGCACGAACTCATGTTTAAAAAAAATGGGTGATAGGACTATTTCATTGTACAACTTTGTCCTTAACTATGAAAAAGTTCAAGAAAATTGACGTGCAAAGAAAAAAGCAGAGGACACACGTTGTCGCCATGGGAAGCCTTCGATGATTGTGAAAAACAACCCATTATTGAACCATGCTGCTAATGTGTACACACTTAACATGTACCATAAGTTTGAAGAAGAATTGGTGGGGTCTTTGAGTACGGCTTTCGAACTATATGAGGTTGGTGATTTTTTGGTCAAGTTCAAGGCAACATCTCATGGTCCAAATTCAAGGGTCAGACAACTGGTTTTTGATAAGCATAAATGTGAAGTACAGTGTAGTTGTCATAAATTTGAGACAATGGGTATTCTATGTAAGCACGCTTTAAAAGCCCTAGACTTTATGAATGTAGGTTTTTTGCCCGAGTCATACATAAAGAAGAGATGGACGAAAAATGTAAGAAATAGAGTACCTTATAATGAAAGTGGTGAAAATGGAAGTGGCCATGTTTCTGAGATGGTATTTGTGAATCAAATAATGAGGTCAACGTATGATCTTGCTATGCGTTGCAAAGTTCATGAGGAGACGAGAAAAATGATAAATGAAAATCTTGAGAGTTCTACCAGGCATGCAAATTCTTTGTTTGAAAAATTGAATTTAGATGTTCCAAATACGTGCGATGACTTGTCCGTTGATGATGATAATGATAAGATAAATGAAGTAGTTGTACGTAATCCTCTTTCTGTCAAATCAAGAGGAGTCACGAATGCTCGCATACGTGGAAATTGGGACGCTAAGAGCAAAAGTAAGTTAAAATTTAAGTCAATTATAACTTCATGCAATGTTGTACTTAATATATTATAACTTTTACTTTTCTAAACTAAATATTTCTTCTTCTTTTTCGGTCTCTTATTTTTCTAGAGATAACAAAAGGTACCAAACGGAAAGAAAAATGCTCACAAGATGCAACATGTGCCCCAATTTCACAAGAAGCTACTGATATTCAATCATCAGATTATATGCCTGGTTATCCTCGTCAAAGCGGATCATTTACCGCTCAATTTGATACAAATCGATCTTATTCTCCACTTCCAATGCCATTTGCAACAATGAGTAGTGTGCCCCATGACCCAAATAACGGACAATTCTATATGGGTGGCCAGACAACATATGTGTATCCATTTGGGGCTCATCCTTTGTCACAGAACTAAAAACACACCCACAAGCAGAGAAGAGGAAAAAACCAAAAGAGAAGAAAAAAAAAGAAGAAAATTAGAGGTGAAGAGCACACACACTGTGTGCTTGTATTTCTTCTTTGTACTAGGTTCAAGATAGTTGAAATATTGTGTAATCCAAACTTTTGTTTTATTTTCTTTTTGAAGAAACCCATTTGGTTTTTATGCTAATGAATTTTGTCGACTTCTTTCATGTGTATTTATATATTTATCTAATGTTTGTTATTATTATTTAATTAGTTGTGACAAAAGTGTAGTACGTTAACAATTAGTGTTTGCCTTGGGCGGGAATGGGAGTGGGTGCTCGGGTAATCTCTTTTCTTCTATGCTCACAAATTATTTGATGAAATGTTTGTGCCTTGCATTTGACTTAATAGTAACTAGCGGCGTGGCACACTCGATGCGTGTGCACATAAATTGATTTATTAAATTTAGACAATTAATTATAATGTGAAAAAAGATATCAATTTACAAATTAGTCCATAAAATGCCATATATTTCTTCAATGAATTTAATACATGATTACATACTCGTATAAACTCTTTGCGAAAATTAACAAATAGTCCTTCTTAATAAAATAAAAAATTAATCATTCTTAATCATCCTCTCAACAATAATATGTCATCGACCATTTTATGTTATAAAACATAATGAAATCAAGGAAAATATTATCATTCCTTCACTTGATTAATAGCAAAACATAAAACTAAAACAATATAAATCAAAATTGAAAATTGTCCAAACCTTCTTCTTCTCTATTTTGCCGGCAACGCATTTTCTGACCTCGCCTTCCTCACATTAATTTTCTGGCTTTTTCCTTCATTTTTCTACTTCTCTACCATGCAGGCATATTTCCACTTACATTCTTTGTTATGGTTCGCAGACAGATCAAAGAAAAAATGCAGAATGAATATGTGATTCCATGGATTTTCCTAGATGTTAGTTACTTGTTAGTGGGAAGTTACACTGCAATGTTAGAAGAATTGGCCGGAAATTGGTGTTATCAGGGAGTTGTGGATGCTAGGAATGTGGGTGGTTTATTTGAGATGGAAATTTACTATTTAACCCTTTTTATTTCAAATCAAATGTTAAAAGCATGAGGTTATTTTAGGAAGAACACATTTGGTTTCCCACGGCGGTTACTCTAAGGCCCTCAGCTTTAATAAACGAAACAAATACTAAACATCAAATAACTTAATTCTTCAAAATTAAAATTATTAACGAAACAAAATCATATAGAACACATTAAGAAGCAAGAAATTAATTTTGTTTCATCCACCACTCCAGTAATTTCTTCTACGTACTGCCTGAATTAATGATGGTAAGGCTTCTTCAAATCTCTTTCTTCTACTGCGTGAATTAGTAATGGTAAGGCATGGGACAGAATTCAGCGTTTATCATGTCAAGTGCTTTGAATGAAGGAAAAAAAATACAAAATTCATAGATAGAGGAATAAATCTAACTTCTATGATTCTTTGCTGCTGCTTAATTCTTACTGCATCTTCTTCTTGCTTGTGGTGATATGCAGAATTTTTTTAACCGAGTTGCAAGGTAAATGAGGGAAGTATGAGAGAGAGACGTGGAGTAGAGTATTGCATGTTGGGGCAGTTAGTGGGCTGCTAGTTTAGGAATGTGGGTGGTTTATTTGTGATGGAAATTTACTATTTAACCCTTTTTATTTCAAATCAAATGTTAAAAGCATGAGGTTATTTTAGGAAGAACACATTTGGTTTCCCACGGCGGTTACTCTAAGGCCCTCAGCTTTAATAAATAGTATAGATTAATAGATTATGTTGCCTATTGTTAAGTATTACTTGATTCATTGTTATTCATATACAATGAGTGTATTTTAATATGAATATAAAGAAAAAAAGGAAAAAAATTGGGCTGTATGAACAGTGCTGCGAAACTGAAAAAGAAATTGGTGCACCCTTGAATTTTTTTTTTTGGTTTCTTTTGATTTTTTGCTTTGTTTTACTTTAGTCACTATATTTATAGTTAGTTACAACTAGGTCCCTAAACTTTGAAAAATGGATATACAACATAAATTTGTGATTGTATTTTCTCTCTCTCTACCATCTTCTTCACCAAAACACACACTCATACACACACACACACACACACACACATATATATATATATATAAACACACGCAGACACACACACATATATATGTATACACACCCAAACACACACATATATATATAAACACACACACACGCAGACACACACACACACTATATATATATATAAACACACACACAAACGCATATACACATATATAAACAGACAAACACATAAATTGAATTTCATAATGGAATTTTGAAATGGGTTTATGGGTATAAACCCATAAATGGTGAAATGAGTATAAAAATATGACTCATAAATGGTTTTAGAATTCCCGACTTCCCGGTAGAGGCTGAATGGTTGTGGTTCTACAAGAAGAAAATTTTGGAGATTTTTTTTGGTTATCTTTTAAGATATCTAATTGAAATGAGGAAAATGAGGTATTGAGATGAAAACATGATTTATATATCAATACTAATGCATTGAAATTCAAATTCAATTTTTTTTTTTGGAATTTGGCGCACTTTTGGGAGTGAATTTGAAATTTTTTGCAGAAAAGGGGTCACCATGGTTAAACATTATGGTTTGGAGCAATTTTTTTTTAAAAAATTGAATCTGACACATGACACGTGTCAGTAGGTGAGTGGATTCCGGCAGTCCCCATATGGGTGGCATCGACTAAACCCTATATTTGGATACTTATTGTGATATTTCTTGTCGTGCAGATTTTTTGTAAATTCCAGCAAGCTATCTCATCTTTGGTCCCACGTTTAAGAGAAGTACACATTACCAATTTTTTACCGTATTCTCTCATCCCCTAATTAATTTTGTCTATCTAATCTTTGTCATATGGACACGTAATATTATTGGATAATAATAATCTACGCAAAGAGTAGATATGAATCGCACTTCAAATTTCTCAAATCAGACTTAAAACAATGAGAAATTAAGTGCCAAAGTGTGGTGTTTGAAGTTGATTATCCCATATAGGGAATTAACGGAAAATTGCAATTTTGGCCCAACAACGTAGCCCATGTGGACTTTTGGTCCCAATATTTTTTACTTTAGCATTATACGTCCTATAACTCCAAAAAAATGTGCATTTTTGGTCCCAAGATACGATTACGTCATGTATTTGTACGGAATTGGCATGTGCGGCTCACGTGGGATCATCAAAATTGTGTGTTTTTGGTCTCATAACTCCAAAAAACGTGAGTTGCACATGCCAATTCCGCCAAATACATGACGTAATTGTATTTTGGGACCAAAAATGCACATTTTTTGGAGTTATGGGATGTATAATGCTAAAGTCAAAAGTACTGGGACCAAAAGCACACATGGGCTAAGTTACGGGACCAAAATTTTATTTTTCCTAGAATTAACCAAAAGATGAGATAGTCTGTTTACTGCTCATAAGTCAAAAGTCATAAGTAACTTTGTATATACTATTTTTAATTGGATATTATTTAATATTACAGTGAAAATGATTTATATATATATATATATATAATAAGTTTATATATATATATATATATATAAAATAAGTTTACATAGTAGTAGAGAAAAATTCACTTTTGGTCCCGTAGGAGTTGGCCCAAAACACTTTTAGTCTCGTAGGACTTTTTTTGATGCTTTTAGTCTCATAGGAGAGAAAAAGTCACATTTTTGGTCCCAAACATTAAAAAATGGATGGAAATGGCAATTGTTACACGCTCTATTAATTTTAAGGGAAAAAAAGAAATTCAAAAAGAAATTTAAATAATAAAATAACAAAAAAACAAAAAAAAAAGAAAAAAGAAAATGAAGACATCGTCTTCTTCCCCCCCCCCCCCCCCCCCCCCCCAAAAAAAACCCACCAAACCACCCCCACCTCAAAAAACAAAAAAAAGGAAGGGTGACGACGACCAATTGGTCGTCTTCTTCGGACCACCACCACGCTACTCCAATACCACCGCCACCTCCATCGCCGGCACCCCTCCAAAGATCGACCCACCTCCATTGCCGGTACCTCCAGATCGAGCTTTGGCGGTTGGAGAGGTTTGGGTTGAGCTTTGGCGATGACGGCGGTGGCAGCGTGGATTAGGATGGGAGTGGAGGTGGGGGTGTGGTTTGGTGGGTTTTTTGTTGGGGGTTCGTCTTCTTCATTTTCTTTTCCTTTTCCTTTTTTTTCTTGTTTTTTTATTTTAAATTTCTTTTTGAATTCTTTATTTTCCCCTTAAAATTAACGGAGCGTTTAACACAATCGCCATTTTCCGTCCATTTTTTAACGTTTGGAACCAAAAGTGTCACTTTTTCACTCCTATGAAACTAAAAGTGTCAAAAGAAGTCCTACGGAACTAAAGGTGTTTTGGGTCAACTCTTACGGGACCAAAAGTGAATTTTTTCCCATAGTAGTAATTAATTTCATGTATTCCACTGGCATTTTATTAGAACCAATTGTTTTTTTCCCCAATGATTAGTAACTATAATTACAATGCCTTATTATCATTCATATTGAATATTTATCGAAATCAAGTATTTAATAAGACCAATTTCAAGTACAAAAAAGAAAATCTAAATCATTCTCGCAATATTTAACGTACCAATATATAAGTTGCTTTTTCAAATATCTGCAAAGTTAGAGCTTAATGTTTCTAATAGTCTAAGACTCTTTCAATATGCTATGTCACAAATACTCACACTTTGAATTGTCACCTTCTTTGGCTTTTTCACATCTCTTCCAATTAAAATGATCTTTTATTGATGATTTATTAATATCTATTATTATATCTTTCTTACGTTTTTCTTTATATGTTTAATTCATGTTTTTTTCCTCACATGCTTAGTTTCAAATAGAATGATTTGATTTTTATATTAACATAATCAATTTAAGCTTTCAAAATTATATTTTTTGTGATTATACAACATTAAACTTCATTATCCATATATATTTCGTTACACTTGAAATATTTGGTTTATTTGCTATTGCTAGATTTTTGGTTAAGTCTTTAGATTTTCGGAGAATATAAGACCTTACAAGTTCATACTTCTTATGTATACAAGGGAATTGTACAAGTTTGTAAAAACTTCTATAGTGTGTAGAACGTATGTAAAACCTTCATTTGTAAATATCTTCTTTTTTTTTTTGAAGAAAAATAGGTCTTATATATCATTCAATCGAAAGTTTACAATGCCTGGAACAATACAATTCATATCGACTCAAACGATGTAGTAAGAACATCTGAAACACCAACTATCAAGTTCTTGAAGATAACAAATCTTAAGAACTCACAAATGAGCACAAGAAATTCTTGTGCAACTCCTATTCAATGAGAGAGGAAACTCTCATTCGAGAGATAAAGCAAACTCTCATATGAGAGAGAAAATAAAATACTAAACAAAATATCTAAAACTTTATATAAAAACTTATGTATCACCCGTCTTCATTTCGTCAGATCTGTCTTTGTCTCTTTAGATCCATATTCGTCTTGTCAGATTTGAAGATGTGTGATGTACAACTTGAAGAAGGGTGCTCCAACCCAACCCGCCGACGATAGTGGTAACAATGGTGAAGTTGACAACTGCTTCACCAAGCCATCGCTGACGGAGGAAAATAGAAGAAAAAAGAAAGGTAGGGTTTAGAGAGAGAGAGGCGTAGATTGTATATATATATATATATATATATATATATATGTTCATTTGTATATATCTTAGAAAGATCAAAATTTAGTAAGTGTGAATTAACTCATATCATTGTAGAAGTTTGCAAAAACTTCTATAGTGTATAGAACGTATGCGAGACCTTCATTTGTATGTTAGAATAATCTAAATTTAGTAAGTGATAATTAACTCATATCATTAGATTAAACCGATCTCCACTGTGTATTGAAGAGGTGAAGTGCTATAAGTATGGACTAGCATTTCATTATGTAACTATTCAAAACTTGTATAGTTTAAATTGTTCATACATCATATACTTTCACGTGCAACGCACGTGCTTTTTGCTAGTATTACCAAAACCGGGGAAGTTATTTGGGCTAGGCATGCATAGTGAAATTGAGACTATCGAGATTTATAATAGGATACTTGAGGACACCCCATGTGATAATGGCGTTGTATTTAAGAAGCTGCGCAAAGGAGAGATAATGACTTTGATCATTGAGCGATTGGGGATCTGCAAATTTCACCCACAGATTGTTAGCTTATATTAAATTTAGAGCCATGTAAAATCTTTGGGAGATTCTTTTGTGGTTAATATTAGGTTTTCTTTTATGTTAAATATTTTACGAAATTTCTTTCATTTGTTGCTGTTGCTGGTAGGCTAACGGATACATATTTTTATAGTTGTTGATAGATATGGGTAGATAAGCATGTAACTATGTGAGCTTATGTGCCAAGGAAGTTGTAAATGGTTGCTTGTGGTGGTCTCTTTTTTGCTTTATTTTTCTTGCAGAGCTTAAAGCATAACCATACGGATAGACTTATTGCTCTATGCATGTGGAGATGGTCAGTACATTATTCGCACTTCTCGGTCATTTAGAGAAAGATTGCATGTCTGAGCAATGGAAGTGGCATGGTCTGTGAATGGCTATCTCGCAATTTATGGAGAGTGCATCGGTGATTAAGATCGGTGATTAAGAAGTGGTGTGGTCTGTTAATGGCTATCTTCCGTAAGTTTTTTGTTCAAGTGGAGAAAAATATCATCCATCCCACGTTTTTTGTTGATCACATTTATAGAGGCGTGCTATTAAGAATGTGTTCAAATGATTTTATTTGCTTTTGTGATATGGATCGATGCAGTTTGATTCACCGAATTGATGTCAAAGTAATAGTAAGAAAGTTATAGCTTAAGATATTTACTACACATGCTATTGATTTTGATATTTAGCTAGGTCATGATTCTAAATTTGTCTATTTCTTGTAATATTTTTTGATATTTAGCTAGGTCATGACTCTAACTTTGTCTATTTCTTGTTATATTTTTTAGAATCTTTATTGGGCTAGCAGACGCCACTCGGTAGCAATTGCTTCTGATACTTCCTTTTATATATATAGTTGGGTTTTGTAATCCCCGAGGTGACTAACTCAGTGGAAGATTAAAATTTTATACTAAATTGGTATACATATATGCTAGCTTATTTGTCCCTACCCGATTTATATTTTCTTTCTAAAATCATGATGAGGTTAATAAATACTTCTATAATCAAAACGTAGACAAAGTTTTTTCTATTTTGTTCTCTCTTTACATTCTTACCCTTTAAATACTTTTTCCTTTCTTTCTTTTTCATTTCTCTTTCTACCGTGTCAAAGATCCTTCTTCACATGTGCATCAGATTGTAATCTGACAGTATTTGTGGCTGGAGGGTATGATGGTGAGAAATGAGCATTAAAGTCCGCAATGGCATATGACGTAGATGAAGATAAATGGGAAGTTTTACCTGACATGACAAGAGAGCGCGACAAGTCAAAAGGAGTATTTGGTGATGGCAAGTTCCATGTCATCGGTGATACTGCACAAGTAGGCATAGTGCTGAATCATTCAATGTTGCCACCTGGCAGTGGGGTTGAGTTCAAGAGGATTATATTTCTTTAATAGCACCATGACAGAGCAAGGCAAGGAAAATGTTTATAATTCTACCAAAACTATATTGTGCACCCTACAAGGATTTTCCATTGAATTTTAAGTTGGATTCAAAGTGGGATAAAGTGTTGAGGAAGAAGAGGGCTTGTCAGGCCTTGTTCAATTAGGATGGTGTCGTCGGAATTGTCAGGGCAGTTCTAACCTACAATGAGACTTTTTAAATAGCTTATGTGTCATGGTTCTGATCGTTTAACATTTTTGAATACTTGGTTTCAAACACTTATTAATTTGATTCCAAAAAAGCACTTATTAATTTTTCCTTTTAGTGAACTAAAGGGAATAACTATAAAATTGAGTAAAAAGCATATTGCACGCTATAAAATTGGGTTTTTGGATTAAGAAATTAAAACATACACTTTGCACCTTCATTTTTATGATCTTTGGCAACTTGCACCCCCGATCTATATTCCAGCAAAAGAACCCGTCGGCTCTCTTTGACAGAGGGCAAAAATGTCTTTATACCTTATTTCCCGCCATGAATTTCTTGCCAAAAACAAAGAAAAGTTAGAAAAGCGTCATTTTCTATATAAAACTGATATAGCTGCATCTATTTTAAAGAAATAGAGCAAACGAAACTTCTTCATCTCAAAAAGTTTAATTAGTAAATGGATCCACAAGCTTCAAGCAACCGACAAACCTATTGGCACTATGCACAAGAAATTCCACTTGTACGTTGTCATTATGGCCATGTTTTGCTATCAATAACCTATTGCCAAAAGGATAATTTGGGTAGAATGTTTCACAAATTGCCAAATTATGGAGCAAGATGTTATTTATTTTCATTTTTTTTTTTTTGTATTTGGTCATGATTATTTATTTTCATTTTCTAACTATTATATTTTATAAATTCCAACTTATAAATGAAATATATCTTAGTGCGAAAATGGAGGTTGATTTTTCAAATAATATATATGACCCGGAGATGTGTTAGACAAGGCAAAAAAGAATTATACCAAATTAAATGTGGGTTTTCAGTAATAATTTTGGCAAGAAAAAATGTGTTGACTAATTTACCCTTGAAATATTGGGAAGATTCCTAGAGCTCTTAAAGTTGGAATGAAGACTTAACATAATCCTAAGACTCTGTAGAATTATTTAAGTCACGTATTTTTCATTTTTAGTTTCATTATTATGTGTTTCATTTGGATTGAGATGGTCAATTCATTATTAATGTCATGGATAATAATTTCTGTGAATTCCTTTATGTATCATTAAACACTTCAATTTACGTTTCATAACCTAAAACTTAGCCATTCCATTATATGGGGTGAAAAACTTAGAGAGAGACACATTACTCCTGAGTTATTAAACATGGTTGATCATATATATTTATTATGGTATATTTTTCATTTTATTTTTCCATTTGAGTTTTAAAAATTATAAAGAATAATATAGTTTCAGACACATAGCAGATATAAATAATTTTGATATTTAATTTTGTTTAAAAATATGTAAAATAAATTTCTTTGTTAATATTTTCATTGTTTTACCCAAAATAGTGTAAATATATTTTGAATTTTAGATTTTCTTTTTCTCTTATATGACATGCAAATACTAAAATATGGTAAAGAAAAATTTCAAATATCCATTATACACCATAAGTATATTGAATATCATAATGGTTATATGTTGCACTATGGGAAAAATTATATTTTCCCCATAATTTTGCTTAAGTTCAATTTTGGTATTCATTATGAATTTCTCACATTTGGTCCTATAACTTTCAAAATGTGAGTGTCTCACATTTAGTCCCAATTGAAGTTTTTGTCCAAAATTTAATGGTCAACCCCGTTAGTCAACCTTTTGACCGGGTTTTTTGGGTAGATTTTGTACGTGAGTGGCACGTGATATTGAATAAATGCATTGTGATATTGAATATAATTCGTGTGTGAGTGCATTCATGTATGGATTCTCCCCAAAAAAACCGGTCAAATAGGTTGACTAAGAATTGACCGTCAAGTTTTGGATGGAAACTTTGGTTGGTATTAAATGTGAGACATTTTGAAAGTTATAGGACTAAATGTGAGAAATTGGTAATGAATGAGACCAAAATTCAACTTAAGCAAAGTTATGGGACAAAAAATGCAATTTTCTTGTTACATTATTATCATATTTATGATATAAGTTAAAATACTTATAATTAAAGAATATGTACACAAATCAATAATTTTGTGATTTTATACATGTTAAAACAACATGATATATTAGTAAATACAAATGCTACATACATTTACATTTTAACTATTGTCATAAATATTAAAAACGATAAAATAAAGTTTGGGGATTTTTTAAAATAAATCATTTAAAATTCTTTGATATATGCATAAGGGCCTATTTGCTATTTTAATGGCGTTGGGTTTATTTTGCCTCATTTTATAAACATAAGGCAATAATCAACTTATTTTTATAATACAGGGGCAATTTTGCCCCATTTCCATCAAAGGGGGCAATATCCCTTTTACCCGTTTTTCATACGTGGCTTTTCAGCTGGCACTTAGATTATTTTAGCTACCTAGGAACATGATTCTCTCTCATTTGATATTATGGTTCTACGTACTTTACTTGATTTCCAATTCATTCCACAGTATATATTCTGACTAAATCATACAAGCAAACAAAATTGTCTTTTATTTTCATACTTTACTTGATTTCCAGATAATTCCAGGGAATATATTCAGTGTACATCATACAAGCAAACCAAATTGTAATTTAGTATCGCCACTCTATTTATATATTTCCTCGAGAAATTGTAGTAAACGTTAAACTTAGTACATACATACTTTCTAAATCATCGGGAGGATAGAGCTGGAAATGGAGTTTAGTCAGCCTGAAATCAAGACTTCAGCTCCTGAGAATGCTGGTAAATATATTGTTTCCCTAGTTTTGGAAAAAAAAATCATTTGCAATTAATTAAATATTAATGAATTTAATACAACATACTTTCTAAATCATTTGGAGGATAGAGCTGGAAACGGAGTTTAGTGAGCTTGAAGTCGAGACTTCTGCTCCTGAGGATGCTCGTAAATATATTGTATCCCTAGCTTTGGCAAAAATCATTTGCAATTAATTAATTTTAATGAATTTAATATACACATACTTTCTAAGTCATAAGGAGGTAAAAAATTGGTGTTATGAAAACGGTAGTATATAGTATTTTTCACTTCAGTTTTGGTCCCTCGGTCATTGACACAGCTAATTCGATTTGAGACCTCATGTACATCAGTGATCAAATGTCGCCATTACACTATCACTTCATGATCAAATGTGGTCCCTCTGTCAATTTTTTGGTCCAATTGATAACAGTTTGTTGGGGTTAATTATAATATAAAAAATTATATTTTGCACCCCAAAAGTAAAGCTTTTGACACTTTCAATCCCAAAACATATAAATAATAAATTTTGCCCTTTAATCATAAGTTTGTTCACAAGTCTCCCAAACCACTTTCCCCATCACCCGCGTCGACTGCCAGTCCCTTTTCCATGTTTGTCGTCCTTCATCACTCCCCGTGTTTGTGTCTATCGTCTATCACATTCTTGACTACAAGCCAAATATCTTAGAAGAAACGAATTCGAATGAGAATTCATACTGATAATAGCTTACAAGTAAATCAATACAAAATATATTTGTGAGTTGAAATTTAAATTGTGTCTTTTATTTGTTTGTATCATTACATTCATACAAATTAGAGTCGCTCAAAATAATAAATGAGTAAGTGATTTTTTGAAACGGATTTATTAATCCATGGTCCTGGAACTGGGAGAAAATTGCATAAATTACATATATATTTTTGGGGTAAAAACAATAATCCATCCAAACTTTTCTTGTTTTTACATTTTTTATATGAACTTTTTTTGTTACACTTTCTTATCTGAACTACATGGTTTTGAATTTTTTTTGTACTTTTAGTATTTTTCGACGGAATATTCGTCGGGATTCTATTATACACATTTCATGTGACCCTTTTACGGGTAAAAATTATATTTTTTTGGCCCATGTGGTTTATTATATTTACTCTTTTAGAAATGAGATCTTGAATTACACAATTCAAAATAGTGAAACCACAAGAAAAAGTCATTTCAATTGATAAAATGTCATTATTATTCTTAAAGGCGTCACGTGTGATGCATGTGATTGAATCCGGGATGAATTTCCTCCTATTCTGTCAGAAAATGCGAAAATATAAAATTTTGTAAAAATCAGTGTAGTTTATGAAAAAAAGTGTATACAAAAAAAAATTATATATAAAAATGTGTAAAACCTCAAAAAAGTTTGGATGAGTTACTGTATTTCCATCTATAGTTTTTGAGAGCCAATCAAATATGAATGAATCTATGCAAACAAAATCATTATTGGTGGTTGCTATCATATTTGGACATTTTCTTCTCTACAAAAATAAGATTTTATCATAATCAAATTAGAGTTTCATCTAAACTTAGGAGTCAAGAACCTTAGTGGCTACCTCCATGAGAAGATTGAGAAGGCGAGTTCTATCATCTTTTCTTATTAGCTTAAGATGCTCAATTTTCTTTGACGGATTTTTGTTTTTTAGATGAATTCCTTAATTCTCTTGGTTTTGTATTTCTCGCTTTCCTCTTTGATTGTAGAATTAATGAGATTGAATACGATGATGCAATTGTACTCATATATACACCCAGGGACGAATGCAGGAATTAGGCGTTGGATGGCCGAAGTACGAATAACAAAAAAAAAAAAAAGAAGTTAATTTAATATTTAATTATAAGTATACAGTCAAACTTATTTTTGTTTTAATAGAAAAGTAAAATAACAACTACCACGTGTAAGAAAAAAGAAAAAGAAAACTAATTGTCAATAAATTTAGTAGTTTCGGAATATACAAACAATTCTTCAAATATCTCATCAAAATTTTATAATCAATTTGTACTTTGTGGTGGTTAAACAGTACTTAAACTCTAAATATTTGAATCATACACGTCAAGTTTATGCGACTAAAAAATTTCAACAAATATTATGACACTTTCTCAAAACATTATAAAGTAATATACCAAAATTAGTTTGTACCTTGTGGTGGATAAACTTTATATATTTAAATGATAATCAACATTTTCTTGTCTTTAGATTTCTTGATGTCTTTGTATTTTTTTCTTCTCAACAATTCTTTCTATATGATATACCAAAATATGGTATTTAGCCCAAGAATGAAATGTTATAGCATGTGAGGCCCAACACAGACCCAAAAACCGGCCCATAGTGGAAGATCCGCGTGTTTTTAAGTGATCCGGGTCAGATCGTTCACTAGATACGAGTCAAGATCCCGACCGTTCATAGGCACCATGTAGCATCATCCTACAGATGACCACCAACCACTCTGACAGGGTGTATGTGCTATAAATACCGCCTCATAACATTTATTGGGGGGGCTAGAGAATACTCTCTCCGGTTTTAGTCTCGTATATTCATTAGTAACGAGTCTATAGACTAAGAAGTACGTTCCTATATACATATAAATTTGGAAGTTAGAATCGTTCCTCGAGTACGACCTTGACTATTCACCTTATTATAGAACTACGTTGGTTTGATCCTAATTAGGTACGTAGATAGCTTAATTATTATTGAGTGTAGCCTAAAATCATCATAATCATACTCGTGTGTAGGATTCGAGTCCTTCCAGACTGATAGATTCAAGTCCATGGATTTGGGTTAGATCACTATAGGTTTTAGGAAAAATGTTTGTCAATTCTAATCCTAATAAGTTTAGAAGACAAGTTCAAAAGGAAAAATATTTGTTACTAATCCTAACAAGTGCAGAAGAGAAGTTAAAAAAAGAAAATTAAATTCAACAATTCTATTTTTGTTTTTTAATGGTAGATACATTTTTAATTAAACAAGAATATTAAACAGATCAAAAGTCACACATGACTGAAGGAGCTGCCTTAAAAAAATAAAAAAAGTGTATAATGATCCGCCCAAAAGCTTGCTTAAGCAAATCACTATACCTTTCTCCAAATGCACGAAGCCTATTATTTATTTTACACATGGAAGATTCATTAAATATTCTTGGAAGGGTTGGGGGTGCATATCATAAAATTACATGTACGTGTAGAAAAAATTTTATATCTCGCTCCCAACAAAAAAAGAATCTTATACAATGAAGAATCCGAAATTTTGATTTTCCCTTTCAAATCAGTTCCACAGCAGCCCATACACCGTTCATTAAAACAACCATTAAATATTCAAGGGTAACAACTGTAACCCACTCAAACGTTTCGCGTTTATACACATTTTTATATAAACACTTTTTTGTTTGCACTTTCTTATCTGAACTACACGAGTTTTTACATAATTTTATACTTTTTGCATTTTTTTGCGGAATATTCGTTGGAATAGCATCACATACATTGCATTTGACCCTTTTAAGGGTAAAAAATAAAATTATGGCCCTTGTGGTTTACTATATTTATCCTTTTAAATTGAAATGATAGTTTGAATTGTACAATTCAAAATAGTGAAATCACAAGAAAATGTCGTTTTAATTGATAAAATGTCATTGTTACCCTTAAAGGGGTCACATGTGATGGAATCCCGTCGGAATATTACGTTTATTCCGCTGAAAAATGCTAAAATATAAAATAAGAGGTTACAGAGAGAGTTCTTTGAAGAATATGCAAATATTAATTCTAACTCAAACTAATTATACGTTTAAAAATGCAGAAACAGGGAAGGATTTCAGGCAATACTTGGAACTATACAAGGCTGCATTGAGGGGTGACTGGAATATAGCTGAGAGAGTCCTAATGAAAGACAAAGACGCCGCTACAGCCCGTATCGCCAGCTTTGATACAGCACTCCACATTGCTGCCATAGCAAAGAATACAAACAATTTCGTCGCTAAACTGGTGAACTTTATGCCAAATTCATCATTGGCCTATAAGGATAATGTTGGAAACACTGCCTTGCATTGTGCTGCAATTGCTGGAAACATAGAGATTGCTAATATTCTTATTACGAGAAATCCCGATTTGCTCTATATTGCGAATAGTCAAAATCGTTATCCGGTGCACATAGCTGCTATAACTGCCAAAAGATGCGTACTTGTCTATTTTTTATCTGTGACTAAGGAGCCAGCCCCCTATGAAGGAGAAGTTGGTCTTGATCTTCTAATATCTATCATTGTAGCCGATTTTTTTGGTGAGTAAATGAACTTTTATTTAAAGCTCAGTTGGTGTATTCAGTTCAAATCATCTGTTTCGATATGGGTGATTCGTCTCATGTTGCACATATGGGAAAATTTTATTTTTGGTCCCACGGTACAAATTCAGTAACAAAGTTGGTACGTAGCATCATGTTTTAGAAAAATACAATTTTGGTCTTAAAATATCCTTTTCATTGTAGAACTAGAAGTACTCACTTTCAAGTTATCTATAGAGAAGACCACGTGAAGGTCACACTGCATGTGGCTGTTAACTCTTCAATTCATATAAGATTTCTAAAATTACAAAATTTGATCTCATATTTTAGCACTTTTTTTTAAATTTTGGTACCACTTCTAAAATATTAATCGGCAAATATGTATACAATACTGTTAACTTACGCATTTGACGCAATTCATGGTCATTCATATGCTTTCTCATCCATTACTTTTAGGGAACTATGATATTCTATATATTTTGACGAATGGCATTGTGTAATGTTTATGATATCATACAATATAGGCCATTCCATATAGTTATTGTCGTTAATAATCTTGTGAAAATCATTATTGTGGCAAAACCAATAAATTGTCACTTCATATATATATATATATATATATATGTTACTGGTGACATTTTTAATATTACCACTTAATATTTAGTTATTACTATTAATTTCTCTTGTAGTGAATCTAGTGATATATAGCTAATGCGGAAAATTACAAATTTAATCTCATAATTATAGGTGGTGGCAAAAATAGTCTCATAATTTTACCCACTGACAATTTAGGTATTGTAGCTTCGTAAAACTTGCAGATTGATCCAATTTTTACTAGAAAATTTTAATTTAGCCAAAGAAGTCATGTGCCTTGCACATGCCCCCGAATTTGGGGATTTTTGATTTTCCAACAAAATCAGCTTAGGTGTCATTTTTTAAAAAATTTATTTAATTTTAAAATCATGACATTGATATATATAACTTAAGAAAGTATATAAAAGAGGTTAATCTTTATAGTATGACGTAAATTTTGTCATTAGTATTACTTTTTGTTGTAGTATGACGTAAATTTCAAACAACGTACCCATTAGAAAAGAGGTTAATCTTTTTATATCACATTCATTAATCTCTAAAATTAATGTGTGCGATCAATGCAGATCTGGCGTTTGACTTGGTCAACAAATATCCCCATTTGGCTACATTGTGTTACATGGGGGAGTCTGCTTTGAAGACAATGGCTGGAAAGAGTAGTGCTTTCCGCAGTGGACATAGCTTTAGCTTCTGGGAACGATGTATCTACAATGGTAAGTCTATGCGTTACGGAAAGAGCTCTAAATTATTTGGAACTTTTGCCAGTGCAACATGATTTAAGTGGTAAGTATGATAATAATTTGAAAATTCTTATGAATCAAAACTCCTCAAAAGTGTTAACAAATTGGTCTGTTGTACAGTATCGGGCGAGTTCATTTGCGGAGCCATGATACAATTTGGTAAGAGGAGTTTATTTCCAATATATTACTTTAAATTAAAACAACTACCACTCTTCAAAAGTATTTGTCATATTATTAACTAATTAGTGACGCGCGTATTGTTATATGAGCACAAACTTTAAAATTGCAATTTTTATTCTTGTGAATTTCTACACGACTTTCACTGCAGTGCCTAAAATGAAGAGTATTTACCACATGAAACTGAAGCATCTGGATGCAATTAGACTCGTTGAGTGTTTGTTAAAGAAAATGGAGTCCTTAACCGAACTAGAAACTTTCACTATTCTCTATGATGCCATGATTCTGGCCTCTGGTCAAGGCATCCAAGAGGTTATAGAAGTGATTGTGAACACATTTCCACAGGCAATTCATTGCCACGATGCGGGCACAAATAACAACATTTTTCATATCGCTGTGAAGAATCGCTGTGAAAATGTATACAATTTGGTTTATCAGATGAATGTGGAAAAGACCTATTTTGCAAGTATATGGGACAATAGTGGTAACAGTCTCCTGCACTCGTGTGCAACATTAGCACCACCACACAAACTTAATCTTGTGTCTGGGGCTGCTCTTCAAATGCAACGTGAACTACAATGGTTTAAGGTAATTAATACATCTTAATTTTATATCTATATATATATATATATATATAGTTTGCTTGTGCAATCTAAAAACAAAGGATAATTGATATCATTGGTAGAATTAATATTTTTAGTTAGCAAAGTTAAAGTATACTAACTAAAGAAGATACTGATTAAACATGGAATTAAGTGTCACATGTTGAATGGGAATATAGATATGAAGGTTGATGGTATCTTTTCTCTGACTAGATATGAAGGTATCTTAGAGCAAGACCCAACGGAATATATCCTCGATTAATACTCGATTTGGGGATTTGTCTAGTACTGGTCCGTATATTGTTCATAGTGTATTTTCCGTCCAACAATTTTACCACATTCCAATTTTGATCTCATTTTTTATGGTTTCACATATTTAGTCCTATAATTTTCAAAATGTTTCATATTCTATCCCAACCAAAATTTCCTTCCGAAAATCAAATCAACAAAACCCCACATTCCTTTTATCAATTAAAAACAAACATAAAAAACTTCTCAAAATCCCACATGCATGTTCCTAACAATCAGTAACACACCTTTAGTGACAACAATTATAGTTATCACTCTATTTGTGTTGTCACTATACATGTGTCACTTATTGTCAAAAGTGACAATTTTAAAGAAACTCTTGTCATTAAAAATTCTTATTGTGACAGAGCAAAAATTATTGTCACTCATTATAAACATCTACGTCTAGTGACATTGCCACTTTAAATTTTGTCACTAATATTACTTTTTGTTGTAGTGTTTGTGTACATCTCTTGTTAACTAATGAATTAAGTACTATATTTCAGTCATCATTATTTCGTATCTCTTTATCATTCTTCTAACATGGTATCAGAATCATCACGGTTTTAATATTTTTTTCCCTGATATTGCTGGTTATTGGTCGGCAGGAAATAGAGAATTTTGTTCCACCGTATGTCAGAGAAAGTAAAAATTATGATGGTAAAACTCCGCCTCAGATATTTACAGAAGAACACGAGGAACTGAAAAAAGAGGGAGAGAAGTGGATGAGAGACACAGCAAGCTCATGTATCTTAGTTGCAGCATTAATCGTTACGGTTGTATTTGCCGCTGCTATTACGGTACCAGGGGGCAATGATCAATCCAACGGCGTCCCTATATGGTCTAAGCAAACTGCGTTCATAATTTTTGCCATGTCAGATGCTATTTCCCTATTCACATCTGCTACTTCTTTGCTACTATTTTTGTCTCTCTGGACATCTCGCTATGCGGAGGAAGATTTTCTCTATGTCTTGCCCAAGCGACTAAGTATTGGCCTTCTTACACTGTTTCTCTCCATAACGTTTATGATGGTAGCATTCAGTGCCACAGTCTATCTTGTGTTTGGCCAAAGGAGGGCGTGGGTACTTATACCAGTGTCTGCACTGGCCTGTTTCCCAATCACTTCCTTTGTACTCTTGCAGTTCCCCCTTCTCGTGGATCTGATTTCTGCAACATATGGCCGTGGTATATTTGGTAAAAAAAGTGACAAGCCATTTTATTGAAATCAGGGAACTAATTAATGAACTTTTAAAATTGAATAAGGAGTTTAAAAGTGTAATATCGCCTATCCATGTAATAGAGAATCTACGATATTGAAGAGAGAAAGTGTATATATGTGTATTACCTGTATGTTATGATTATGATATTAAACAATATATATATATATATATATATGCTTGGGTTATACAAAATGGACCAATACACAAACATACACTAATTCGCCCGCCCCCGCTCCTGCCCCTGTCACACAACAATCTGAATAGTGGGACTGATAATTACAAATTTAAAACATATACAAATTTTAATAAACAAATAATTACAACATGTTATTTTTGTGCTATTTGTTTAGTTACAAATTTCACTACTTACTTTTCATACAAGCTAAATATTTTCTTATATTAGTACACAGCACATGCATTGCACGTGAATATCTTATTATTTTTATGTTATTAGGAAAATTGATGTTGAGATATATATATCATAGATATGTTTTTTAAAAGAGCAAGAATTTCCTATTAGAATTATAGGGAAAATTTCACTTTTCGTTCTATAGGAGTTCGGCCAAAACACTTTTAGTCCTATAAAGAATTTTTTTTGACACTTTGTTCTCGTTAGAGTCAAAATATGACACTTTTGGTCTCAAACGTTAAAAAATAGGCATAAAATGGCAACTAAAGTGCACGCACCGATATCTAAAAAAGATAAAAAGAAGAAATTAAAAATTAAATTAAAATTCAAAATATTTATTAGAATTAAAAGGGGAGGGGGGGGGGGGGGGTTCCTGAATCGTCTTCTTCAGGTCCCCAATCTCCCACCCTCAAATTCAACAATTAATTTAATGGGCCTATCCCCATTTTAACAACTCAGTGGTGGTGATGAATGAAAGTATGCAATTACAACCAAATTTTATATTCTCCTTCTTCCCCCATTTTCTCTGGAATTTTTTAATTCCTTTCTCCAAATAAGGAATTAAATCAGCCCCATAGCTATCACAAATAACAATGTTGCTGGTGGCGGCAGAGGCGATGTTGGCTGGCGGCATCGGTGTTGGCGTCGGAGGCGCCGGGCGGGGTTGGAGGTAGGAATTGCCGAAGAAGTCTGACTTCTTCCTCTTTCATTTTCTTTTTCTTTTCTTTTTTTTAAATTTATTTAATAAATATTTTTTGTATTTATAAATCTTTTGAATTTAAAATTCTTTTAATTTTATTTTTCACGCGTTCTAATAGAGTGTGTGCCTCACACGCGTATATTTCGTCCAAAAACAGACGATTGGGACCAAAAGTGCCACATTTTGACTCCAATAGGACTAAAAGTGTCAAAAAAATTCCTATACCACCAAAATTGAAATTTTTCCTAGAATTATATAATTGAAATTTAGTTAACCACGAGATGTAGCGTGGTGGTAGCTCGCCTCGTCCCTTAACTATGAGGTTGGGAGTTCGATCCCTGCCTATGGGAATGGAGCACGTCTCGTGGTCAGCCGTTACCTTCAATGGGAGGGCTTCCGCAGCGAAAAGGATAATCATTGCTGCCGGCGGTGGACACCATTGGTTCAGACAAAAAAAAATTAATTTGTCCATATATGCTGGATATCGGTCAAAACGTTTAATTTGCATTGTGGTAATACAATATATTTTTCTTGTGATTGGGAGAACGACTACATAATTTAATGTAGTTATTTTGATTTAAATATTGTTCAAACAACTATAGAATCCCACTTTTTTGATATGCCTGGTGGGATTCGCGGCCATAAATATTTGCATATAACTCAAAATAATCAAATTTCACCAAACAGGAGTTGTATAATGAATATGCTTTATCATATATATAAGTCTTTCAGATTAATAGAAGCAATAAACAATAATTATTATTAATAATATAATAATAATGTGATCGCAATTTATAATTCATTTACTTTTTTATAAATATAAATATAAATTGCAAGGATAATTGTTAAATTATGATATAATGAACAAATAAAATATGTATTATATAAATGTAAATCAGTAATAATAGACAAGTTTAGAGTAATATAATATGATTGGGTATTTTATTTATGAAATATATTTAAGTATAATAACACAAATTAAATATTTAGTTTACACCTTATTCGATTCCCTACAATATAAATTTAATAATATTTCATAGATACTATTAGAGAGTGATATGATACTCATATTAGGAGTTCATGATGAATTTGTTTGTTGAGATCAGTGACTAAATTTGAAATCCATTTAAAAAATGGAAGACAATTTTGTTTTTAAATTAAAATTGTTCGATAATAGTTTAGTAAAACAATCAATAACTTAAAGTTTAGATGCGGAATGGACATTAGAGATCTAAAGGGTTTATATTGACACACATTATCGGTTAATTTTACACTAACGTCAAAAGCAAAATAAGGTATATTTGATTTAGGCTAATAACTTTGGGTGCAATTCTCTAGATTATGCGAAAGCAACTATCAAGGGAAAATATCACTTTTGGTCCTAGGAGTTCGGCTAAAACACTTTTAGTTCCATAGGAATTTTTTTGACACTTTTGGTCT
This sequence comes from Buddleja alternifolia, assembly GCA_019426215.1. Lineage (NCBI taxonomy): Eukaryota > Viridiplantae > Streptophyta > Magnoliopsida > Lamiales > Scrophulariaceae > Buddleja > Buddleja alternifolia. The sequence goes on from CM033396.1 coordinate 36,419,594, forward strand.
CATTAAATTCAAAATGTGACACTTTTAGTCCCAACCGTATGTTTTTGGGCGAAAAATACCAACGTGAGACATACACTCTATTAGAACAAGTGGAATATAAAATAAAAATTCTAAATTAAATTCATTTTTGGTCCCCAACCGTCCAAAACACTTGCCATTTTCCGTCAATTTTTTAACTTTCGGGGCCAAAAATGTCACATTTTGAGTTTAATGGGATCAAAAGTGTCAAAAAATATCTCTTGGAACTAAAAAGTATTTTGACCGAACTCCTATGGGACCAAAAATGATTTTTTTCCCCAACTATCAATTTAACATAGGCCAATAACTTTGGGTGCAATTCTCTAGATTATGCAAAAGCAACTATCAATTTAACACGTAATTTCGTCTGAATTTAGTTCAAAATAGGATATCCTTGTAGATGAACGAGTCTCCACTATCATGGTTCAAAGTATCGGCCGATATTCGATGATATCAGCCGATACGTAACCGGATCGAACCCCTCCGATCCGATAAAATCTGGCGATACGGGTTGATACCGTTTGGGCATGGTATCGCCGATATTATCGGATATCGGCCGATAATATCGGCGATGTCATGATATTATCGGATTATATCCGATAATATCGGCCGATTTCCGATGATACGGCCGATTTACCACCATGGATGGGCAAGTGAAAATATGAAGAAGACGGTCCAGGAAAGAGAAAGAAGAAAAGGAAAAAAAGAAAAAAAGAGGAAAAGCAAACTTACGGCAAACCATGGGATATCGGCCTTCGGCGGTGGCGCCGGCAGAGGCGGGTTGCAGCGGCGATGGAAGCTATCGGCGATGAGAGAGGTGAGGTGAGGTGGAGAGAGAGAGAGAAAAAGTTGGTTTCTGCTTTATTTTCCTCTCGCCAGTGTGTAATATATTTGGGGATAATTTCTTACAATTATCTTTTTGGCCCCTATAATTATGAGATTATATATTTGGGCACAATTAATTTTGATTTTTGGTTCGGTTCGGTTCGTTTAATATAGCAAATATTTTTAATATGTATTAAAAAGTAATAATTTGTGTCATTTATATTTGTCTCTAATTTTAATAATTTTTTTAGAATTTTTGGGGCATTGTATAATGTTTTTGTATCGTATCGCCCGATAATATCCCGATACGCCGCGACCGATATGGAGCAGCAGCACCCGATATTATCCCCGATACCGCGACTTTGAACCATGTCCACTATTCAAGCTTTGTTTACTATGACGGACAAACATAGATTCATCGAACTCAGAGCTAAGTCCTTTGCCTAGACATTCCTGTTACTAAAATAGGTTGCTAATATATGTTTTCGCCAAACACCTGATAATATGTTAATGGACCTGTAATGCAACCTTAATTAAGGAGGCTTTTGGCTGCTTAAATTCTGCCTGCACATTCAACATGACAGCCAATTATCCAAGAAAAGAAGAAAAACATTCCCATTATTAGATTAGAGAAAACCCCGTAGGGAACTTATATTATTGAATAACATATTTATAGAGTTACAAGAAAGAGAATACAAGAAAACCCTAAACTATAAAGAAGATAAAAGATAAATAAGGTAATAAAAATACTAATCTAACTAGAGAAACAATAATAATACTAATCTAATTAGGAGAGCAATAATAATATCTAACACCCATTAGCACAATAAAATGTGAAAATTTAGCGTTAAAAGTATATTTCTTACTAGAGAAAAATGCAAAATTAGTCCTGTAACTATAGTGGGCTGGCAAGATTGGTCCTGTATTATTTGAATTGGCAAAATTGGTCTTGTAACTATAAAAAATTCGCAATTTGAGGATAAATTTGACCGGAAAGCCCTAATTTGGCCGGAAATTGGTCATGTGACATGCACATGACCAATTCAATTTGGGGATTTTTGATTTTTAGATCAAATCGGCTTAGATGGATTCCAAAGTTGCTAGCTTGAAAAAAAATCGGCTTAGGTGGACTTTTAATTTATTACATTTAAATTAATATATTAAAAATATCTCAAACTTAATAAAAGAAAACCTAAAAGTACCCACCCCCTACCCCGCATCTTCCACCCCCACCCCGACCCCGCCTCTTCCACCGCCACCCCACCCAACCCCCGCCTCTTCCACCCCAATCGGACCACCACAAGGTCAGCCCACACCCTTCTCTCCCGGATCGGCCCCTCCCCTCTCTAATCTGTGTGTGTTTCCTATTCAATGTGTGTGTGTTGTGTGTGTTCGACGGGTGTGTGTGTTCGATGGGTGTGTATCTAGGTGTGGCGTCGGGATTAAGGTCAGGAAAAGTGGGAGGCGGCGACGGCGAGGGAAGGTGGGGGAGGCAGGGACGAAGTGGGGAGGCGGGGAAAAGATTGTGCGTGGCGTGGGTGGGGGCTGTTGGAGAAGATGACCAATTTTCACTTTTTTTTTCTTTTCCATTTTGTCTTTACAATAAATTATTATAATTTCTAATATACATTTATTTAATTTGAAAATAAATTTGAAACAATTTCCATATTTTCTAATTTTTTTGGATATTTTAATGTTTTTTTATATTTTTTTAATATTTTTTGATTTACTAATTTTTTTTTGATACATGTCACATCTTTTAAATAACTGAAAATTAAAAAAATGCCACATGGCAAATTCAGCCGGAAAATCAAAAAAAATCCCCAAATTGAATGCCACATGGCAAACTCCGGCCAAATTAGGGCTTTCCAGTCAATTTTTTGATAGTTACAAGACCAATTTTGTCAAATCAAATAATACGGGACCAATTTTGCCAGCCCCTATAGTTACAAGACTAATTTTGCATTTTTCTCTTTCTTACCGTGTCGTTGCCGCTTTCTCCGGGAGATTATAGTCTAGCTATATGCATGCATCATATATATTTCCAGTAAACAACAGACTCAGAGACATCAATTAACATATATACCCTTTGTGTTGTGATTTCTGAAGGGCTGGTCCTCCATATATATATAGGAAAGAAATAGATTACTTGTAACTTGTAATATTAATGGGAAAAATAGTTGGTCACATATTCTTTTGAGTTCCTTTCTGGAGTTAGTGGCGGTTCCTTTTCTCATTTTATTAAGACAATCAATCCTATTTTCTCCACCCCTTGAGACATCCAACAATTAAAAAGAGAAGTAACCGCCTGAGCAAATCAAATAAGCAACTAATTGGTAGACTTTTGGTATTTTTCCTTAGCGCCGATGCATCCATTCGTGAAATGGTCTCAAGTTGTGAGAATTCAGAGGAAGAAGATGATCTTGAAGCAGAGATTGAAGGTTCCGCCTCCGATCCAGTCCATCAGTTCTCCAAGACACTTGACAAAAACTTGGGTTTGTACATGCGTGCTTCCTCTCTCTCTCCCTTTTTTAATTTCTGTTAGGTATTCACTTATTTATTTATTTGATAGCTTTGCCTGGTAATTTTTGGGTGTAAATATCTATTACAATGCGGAAGCGATATAATATAGAGGATAATATATATTGCAAAATGAGAGTATTACAATATTTTTTTAAGCTAGTGCAATATTTTATTTGATAGCTTTGCGTGGTAATTTTTGGGTGTAAATATCTATTACAATGCGGAAGCGATATAATATAGAGGATAATATATATTGCAAAATGAGAGTATTACAATATTTTTTCAAGCTAGTGCAATATAGACTTGGAATATTTTTAGAGTACAAAGGGAGTTTTCTAACTCTCAATAAGCTCTAGGCTAAGCTTTCTATCTTTCCATATAACAAATGAGTAGAAGTAGAGCTTTATTTATAGAGCAATATCACCTCCTAAGATTTATCAAGTATTTGTTAGAAGATAAGATAAGATATGATGAGATAAGATTGAGGTATAAACTTGTCACCAAAATTTTAGGTTGTTCCGCCTGCCGACTTAGTAAGCTTAGGAGAGAAGAATTACAATTTATTTTATTAACACCCCCTCTTAATTTGTAATTCGGACACCTTTCTGGGATTGCTCAAGCTTCTCAAAAGTAATTGCTTTGGTGAAGCTATCTGTGAGTTGTTCTCCTGTATTCATGAACTCCAACTTGATTTGTTGATCACTCACGAGACTTCTAATGAAGTGATGTCGAAGTTCAATGTGCTTCGACCTTACATGAAAAACTGGATTTTTTGTCATCGCAATTGTTGAGATTAGGCTGACTGGATAGACAATATCAGGCCTCGTATTTGTTAAGTATAGATCAATGAGCCTACTAAACTTCTATACATCTTCGCATCAACTTTGGTTGCATCGTCATTTAACTGCAATTTTTCACTTGCTACAAGAGGGGTCGAGATTGGCTTGCAATTACTCATCTGAAATTTTTTCAATTACTCGTCTAAACTGCAACTGCTCCTTTTTCCTCCAATTTGATGTGATTTGCCATCTCCGAGTTTCAATTCTGATGAATATGTTTCATCGACTACCACGAACATATTTTTATTTCCACACATGTGATTGCTGCAACTACTATCTATATACCAAATATTCTCACTTGTTCTTGGGAGTTTAAACAGAAATAAAATACCCGACCTCTCTTTTCTTGTTCCTATGTGAAATTTGCTTCATTTTTTCCTCCATCTTCTTTATACCAACAATTGCTTTGAGAGTAGTTTGCATTTTTGCATCTACACTTGTTGCTACCAAGGACTTAAATATCGATTTCGGAGTAGATATCGGTGTAGTAAATTTATGAAAATTTCGATGAAAATTTCGGGGATATTCAAAATTTCGGTTTTGATTTTAAAGAAATCTTGGAAATTTATAAAAAATATTTAGAAATTTACAATAAAATTTTGGGTAACTTTAATTATCATACTTATGCATCTATTACATCAATAATATTTTATATATAATATATGGATAATGAATTTGTTAAATAATATCACTAAATACTATTGCGAAAAATATGAAATAAATATAATTTGATAGTATGATAATAACCAGATCTCATGAGAACTTCATTAAAATAAATTGTACTAAGATTTAAGTAAAAGTTACTACTCAATACCACATCGAGTTTCTAGGACGATCGAAATCGCTATCACTAGTATCTGTCCTACATCTACTTTCATATTGCAAGTGAAAATTATTAGTTACATTTTGACAATATTTCGCCCATGACATGGAATGTTGGTAGTACTGTATATAATGATGATGATGATATCCTTCTGGTATTGAATCTTGAAAAACCCCAATGGAGTAGTACAATTTCTTCAATCATATTCATTTTCAATTTTTTTATTTACTGCTTCTTATGGTTGGGGGGTAAGTGGTAGGTGATGTCCTTACCAAGTATAAATAAATATAATTTTCTAATTATATAATATTTAAAAATATAAAAAAAAATTATTTAAAAATATAAAAAAAAATTCGGCCGAAATTTTGATGGATATTTAACAAAACTATTTTAAATTTTGGAAAATTTCGGGTTTCGGTCGAACTTTCAAAAGATATTCAGCAAAATTGGATCGAAAGTTTGATTTCGCTTTGGGACCTCCCGAAATCCGAAATTTCAGTCGAAATTTCGGTGTTTCGACTGAAATTTAAGACCATGGTTGCAGCAATCTTTGGTGTCGTGACCACTTCTTCGGCAGATGTGGCAATAAGAATCGGAATTTAGAGTTAAATTTCGTTGATTAAAATTGCCTCTTCTTCCTCGTCCTCGTGCTTGGAAGTTTTGATTTCTGCCATGGCCTCTTCCTCTTGTTAGGAAGTTATTATGTTTTTCTTGTTTATGCTCCTTCTCATTTTTCTGCTCGGAAACACTGGCTTTTACTCGAAAGGCTTGTTCCAAGCTTTGGCTTGTAAATCTGCTCATTCTCTTTTCATGGGCTTCTAATGATCTCATAAGTTCATCCAATGATAGTTTGGGCAAATCTTTGGCCTCTTTAATGGCAGCAACTATGGTTCAAATTTTGCTGGTAGACACCGCAACACTTTTTCGACAATTTTTTGATCTTCAAGTGTATCACCGTATCCTATGATTTAATTCGACCATGGGAACTTGCGAAAAGAATTCTTGCACATTCTCTCTATCTTTCATGGCTAAGTTATCAAAATCTAGCCATAAATTTTGCAATTTTATAGAGATGACTTTTTCATAACCTCCAAATTGTTTTTTCAATATCTCTCATGCATCTTTTGAAGTTGTTACACACGTAATCCTAGGAAGGATAGATCGACTTATCCCTTGGTGCATAAATGACAAGGCCCTTGCATCTTTGGTCTTGTTCTCTTTATGCTCTTTCCTTTTTGCGGCTGTTAACGCGGCTTCCTCCTCCAGAGTATATGATTCATACCCCTCTTCAACAACGTCCCATAATTCGTGGGACACGAACAACGTCCTCATTAGAACGCTCCATAGCTCATAGTCTTGACCAACAAAGATACGGACACCTTGTGAAGGCTAGCTCGCCATTGCTTGTCGACGTCATCTTTATCTTTGAAATGGATTATCAGGCCAAGGGTGGCTCTGATACCACAAATATGTTGGGTGTAAATATGTATAACAATACGAAAACGATATATAGAGGATAATATATATTGCAAAATGAGAGTGTTACAATATTTTTCCAAGCTAATGCAATATACTAAAAGTGTGGATCATTTAGGTGTTTCTTCCAATTGTAAATAGACAATCATACCCTTCTCTTAATTGATTATTTATTTAATTACATTCATCTTCTAGACATCCTTAGAAATACTAAAATTCTATATTATACTAAAAGTGTGTATCATTTAGGGGTCATTTGGTTCAGGGTTGAGATTATATTTGACCCAATAGTCAATGAGTTTGAAATCATAGGCTAATGAAACCACATGTAAAAAAATTTGTTTGGTTGCTATTTTTGGCCCACCATTTATGTGGGGCCCAACAATTGATGTATGTTTGGTTGGATGATTTACATAGGTTGGGTTTAGGTAAAATACTAAAATATCCTCAAAAAACTTAGTATATGCCTATTTTGCCCTTCAAGTAAAAATGTGCTAAACGTACCACTACCCCATCCCCAAACCCTTTGTAGCAGCCGTTTTTAGTAGACAAAGGGAGAAAACCAACTTGAATTCTACGAAACCATATACTTTTGGTTCAAAATTTTATTTATTTTATATATTAGCGTTCACTGCATGTTTTGGTACTGATTTTTCGAACTTTTTTCTTAGAATTTAACGAATCGACTGACATCTATAGGTAAGTTTTTGTAACTTAAAGAAATTTTTGGTTGATATTTGGATTTGTCCTATGAAGAAATTTTTGGTTGATATTTTGATTTTTCATATTTTTTTGGTTATTAAAAGTTTGCAATGCTGCATGTCTGGGCTCGTTCTTGCAACTTCGTGTTTCATGAAAATTATAATACGAGCAATTATCAGATGATTATTTCATCATATAATAACCAAGGGTATTCTAATTTGTAGTCGGTAAAATAATTTCCTTAATAATTTCATCACTAAAGATCCAAGCCACGCAGAAGGTTAAACAGTCCTGAAAATTTAAATTTCAATATAATCACAACCATAAAAGTGATAGAGTTTACGACCTTTCAACAGGACTTTTAGTTGTATATTTTCCATACAAATGGTTGTGGTATATTGAATACAACTCGCATATACCTTCACCAAAGCAGTTACTTCTGAGAAGTTTGAGCGATTCAGGAAAGGCGTCCGAATTACAAATTAAGAGGGGGTGTTAATAAAATAATTTTAACTCTTCTCTCCTAAGCTAACTAAGTCGGCAAGCGGAACAACCTAAAATTTTGGAGACAAGTTCACACCTCAATCTTATATTATCTTCTAAGAAATACTTGACAAATCTTAGGAGGTGATATTGCTCTATAAATAAAGCTCTACTTCTACTAATCATTTGTTATATAGAAAGATAGAGAGCTTAGCCTAGAGCTTATCGAGAGTTAGAAAACTCCCTTTGTACTATAAAAACATTCCAAGTCTATAGTATAGATAAATATAGAATAGATATAGATACAGATATAGATATATATATATATATATATAAGTATGTATTTATTTGATATATATAGTAAAATATGTACATATTATATTTATAATCAGTGTAAAACAGATATTTAAAGTGATATACTAGTACTTTTTTCTGTTATAAATGTATGATACCCTTATATAATAATATGTAATGAGGCTAGTGTTCTTGTTAATGATTCATGGATGTTAATCTTGATAAATATTTCCCGATAAGTATTTTCTAAGTTATGAATTATCATTATCTTTCTATTAATTAGTTTAACAAAAAAGATGACAAACATTGTTTGCTTATTTAGTTTTAAAATTAAAATAATTTGAAAGACCACCAAATCGCACCGAACCCCACAAAACCGCACTTGGAAATTCAGTTTGAAATTAATAAAAGAAACCACAAAACGGACCGCGATCACCCCTAGCTAGTATACCCTCGGTGGGAAACCCAGTTGCATGCACCAAGACACAAAAATGTATATTCAATATAAAACAAGTCAAACATTTTCTATTTTTTTTTGTTGTGTCTTGGTGCATGCAATTGGGTCCCACACCGAGTGTATACAAGAATTTTCCCTAGAATTAGTCTTTCCTGCCGGAATTTTGACAACGGTGCAAAGTGTCAACATAATTGCAATTTCAGGGTGGAGACCGCCAAACTAACCCATTCTTAGGGTGCAACATGCAAATTACTCTAATAGGGAAAACTACCAACACCCACTGCTATAATAGATAATTACACAAATTTACCCTCTATAATTAAAATTACAAATACCTCCCACTATAATCGAAAATTACATTTACCCCCATGATATCAATTTTTTTATGACATCATCATGTGAACTTCCAAAAATGCCCCTGTCCAAATGTCATTTAAGAAAAATTACATCAACCTCACCTCTTACTTTTGAAATTACACAAACGTCCCTTGTGATAATACAATTCTTACAATCAATCCCTATCTATTAAAAAATTCTTATAATTTAACATTTAAAAACCTTACAATTAGACCCATGTAGGGGGTGTTGGTACTTTAAAAACAATAGGGGGTTTTTGATAATCACAGATTATAAGAGGGAGTATGGTCGTAACAAAAATATTATAAGAGGGAGTACAGCCGTAACAAAAATATTATTGGAGCTTTTTTTATATTTTTTAATAATTTAAGTAAAGGGCAAAAATGTCATTTAGTATTGTTTGACCATTGACCAAGGGTTTCTGTAATTTTCAATTATAGTGGGTTAGGTATTTATAATTTCGATTATAAGAAAGTAAGCTTGTATAATTATATATTATAGCATTGGGTGTTGGTGTAATTTTCCATTTAAATATGTAACACTTTTATGTTTGTAAATTAACACATGCTTTAGTTATATTTTTCTAATCTTAAGTATATAAGCATTGTTATAGTTATAAGATGATATTTAAAAAATTAATGGTGCAATTTTACGTATTAAAAATAAATCATAACACCTTTTAAATTTAATAGCTGCAATATTAAATTGAGATATTCGCAAAATACTATAGTAACAGTTGATTAAGTCTAGTTGCATTGTGATTATTTGTTCCAACCCGATTTTTATTTTCTTTCTAAAATCCACGAGGTTAATAAATATTTCTATAATCAAAGCCCTGATTTTTATCACTGTTGAGTGTTAGTCTTTTTTCTTATTATTATTTCTAGGAAAAATTACTAAACCCCCCCCCCCCCCCCTAAACAAAATATTTCATTTCTAAAAAGCCCATAGAAATATTTTTCAATCTTAAAAACCCATTCTACAAACTTTTCATTCCAAAAACCCCAAAAGTGAGCATCATCATATTTTTGGATGAAACTACCCTTCATTTATTAAGTTAATAATTGATCAATTATTTTTTCTTATAGGAATCGTTTTGCTTTAATTCTTTCAAATTGATGAATCATAAAATACGGATTTTATTTTGTAATATTAAAATTTTTAAATATTTGTATATAATTTATTTTGATTTTAATATGGTATTTATCTATATATATATATATATGCTTTAAATTTTTTAAAAAGTATAAAAATTTGAAATTTTAAAATTAAAATCATAATTAGTACCAATTGTCAATATAATTTTTTTTAAATAAATAAATTTCTTTGCAAAACTACAATTAACTAATTTTTAATCTAGAAAGTTAAGGGCAATTAAGTCCATAAATTTGTTAACCCTAAATATTGGGTTTTTTGGAATGACAAGTTAATTGAGTAGGTTTTTTGGATTCACAAATTACCAACCCCCCCCCCCCCCCCCCCCCCCGGTGTTATTGAAAAGAAGTTGATTACCCTTGTGTTATTTAAAAAGATTGATTACCCCCTGTGTTATAACCAATATAGCATTTTACACCCAAATTCCATTGCTTCAAATACACGCATCGACCATGATAGCGGTTCTTATTTTTTTGCTTACTCAAATTACCCTCAAATATAATTATTCAACTTGGGGCCATTTAAGAACCCAAAATGTCCAATTGGTTGCTATTGGGAGTAGAGAATCGAGAAAAAAATGGAAAATTATAAATTCGAGAACACACTTATTTTTTTTGCTTAGTTTCTTTTTCAACTTCTCAAATTACCCTCAAATATAATTATTCAACTTGGGGCCAATTAAGAACCCAAAATGTTCAATTTGTTGCTATTGGGAGTAGAGAATCGAGAAAAAAATGGAAAATTATAAATTAGAGAACACTCTTATTTAATTAATTGGGTAATCAAATGGAGCATGATTCAAGGACAATTTATTCAAATTTTAGTATTTGGTTTAATATTTCATTATAACTTGTGAGCCAGAAATATCATTTGATTTTTTGCTCCAAATGGGGGTGTAAACAAGTCGAGTTTGGGAAAATTGCTCGGTTCAAGATCGAGCTTAGATATTCGAGCTTGAGCTTGACAAACCAGGATAAATGAGATCGAGCTCGAACCCCAAAAATTAGATAATATATATAATTAATTTTGCATTAATATATATTATTAAATATAATTATTATAATATTAAATATATCATTATATATATATATATAATATTATGTATTATAAAATGTATTGGTATATATACTAGCAAATAGATATATAAAATATCATTTTTTTTAACAAGCTCGCGAATCGGCTCAAGCTCGGCTCGTCAAAACAAAAGTCATTAAAATAACCCTAAACTCCCAAAAGGCATTGTATACATCTGAATCCGTACCTTAACTATAAAATAAGAGTTCTTTTTTTTTTTGGGATAATTAAATAAGATTTTTTTTTTTCACTTTAATAAACGTAGTGTGCTCTGCAGCTTTGTCAAGAAATAAGGTTTACAGTGGTAGAAGGTGACTAGGGTAATTTTGGGGCAAAATTGTAATTTTGAAGAAAGTCAATGTCTGAAACTTTTGGGGGGAGTGAGCTATATTTTTTATAACACAAGGGGTAATCAGCTATTTTAAATAACACAGGGTAACTCTTTTCAAGAACACCGGGGATAAATCGCCTTTTACCCTAATTTTTATGGTAGATGTTGAGTCATAATCTTATTGAAACTTGAAAGTAGTAGGTGAGGAGACTCCTGTTTAGTTCAGGTCAGGTCGAGCAAGAAATAGAATTTTATTAGTTATAGAATCATCGAAAAAATGCTTACACACACACACACACACACACATATATATATATATAAAGTTGTTATCATTACCTTCTGCGATCAATAAGAATTTCCTTCCATCAGATTTCTTTTGTAGATTCTTTCTTTCTGTGTAAAACAAACTAGATAGAGAAACTGTCAATTGATAAGGCGAAAATCCAAAGATTCCATAATAGCCCACTAATCCTTGTAGAAGCCATCCTTTTGCATAATTTATACCATCCAACAAATTTTGGGGCCTTTCTTTTGTTTCTTATCATAATCACTCTGTATACATAGAAGATACGGGTCATGCTGCAAATGGATCTTATTCCGGGTCTTCCAAATGATATTGAGCTTCACTGCCTGATACGGGTTCCCATGAAATATTTCTTTTCTGTTGCATTAGTTTGTAGGAGTTGGAATCGTGTGATTGAGCTTCCGAAGTTTTGGCGTCTGCGGAGAGCCTATCATCCGGAAAATGATTGTGATGACTCGGGCAATTGGACCCAGCAAATATGCAAATCCGGCTTATTGGTTGAAGGTTTTTGATCCGAAAACGGCTTATCAGCTGACGCATTTTGAACCGGAAATGTGTGTTTGGGGTGAGTTGCCGCCAATACTCGAGTACTCTGACGGGTTGCCGATGTTTTGCCAGCTAGTTGCGGTTGGGTTGAACTTGGTGGTGATGGGTGGACTCAACCCGATGACTTATGAGGTCTCAAATGATGTTTTTATCTATGACTTCGTAATCGACGCGTGGCGTCGTGGGGCCAGCATGCCAGGGTGACAAAGATCCTTCTTCGCGTGTGCATCAGATTCTAATCGGACGGTATTTGTGGCTGGAGGGTATCACTACAACAAAATGTCATGTTAGTGACAAAATTAGAAGTGACAATGTTAAAATTGTCACTAGATATATATAATGAGTGACAACAATTTTTGTTTTTGCCACAAAAAGAATTTTTAGTGACAAAAGTTTTTTTAAAATTGTCACTATTGACAATTAGAGACACGTGTATAGTAACAACACAAATATAGTGACAACTATAATTGTTGTCACAAAGTTATCACTAATTGTCAATAGCAACAACAAATTTCTTGTCACTAAGTATCAAGAGTGACAACTTCTATACAAACCTTGTCACTATTAAACATGTATAACATATTCTTGTGACAAAACAAAAAATCTTGTCACTAAAAATTTACAATTAGTGACAACTTTTACATTGTCACCTGACATTTTGTCATTAATGTATTATTTTTTTGTAGTGTACGACGGCGAGAAATGTGCGTTAAAGTCCGCAATGGCATATGACGTAGAAGAAGAAGATAAATGGGAAGTTTTGCCTGACGTGACAAGACAGCGCGACAAGTCAAAAGGAGTATTCAGTGATGGCAAGTTCCATGTCATCGGTGGATACTGCACAAGTAGGCATAGTGGATTCAATCGAGACAAGTGATGAATCATTCGATGTTGCCACCTGGCAGTGGGGTTCAGTTCAAGAGGATTTCTTGAATAGCACCATGACAGCAGCAAGGCAAGGGAAAGTGTATATAATTCAACCAAAACTATATTGTGCACCCTACAAGGATTTTCCGTTGAATTTTAAGTTGGATTCCAAGTGGGATAAAGTGTTGATGAAGAAGATGGCTTCTCAGGCCTTGTTCAATTAGGATGGTGTCGGAATTGTAAGGTAAGTTCTTACCTACAATGAGCTTTTTGAAATAGCTTGTGTCATGGTTCTGATCGTTTAACATAGAATACTTGGTGTCAAACACTTGTTAATTTGATTCCAAAAAAAAAAAACACTTTTTAATTTTTCCTTTTAGTGAACTAAAGGGAATAACAATAAAATCGAGTTAAAAGCATATTGCACCCTATAAAGTTGGGTTTTTGGCACTATCCACCCTCAGAAATTAAAACACACATTTTGCACCCTCACTTTTATGATCTTTGGCAACTTGCACCCCCGATCTATATTCCAACAAAAGAACCTGTCGGCTCTCTTTGACAGAGGGCAAAAATGTCTTCATACCTTATTTCCTGCTATGAAGTTCTTGCCAAAAACAAAGTGAAGTTGGAAAAGCGTCATTTTCTACCTAAAACTGATATAGCCCCATTTATTTTAAAGAAATAGAGCAAATGGAACTTCTTCATCTCGAAAAGTTAAGCAAATGGAGTCACAAATTTCAAGCAACCGATAAACCTATTGGCACTATGGACAAGAAATTCCACTTGTACGTTGTCATTATGGCCATGTTTTGTTGTTAATAATCTATTGGCAAAAGGATAATTTGGGTAGAATATTTCACAAATTGCCAAATAATGGGGTAAGATGTTATTTATGTTCATTTTTCTTTTTTGTATTTGGTATGCTTATTTATTTTCATATTTTAACTATTATATGTATAAATTCCAACTTATAAATGAAATTTATCTTAGTGTGAAAATGGATGTGGATTCTTCAAATAATATGACCCGGAGACGTGTTACAAAGCAAAACAAAACATACCAAATCACATGTGGGTCTTCAATAATAATTTTGGCAGGAAAAAATGTGCTGACTGCTTTACCCTTGAAATATTAGGAAGAGTTCTAGAGCTCTTGTCTCGTTGACTATTTTTGCTGAATTATGGATTGGGGTGCAAGTTGCAAAATATCATGAAAGTGAAGGTGCAAAGTGTGTGATTTAATTTCTGAGGGTGGGAAGTACCAAAAACTCAACTTTATAGGGTGCAAAATGCTTTTTACTTCTATAAAATCTGTTTATAATATTAGTAGTTGGTTCCAAAACGTCGAACAATTATACAAAATAAAATGGTATTTGATTCGTGATCGATAAACTTAACATTAACATAATATGAGCAAGCATGTTGAACATTTTTGGTTCGATAAATTTTGAAGTTTGATTCGGATTTGACTCGAGTAGTAAAATATAAAATATGTGCAAAAGATCAAACTACTGGAGCTCAGCTATATTAAAGTTTATTCGAGCTCGATTGGATTATCAATCAAGCCAAGTCTTAACATAAATTTTGAGATTCGTTATTTATTCAAATATCTTGAACAAAAATATTATCCAGCTTGACACGATTCATTTACAACCCCAGTCGCAATAATTAGTAAACGCATTAACGTGTCATAATGGTCTCTCCTAAGGACGAGCGAGAAAAAATGAAGGATGATTGAGCTAGGACGAGGATAAGGATAAAAGCCTGGTTTAGACCGAGAGGACAATGACATGATTAAAGAAAATGATGATTTTCCTCACGCTTATTTCTTCGTGAGACATATGTGTAGTAGAGACAATTGTTGGGTTACATTGATCTGGTGGGCGTCCTTAAATATTGAATTCTCAAAGACGACGACATCAGAAAGATAGTATCACCTATAGAGCATTATCGATTATTTCTTATGACATTTGTTGCCCTAGTGGTTGAATGTGTAACCCCATGTACAATTTTTACTCGACATATTGATCATTGATATGATTCATATTTTACTTCTCTAAGTCCTATTTTCTTTCATCGGAGTTATTATGGAAGTTAAAACAAGGCTTCTTCTTCTCCTAATGGATGTCAAAAATCATTGTACGGGAACTTTTACATAGCTTCACAGTTCATATGGATATGGGGAATTGGGGATGTTAGTTCCAGATTTGTTTAGGACTGGAAAATGGTCCATTATAGGGCTAAAATTCGTAAATAAGATGAAAAACACTGGAAAATGATTTAATGGTAGAATGGGAAGATATAAGAAACTACGAGAATGTCCCTGAAGGGTAAAAGCGGTAAATGTGAACAACAATGACAAGAACGCCCTTAGAGAGCTAAATCTGTAACGAACCAAATTTAATGGAATCTTCATAATTGCCAAATGCTGGGCCTTAATAGCTAACAATTTTATTTTATTTTTAATTCAAGACGAAGAGAAATACCCAAAATATCTAGTCTGACAATTCCGGGTTGATAATCATAATCATGAGCCATAAAAACTCTATCTACCTTCATAAAGGATGGAAGAGTCACAATGTGTGGCAGTCTGGATTCGAACTCAGGACCTCTCACGTAAAGTGAGAAGTGGATATCACTAGACCAACAAATCTTGGATAATAGCTAACAATTTTTTATTTTTTTGAATGCAAAGGGAGGGGTGTACCCTCAATTTTGAAAAATTGTTTTTTTTACCTTACAAAATTTTTGATATTTAAATTTCGCTCCCTCCTCAAAATCGAAAAATATCACGCTTTTTTCCTTTTCTTTGAGTTCGCACCCCCCCCCCCCCCAACCCCAAAATTCTGGCTATACGAAAGAGATATAAAAGTATAAAGTATATCAAAAGTTGTAGTTAAACCTAGTTTCTTATTATCTTTTTTCCCATAAATATAGCGTACCGTACCGCGGGGGACAAGCCCCCCGCACCCCCCTTAAATCTTTCGTCTATATGACAAAAAACAAAGTATATAGTTATATCATAACAATCTCGCCCCTCCTCGATATAATTCCTAGCTCCATCCCTTGACAAGAGGGTTTATATTCTGGTTTGGTGATGTTGTTTTGATGGCTATGTCTGCATTAGGATTGATATGTGGAGTGTAGTAATTTTGGCTTGATGTTTAGAACAAAAGTAAAGAAGATAGTATGTGCATGGTTCGGCATCTATACCTGTCGCCTTCCATGAATATACTCTTCTCCGAATTTCATTTTGTTATTTTATTTTAGAGAATGTCCAAAAATATTGTTCAATTTCTGAAATGAAGATGTTTCCTAAAATATCCTCTTATTTAAAATGACGATCCTAATTTTAAGGTCGAACAGTGTAAAGATGTATTTTTTTAATTTTTTTTTCCAACTCTTAAACTTTTTTGAAGTAGAATTACGAGATAAAAGTGGTGTTAGATTAGAGAAAACCTCGTAAGAAACTTGTATTACTGAGTAACATATATATAGAGTTACATTGACTTGGTAAAAAAGTAAATCCAAAACTATAAATAAGGAAAGATTACTACAAGGAAAGATATTCTAAGCTACAAAGATAAATACAAGGAAATATAAGATATGGAGAGATCCTATGCTAATCTAGAAGATATATTCTAACACTCCCCCACAGTCGAAATGGGAGATTCTCGAACGTTGAGACTGGACTGAAAATCTATGAGGAGCTGGGATAATACTCCTTTAGAGAATGCTTTTAGCAGCATCTTTTATTTTCTTTGCTTCTTGGTTGATAGATATAATTTTCAATGGCTCTTGATTAAATCAAGAGAGTGGGTACTGCAATGGGCCACGATAGAATTAATTTCTCCTTCAACAAATTCCTTCACACATATATCATGTAATCTTGTGTAAAGAATGAGAAAGAAAAAAGAATGTAAAAATGGAGAAAGGTAAGAATAGGGGCTGGAAATAGAGTTAAGATATATAGTGTGTGTGTGTGTGTGAGAGAGAGAGAGAGAGAGAAAGAAATAGGAGAGAAAGAGAACATATGGAGGCCGAGCAAACAACGGCAAAAAGAAAAGGAAAAAAAAAGGAACCCCATAGATACAAAACCCGACTGTAGGGCTAAGCACAACCGAAAAATTATACCTTACACACGAAATTTGAAGAAAAAAGATGGATATTTGTTTATGTTAACAACAATCAAAAGAACGCCATATATACTTATACGTGTGGGGGGGGGGGGGGGGGAATTTAAGATTCAGAAAAGAAAAAAAAATAGGAGTTGAACAACTAGCAACTCAACACCATGAAAGTGCATAAGAATTAGAGATGTGAAAATAATGGGAGAGAGAGAGAGAGAAGAAAGAAAGATTTTTAGCAGAAGTTGCTCTACACGAAGAGAAATGGGCTGCCATTGTTGTGTGTGGGAATGAGAGAAAAAAAAATTAAAGAGCCGGACAAGGATGGCGATGGTAGAGGCTGGCGGAAGCGAGAGATCATGAGAGTTGAGAGAAGAAACCCTTTTGCTCTGATACCATGTTAGATTAGAGAAAACCCCGTAGAAAACTTGTATTACTGAGTAACATATATATAGATTTACATAGACTTGGTGAACAAGTAAACCCTAAACTATAAACAAGGAAAGATAAATGCAAGGAAAGATATTCTAAACTATAAAGATAAATATAAGAAAATATAAGATAAGGAGAGATCTTATGCTAATCTAGAAGATATATTCTAACAAGTGGAACCATAGTTAAAGATGGACCAAAAACACATGAATAGGGCATTTTTAGGAACTCTAGGACTTCGAGTTTTAAAATAATCATAATATGTTGGATTCACGTGATGTTAGGGCTAAAAAATCAATCAAGTTATTCGAAATTGATCGTTAAAAGCTCGTTTGAGCATTGATCGTTAAAAGTTCGTTTGAGAGCTGCTCGTTAATTGAAAAAACAAATTTGGACACTTTAATTTTTGTTCAATAAGTTTTGAAGTTCGACTGGTGAAAAATTATAAATACTGTAAAATATCAATCTATTCGAGCTCACCAGTATTCGGTTTGACTAAAAATGACTAAATTTCGTTCAGATGTAGTTCATTTAACAATCAAACTAATAACCCTACTTGATCTGGTTTAGTACATCCACAATGAAAATTGACGAACTTGATACGTTTTTCGAGGGCAGTCATTAATATAACAAAGAGAAATATATGTTTGTAAGCATTAGCACTACAAGAAAATCGAGTATTGGAAATAGAAATATATGTCATGAACCATGGTCTAATCCCACGGCTAATTTGGTCATGGTAAATGTTTCATATAGCCACACTAAAATTAATCGTGGTGAAAAAGATTGCTAGCTATTTTAGGCACTAGCTAGCCGTGGTGAAAGAAATATTAATGTATCACTTTTTTACAATAGTTAATCTTTACAATAAACAAAACATTAACTATGGCTATGGCTATAAGACATGGTAAATGTTTTGGCCATGCTTGCAAATACCACAGCCAAAGTCGTAGCAAAGCCGTGGTCGATTGGTTTGAACCATAGCATAGGGACTTTTCACCATGGCATATTGACATGGTCAATAATCATTTTTTGTAGTGTAGCCAACAGTTGTGTGGGGAGGGGGGGAGCCTAAAAGTAGATAAACTATCGTTGATCGCTAAATGGAGAGGAAAGATGACATCGGACATTAGATGGCCTGGCTATACATGGAAAGTACGATGGCCGATGGGAGGGCGGTGCATATGATATGTTGGGACCTGGAAAATGAATATGATAATCTAAGGGAATAAAGTATCTAACCCTAAGCTCATTTATCCTAGCTTGTGTAAGAGTTGATGTTGTTCCAAGCTAGGTGATGTTTGAGTTTATATTTTCAGCGCCCTCAAGATTATCATACCGAGGGAACTTATTCCTGACAAGTTCGTTATTATTCCTTGGCACAGTTTCTATGACATTAGGGTCATATTCATCTACGATTCTATCTACATCCCCAGACCTAACAGTGTTAAGATTATTACTAGCGGTTGAATCAGGTGACGAATCACGAACCTTTATTTACAGACATAATTGAACGAGTACGAGCCATTTATAAAAATAAGACAGAACACAAGGAGGAGAGATATATACCTAAAGAAGTTCGTACGAGGAGACGATGCAGAAGGCTTTGTGAAATGCACTTGCCTCGTATCACCGAATGATGTTGTTCCTTCCTCTAGCTTTCTCTGAAAAATCTCTCTCTAGAAGTAAAATTCGTATACTAAAAATAAGTTTCCATTCTCGCTTATTTATAGGCTGTAATTCTAGGGGATGAGGAGGTTAATATTGATCCGCGTAAAGCAGATTCGACGATTCGAACCGCATGACGTTACGAATTCCAATAAGACCATCATGGAATAATAAATTCACGTGGCTCAAGATTAAATCAAGCATTTACTTCGTCAGTAATAAAATTGAAGACATAAGTGTCTATTATTTAATACTAAAGTGGGGGATTTAATGATATAAAAAAATAAAATATATATACATATATTTGCAAAAAGGTGAGGCCATGTTTGTTTATGTTTTTTAATACCATTTTCTATTGGCTGGTGATAACGCCAGAGCAATTTTCATAATGCCAGAGCAAATTTGCTTTAATTTGTTTTAATTGACAATTCTACCCTTAGGGCCTTTAATATCAAAATGACCAAAGGGGAAAAAAGATGGGATAAAAATGAGTGTTGGACAGCGGTGGCAATAATATTTTACGATACCGGCAATCATCAGCAGTCAAAACTTACGCCAAAACACTAGTCAAAACTCACGCCCACCATCCCCCACTATCTATTGTTGATCAATTGTACATATCTATACAACTACAACAACAACTTAAGTATAGGATTCCAGAAAGGGGTGGGAAAGGGTTGGCTGGCGGAGAAATTCTCCGTTAAGGGGAAGGAGATGGAAATTTATTTTGTCTTTGTGTTTTTTAATTTTCTTGCTGATGTTGCTCATTAGTATGGGTATGGGTATTATCGTAAATTCAATAGTTTTGCTCTGGTAATATGTAAATTGCTCTGGCATTATCATCAGCCTTTTCTATTTTCTCGGTCACAATTTTAAGAAAATTACAACTATATGCTAATTTTAACAAAAAATCCACTTTTTGTTTTCAAGTTTGCTTTTTCATTCGTTACATAATTACATTTCAACTAATACATCGTTTTACTTCACATTATCTATTATCTTTAATTACCTACTCCAACTATTCTTTCTTTTCTCTTTTTACTTTACTATTTTTACATACCCATTACCTAAATAACTACTTTAACCAATTACACATCACATATAGCAAATCACATTTAATTTGACATATTTTGTAATTCCAACCACTCTAAAAAGATAACACAACCAACGCCACATCATTTTCACACAAGTACTCATAGTATGCATTTGCCAAACAGTTTTTTGAAAATTGACTCAAATAGATCAACAAACATAGCATGAATTTCCTTAAGTTCATTGGTTATTTTCTGTCCTATATCTTTATTGTAAAGATGGGGGCGCATTCTAACTGGAATTAAAATGTTGCAGCAAGGTGACCCTATTGAGGAGCGTTACAAGGAGCATACAGAGAGGGTTCCCGTGATTGACCAACTCGTTTATTGCATCAACAGTTACGGAGAAGCAACAATGTCAAATGATGCTAAATTTGAGCACATTAATTTGATAGAGACGATTAAGGTAAATTCCTTAAAATTGTTGATGTGTATGCTTCATTGCTTCATTCCTTTAAACTGTTGAACGCATGTATGGTTTTTACCGTTCGATATAGGCAGGCTTTTGCACTCTTAACATCTTTACGAGAAACTAATCATTTCATTATGTGATTTTCTAGGTGATGCCCCGCCTCTTGCGTGGTTTCTAAGTCAGGCTTGCTCACTCGTGCTCGTGTGCTAAGGGAAACTGGAGAGAACACTTAGAATATTTTATTATTCACAAAACCTTGGTTGATTTACAAATGAAATGCCTACCCCTATTTATACTACTCAACATCAAAATAAATGGTTAAGATTAATCTAATCTAGTGGCTAAGATCTAACATCTAGTTTATATTAGTCTAGATAATTACATGGATTATTCCAAAAACATACTCTAGAATAATGTAAATACTAGTAGAAAGTTCTATAATAGTGTAGAACCGTGCATGATATTTTAGATGATTCTAGATGATAGTAGAAGTGTCTAGAAATTAGTAGAGTTGTGTGGACATCTCTAGAAATATGTAGGCATGTTAGGAAGTTTCTATGGATTAGTATAAATAGGAGTGTTGGTGTCATTTGTAACTAACCAAGTGTAGAATCAAGTCTTGTACGAGTTAAAGAGAATAATAGTGTAATATTCTTTCAAGTTCTACTCTTGTGTTCTTCCCTCCAAATTTCTTACTTTTTATTGCCAAATTCCCTTTTCACACACGTGCACGTGAGTGATTGTTGAGGCTGACTTAGCACAATCTCGCAAGAGGCAGATTGAAGGGCTAAGTGCCGCACGGGACGTTAGCATCGAGGCTAAGTCTATGACAGCGAGCTCTATTATCAAAAAGCTTATTCCACTGGAGCAGGGTGACAGGTACATTTACTTTATTTAACATTCTTAAACGTTGTTTGTGATATATATATATGCTGAGATAATAGCATCTATAGTCCCCCGTCTTTTCAGTTTGTATCACTTAAGTCCCTCAGGTAATATTTGTTTCACTTAGGTCCCTCAGAACATTATTTCCGAGTCATTTTAGTCCCTCCAAGATTTTAATGAATAATATTATTTCAAACAAGTCCTCAAAGTTTTAATTACTTTCAAATATAGTTTCATAAAAGAGAAATAATCCTGAAATGGCCTCATTTAAGCAAAAGAAGGATCTTGCTTGAAAAATGGTATCAGAGCCTAGGTTTATTGATGAAATATTTAAATTAAGTTACATAAGACTATGTCTAACCCGTATGGAAGAGAGTTAAACAAGAATGGAACCGAACAATAGTTCGATCTATGAAGACAACAAGGAGTATTTCCAGATATTGGAAAACCAACGAGAAAAGAGGATTAATAAATTAATCCAACGAAATAGGAAACTTTCCTATGAAATAAAAGAATTGCTGACAAGAGTACAAACCAGAACTCCTGTAGCAGACATACTGGAATCAATTCGGTATTATGAAAGAACTATGGCCATGGATCATAGGTTTCAAAGCAATGTTACGAGTGATCTACAACTTGCAAAGGTCCAAGGCAAATGGCCTGGGAAAACAAATAAAGGTAACACTTTATTTTAATTCGTTTATGAATTGGAAAGAAATTGAACCGGATACATCTAAGATTTCTAAAGATCTTAGAGAAATCCAAAAGACAGTTCAAGATTACGGACATAGGATAGAACATCTACCTATGAAAATCGAAAACTTGAACCAGAAAGTTGAGGAAATCCTCAATATTCTTCCAGGTCTATATAGATCTATAACAGATCTAAAGGCAATCGTCTTAGATCTAAAAGAAAGACAAGGTATTACCGGAACATCCAAACCAAGAAACGACCGAATCGGTGATGCACTTGGTCGAGTACCTCTTCTACATCAGAAGGGTAAGGCTAAGGAAATTCCGAAGCCTAAAACTCAGGAAGAGCTACTAGTTGATATCCTTAGAAGTATTAAATAATATGGATATATCAAGAGTAGATCCTTCCAATCTTCAAGAGCTAGCGGAATCATTTTCTCAACTAGCCGTTGTTGAATTGGCTAATCTTAAAGCCAATGAATCAGTTCTGACGCTACCAGCGCCAGGAGAAAGTTCCGCATCACACAATCCTCCACCGGATGAAGCGATGCTAGAAAGTGGTGATTTACATATAAACGCAACCCCCGCAGTATTGGGAGGAACGTTTAGAGCAAATCCTACTAGAAATCCAACTAGGGTACCAGAAAACACGCCCTGGACAAGGACTATGTCACAACCATTGCACCCGTATGGTACTATCCTAAATTTGGATATTATCGATTTCAGAAATATCAAAAAATTAATCGATGAATGGGTAGCCGCCATGAAAATAGCCGCCACTACACTGGAAAATTAATCGTTCTGGTAACATCAGTAACAAAAGGCGATCTTCTTTCAGACGAAAGTCTTGGTGGTCTAAATCGAAAGCCTGATCCTATAAATCTGGCCAGAGATCTGGACCCACAAGGGCGTCTTCTCAAGGATCTCGAAAATCCGATGGAAGAAACCCCACAAGACGAATTTTCAAACGGG
Organism: Buddleja alternifolia; assembly: GCA_019426215.1. Taxonomy (NCBI): domain Eukaryota; kingdom Viridiplantae; phylum Streptophyta; class Magnoliopsida; order Lamiales; family Scrophulariaceae; genus Buddleja; species Buddleja alternifolia. Next base: position 36,442,950 of record CM033396.1, read on the forward strand.
CACACACCCGGACAAATGAAAGTTTTAAAGATTGTAACTGCTAGACATGTGGAGCTCGTGGCCACATTTCCCCAGATTGTCCGCAAAAGAGTGGTGAGATAAAAAAGTTCGAAGCCACTAATGACATATTGGATGCGGTTTTCTATGGAGAATTGGTACCAATTTTCCAATTCGAGGATATTCCCTCAGACGAAAGTGTCTATGAAGAAGAAATCCATAGTGATTCAGATGAAACATCAACTGAATCAGAAGATTGATATGCCAGGAATTCCTATCTGTACAGTTCCACAGATTAGAACTGTTATCTCTGACTTCAGAGATAAGATAGAAAGAAGTAGAGGAATAATCCAGCATTATGAATCTACTATTCAGCTATTATGCGAAACACCTATTCGCTTAAGAAAAATAAAAGAACATGAAACCAAGATGCAAATCTGGTTACAGAATATTCATACTCTCGAAAATTGGATCGAGAGAATGATTATAGAAAATCGTTCTATATTCCAAGAAAGAAATAATCATCATGGAATATTCCAACGAAGGAGATAGGCTCCAAACATCGGACAGCCTAGCTGGTTTCTTTTCTAAAGAATCTATATCAGATAAAACTATGGAAAAGATAATGAAACAGGACTCTAACATTGGAAAATACGATGGTTTTAGAGTCAGTGGAGTCAGCCGAATCCTAAATCAAATAGGATTAAACCAGAGACGGCATAACATTCAATACAGGGTAAGTTCAGGGGAGTTCGCAATCCCTATGGAATTAACTGGTAATGTTATGGATATGCAGCTTATTCCAAAAGAAGAAATTCTAGAGGAATTAAGTAAGCTTAAAGAAGAAGTAGCATTAACTATGAAATGGATCCATATAGGAACCATTGAAGTGGTGATCAAATCTACTTTCAAAGAAGGTGTTAATTCGCCATTACATTTGTCCATTATGGATAAAAAAATTAACAACCTAAGAGATGGTTGTCTTGGAACTATGGTAGGAAATTTATATGCAAGTAAACTAATGTTTGAAATTCATCCAAGAATTGCATATAACCTAGCTGGCCAAGATTTCAGCCGAGTCTTAACCCTTCATCAAGATTTCAAGAGAACAGATTTGATGAAAGAAAGGAATAGACCATATTCTATTACATATAGAATTGCTTATGCACTTTCCAATACACATCATTCCGATTTGTTTATACGGAAAGAGTACATAGAAATTTCAAGAATTTTCAAGGAATTTGCTAAGGTAATGGCACCCGATCCAATTCAATTACCAAGGATTGGTGGTGTGGATATCTTAATCTGAGACCATCTAGTTCTAGATCGCTCAATGAGTTCCAGAACAGATCTTAATTGCAGGATGTCCTTTTCTGAAGAAAGGATTAGGATTTTAAAAGGAAAAGAATTAATAGAAAATCTAACTCCTCAAGCTATTCGGGTAGATAATGTGAAAATTAAATGCCCGGAAGGATGGAAAGATGTGCAAGTTATATTTGATATTACAGAGAAAGATAATTACTTTCCTTGTGATGATCTATACCACTTGCAGCAATCTACGGTCAACAAATACGAAGGTATGCTAGAAATAGCGGGCTATGAAGTATTTGTTACAGGAATCGCGGGACAAAGCCCAAGAATGGTTATTCTGGGATTAAGTTTCCTTGAAGAACATAAATCTTGGGGAAGAAAAGGGAAAGGTATGGAATTTAGCTTGGATGGACATATTATTCAAGTTGAATAAATGACTAGCCCTTTTTCTATATACATATCTATTGGTATGTTATATGAACAATATAAGTCAGAATATTTTGCAGCTTATATTGATTCTGGATCTGGGATTTGTACATCAAAACTCGGGGTCTTCCCTACCAATACTATGGAAGCTCTACCTATTATTGCAGGAAGAGATTTCTCTCAGAAAATTCTCATTCTCAATAAGGGAATCTGAGAGGCGCATATCATGATTGGAGGAGCATTGGGTACACCTTGATTCAAGGTAAAAATGCCCCCTATATATTTTCATGATACTGGCAGATATTTTGCTAGGTAATAATTTTATCCAAACCTTTGCAAAATATGTGCAAGATAACAATAAAAAAAATTTATGTTTTACTACCAATTGTGGTAATGAAATACAAGTTTTGCGACGAGCCAACGCTTTTAATAGAATAATGCCTATTAATTTTCGCAGCAAACGTGGTGATTTTAATCCTGATTCCAAATTAACCCATCCTAAAATGAAGGATAAAAGGAGATTTGGAAAAGCTCTTTTGTCTTTTAGACTACATGGTCTAATTGAAAGTCCGGACGAAAACTGTTATGAGAGTTCAAGAGAAGAGATACAACTTATTAAGAATGAATTACAGAACAAGTCCATGGATAACATTGATGAAGAAAGTTTACTTTCTCTTGAGAATGTTAAGCGACTAATTCAAAGGAACTTTAACAAGAATCCTTTGGCTTGGTGGGATAAAAACAAGATCGAAGCTACTCTGAAAGTAAAAGAACAATGCAAGTATGAGTATGTTCGATACAAGCTAATCCAGATGAATATGATGGATAAGAAGGATATGCAAACAATCATAAAAGAGCATATCGATCTTAAACTCATAGAACCTGGAGTCTCTGCTTATAGTAGCCCTGGTTTTCTGGTAAGAAACCATGGTGAGGTAAAAAGAGGAAAGGCAAGATTAGTAATCAATTATCAAGGTATCAATAAGATACTAGAATTTGATGGTTACTATATCCCAAGTAGAGAACACTTAATCGAATGCATTAAAGATGTCAAAGTGTTTTCAAAGTTTGATTGTAAATCTGGTTTCTATCAGATTAAGATGGAGAAGGAGTCTAGAAAATATACGGCATTTTCTACTCCACAAGGTCAATATATCTGGAACGTACTTCCAATGGGATTACCTAACGCACCCCCAGATATATCAAAGAAAGATGGATAATCTATTTAAAGATTATTTCGAGTTTATGTTTGTCTATATTGACGACGTATTAATTGCATCTAGAAATATGAAAGATCATATTAAACATCTTGAAATATTTTCTAACGCATGTTTTCAGGAAGGATTAGTGCTTTCAGAAAAGAAAGCAATAATTGGAGTTAATAAGATTGAGTTTCTTGGTATTCTTATTGACGAAACAAGTATTGAACTCCAGGAACATATTGTGAAAAAAATAAGAAATTTTCCTAATGTTTTAAAGGATAAAAAACAGCTTCAAAGTTTTTTAGAAGTTGTTAACTTTGCTGGTATTTTTATTAAGGATCTAGCAAAATACAGAAAAGATTTCCGACCTCTCTTAAAAGAGACGGAAAGCTCGAAATGGAAGTGGGAAGAAATTCACACTCAAAGGATTCGTGAGTTGAAACAAGTTTGCAATAACTTGCCTAAACTCGCAATACCACAAGACAAAGATGACTTGGTAGTCTACACAGATGCCAATGATTATAGATGGGCAGCAGTGCTCATGAAACGTACAACTACAGGGGAAGAACCTTGTAGATATGCAGGAGGATTGTTCAGTGAACAACAAGCCAGTCTTTGGCATATTAACAAGAAAGAATTTTTTGCTGTATGGAAGGTTTCTAAAAAGTGGCCATTATTTTTACTAGCTAAAGAATTTACTTTAAAAGTTGATAATACGAATGTCAAAGCCTTTTTGAAAAATAAACTTGAATCAAAAATAGAAAAGGCATGTATTCTCAGATGGCAAGCTGAATGTCAATATTATTGTTTTGACATCATTATTGTGAAATCTCATGAGAATGTTCTTGCAGATTTCCTAACAAGAGATGGAAGCATCTGAAGCTAATTCCATCATCAAGAGATACAGGCATTTCAGGGAAAACCTTGAGGAGCTTGAAAAAAGGTTTGGACAGTTATCAGCTAACACTGAAGTAGCTGGCCATGTACAAAGAGCTGACCTGGGCATTGCCCAGGAAACCCTTAATGGGACGACGTATGCCATGACTATGTTATGGACTACACTACAAGAACCAATTCGAAAGGCATCACCTTCAGTGATTACTCACAAATTAAGAGAGCAGGACTCTACACCTGCGTTTAGAGAACGGGGCTCTATACCCGGAGCAGTGGATTCAAGTACCACTTGCACAAGTCCATTCTCAGATTCTGAGGAAACGGATAAGGTTGAACGAAAGGAAGCGCAAGCTCCTACTAGTTCAAGTCAACCCACCACCTCTGGGGTTAAAGAGGGAGAGATTAATCTTAGGTCACAGACAGGCACTTCTAAGATTAATACTAACCCAATTAATTTACATTGGCAGGGTTATCAGCATTCTTGGGATAAATTAATCTCAAGACATGGAATAAATCCTAATAGGACCGTGGTAGAAATATCAGGGAAATACCCTAGGGTTTGGATGAAGGAAGGATCAAATCCAGAAGAGGTCCGAGAATGGTATGATTTTGGGGCAATTGCTTCAATACATACTATGTCACCAAGTTTTTCGGAAATATCAAAACTTCCGGATTGGATCACAGGAGCCGTGTACGATTCATGGCAAAACAACCCTCACCTCAAAAGAGGCAATATCTTGGAGTTGAAATTCATTTCAGCAGCCCCAGAAATTACAGGAAAGGGGTCTCACCCAGCGTTTCATTTTATGAAATTACAGAGACCAGACATGACGGCCTATAACAGAATTCAGGTCGCAATAGGAGAAGCTCCGTTGGTTAGTACTATCAACGAAGACGATATTTCCACCAGAAGAGCATGGGAAATGTGGGTCTGTCTTACAGAGATGGACAAAGTCAAGTATCCATTCAAGATCTTCACAAATTCAGTGAATGGGTCATTCCTGTCAAATTCCATGACAGGGAAAAGTACAGATTTCGCAGAAAAAATCTTTGAACAAAAAAAGACCATAATCTGGGAAAACAAGTTACCAGCAACTGAATCTACAAGGAAGAAGGCCTGCAACATGATGCATGTTGATCTTTGGCACAACCGGAAATGTTCAAGTTGTGAGTTCCAAGAAAAACCCTTATTTGGAACAAAAATACGAGTTACCAAGGCTAAACCCGAATCCGATAAGGATAAAGGGAAGAGAAAGACATTTTACCCAAAAGGTTTTCACAAACCACGGTAAAATCATGTAAGCGACAAAGGCGGCCCTGATAATCAGGCGCACTAACCAAAAGTCAGTCATGTGACTGATTAACGAAAACAGCTGGAAAATAAACAGCTGTAAAAAGACAAGGCGGGGCAGATAAAGTGGCAAACACTGGGGCCCACGCGCATTGTTAAAGATTAAAGAGGTTTTGGAACCCGACTTTGAAATCCGAAACCAATGTCTATAAGAAGAGAAGATGGAAGCAGATGGAGATCATCAGAAATTTCCTCCAACTCTGTCATAAAATAATTATTCATAGAAAAATTGTAATCTTTCTTCTTCATAGTTTTAATAACACGAGTGTATAGGGAATCTCCCCAATAGTAGTCCTCCTATGAGAAGCTAAGAGTTTTCTCCTCCAATAGCGGAGTAGAGTAGTATTATGTAATTTCAATTTATATTTCATCAATAAAAACAAAGGCTTTGGCCACTTGTTGTCCAAAATATCAATTATATTTATAGATCTGTATATCTTTTACACCCTCGGGCAGGAAACGAAGGGGGTTGTGCTATGTATCGCTGAAGGAACCAAGAACTTCGAACCACCAGCTGCGGTAGTGTGGTTGGAAGAAGTCCATAAAACCGAGGACTTGGAATACCCGACGATAAAGTGGTCAAAAGAAGGTATATATTTATGTAAGGTTAATTTCATTTCGGAAGCATGTTGGACCTAATCAATTGGAAAACTCCTTTTGCTAAATTTTCAGAAAATGGGATTATTTTAGGCTATAAAAGTATTTAGAGGCTGATTTGAAAAAGGTTGAAAACATGAGATTAGTTTGAATTAAAGAAAAGATAAGGAAGGACCATAGTGACACATTTTAAAGGGACTAATGTGCCATTTTTATTTAATGGAGGACCAAAGTGAGACAAACTACAAAGCAGAGGGACCATAGGAGTCATTTTCTCTATATATGCTAGCTTATTATTGATAGTAGCATATTTTTTGGACAGTGCCGCACGGTATTTGGCATCAAAATGAAGGTTTTCTCAAGCACTAGACCTAGCTACAGATCCCGACCTCATGTTTGAGTTAGCCATGCAGATACCAAATCTAGTTTGGGCAGAGGTAAAAACAATTTACTTGTTTGTTTGGGGGTGCATGCATAAATATGGTTGTCACAAGTGCGATTCTCTATTCTTCTCTACAGTTTGCGGTAAAAAAATTACCAACTCCATTAATGTGGGAGCATTTAGGTAACTTAGCTATAACTCATGGAGAGGTATTCGCTTGATCATTATGTGGGCTGAAAATGCAATAGAATTTGATTCTTCAAACTGTAGGCTGATGTTCAAATTTATTAGATTTATGTTTCTACTTTTTTATTCCAGTTAGAGATGGGAAATAAGTCTCTGCAGCAAGCAGAGGACTTGATTGATTCATTGCTACCAGGCGACGCTGAAGGGCAAGATGAGAGCCAAGAGGCTGTTGTAGTGGATGCTTATTCGATGGATGGAGCTGTGCTCGATAATGGCATCGAGGCTGATGAAACAGTACTCGCGCAATGCCCTCAACTGTGCTCCTAATGTTTGTTTCTATAGAGATGTTAAACGTTGCCAGAGAATTAGCTTGTGACATATATTGCTTTTACATGTCTGAGTTAAGGGGGTAATATTAGCCCATTCGGATTGTATTGATACGACAAAGCTGCATGATCTAGAATGCTCTATGGATCCTTACTTGGCTCATTTGGATAGTGTTGATATAAACAGCCCGATGATCGGGGATGCTTCGTTTGGAAACTTAATGTTTTTTTGAGTGAATCGGTTAGATAAAACAAACCATGAATATTAAATAAAAATAATTTAAAACCATCTAGCAACCATTACAATCAGATTATTATAATCAGCTAAGAACTTATATGAAAAGTAGAGGAACCCCTGCATATTGTCGGTGAGAGTAGAATCCAAAATTTCTAGTATCTTAGGGGCCTTAATTTCACCGAAGAACTAGAATTTATCAGCAAATCTTGAATTTCAATGAGTAAAAGTAAATTAAAAAAGAATTCTTAGATGAAGCATCACAATATGCTACCATCCTAATAGAAAGAAAAAAAACATATTTTTCCTAAAGATTCCGTAACAACAAACACCTTGCTAGTATTTTCTTCGTGCAAAACACAATCGTTATTATCATAAGATGGTCGAAAGGGAAGATATCAGCAATATTTGGACGTTCGAGAAGGATTCTATGTAATTGATAACTGAAATATTAATAAACGCAACTTGCAAATTAAGCTTCAAACAAGTTAATTATGTTTGTGACATTTCCATTAACGCTCATTTTGAGCTTTTTTTTTTTTTTTTTTTTTTTACGGTCAAACTAAAACTCCCTCCAAATTATTTACTCAAATCCAAATCCTTTCGCCCAAACGCAACATAAACCCAAAAAAATTCTATCGTGCCAAGAATACTAAAAAGGGCAAACTAAAATATTAAACCCATTGGCAGACTCGACTAGAACAAATAATTGATGCTCCAAATTACCATGACTCTGAAATCTAAGGGGAAAAAGTAAAATTAGAGACACCCAATGGAACCCCACGTTCTTCTACCAAACAAAATTTTACTACAAAAAGAGAACTAGGATACTGACTTTAGAACAAAAACCCAAACATTTGATATGAAACTACTCCTACTACAAGGACGCAGATTTGCTCATCATCCTTACCTTACACCTTATTAACACGATTATCATCATCATCAGCTCATAGAAAAACATCAGCTCACTACCCATAAGCTAACTTAAACTTCGACATTGGACACAAAAGCAGAGAAACAGAGAGATTATTATGCTGCTCAAGCATGAACCCTTCAGAAGATCTTAAATAGCAGGCCACCATGAGTGGCGAAGAAGGGAGCAAAGACGAGGGATTCGACAGCCATTAGCTTGATAAGGATGTTGAGTGAAGGACCAGAAGTATCCTTTAGAGGGTCTCCGATGGTGTCACCAATCACAGCTGCCTTGTGTGGTTCTGATCCCTTTGGGCCAAGGGTTCTGGCGTGCTCCGAGGCGCCAGCCTAGAAGAGAATTCAAAAGGTAAAAGACCCATTGTACTGTCTAAAATTGAAAAGGTACCAAATGTTTATGTATGAATGTTGGTTGTTACCTCAATGTATTTCTTTGCGTTGTCCCATGCACCACCGGTGTTGGATGCAGAAATTGCAATCTGTGAGAATTCAGAGAATAGAGGTCAAAAGCAAAATCGATAGTTGCGAAATTTAGGAGTAACGTTTTCTAAACCATATATTAACAAATTCATTTAACAAATTCTTTTTCTAGTTACAATGGTTTTCAAAGCTTTTAGGGGCAATCACATGCACACCACCTCATTCATTGGGTAATTATCATGAGTCACGAATTTTGGAAAACTACAAAGACATCCCTCAAAAATCTAAGACACCACTCAGAAAAATGGGGTGAAATTGTAACATGTTTCACTAACAGGGGAATTTATTGCAATTTTTCAAATATTAGGATGTTTTTGATAATTAGGGCCTCAGCAAAGGGTATCTATGTTATTTACCCAATCTTTTAACAGCATTTTGAGCTATTTTTTAAAAATAATGGTGAAGTTTAAATTCGCCTAATATTGGTCCATATAAAATCTTGAACTCGAAATCTTTTCCTTAAATCCAACCCTTCCATCCAAACGCAACTTAAGTGAACAACAAATCCTACTTGAAAAACATTAATTCCAACATAAAAGGGGAATTATACCTGCACACCAGAAACGAGAGAACCAGCAAGAACACCAGAGAGGGTCTCAACTCCAAAAAAGGTACCGACAATAAGAGGCGTAAGCATGACAAGGGCACCAGGGGGGATCATCTCCTTAATAGATGCATCAGTGGAGATCTTCACACATGTAGCATAATCAGGCTTGGCAAGACCCTCCATGAGACCAGGAATAGTATTGAACTGCCTACGAACTTCCTCCACCATCTTCAAAGCTGCGCTACCAACACTTTTCATGGTCATGGCGGAGAACCAGTATGGGAGCATAGCACCAACGATCAAACCAATGAAGACTTTAGGGGTCAAAACATCAACAGTTGAGATTTTGGCACGGCTGACAAATGCGCCAAAAAGTGCCAATGAAACAAGCGCAGCAGATCCAATGGCAAAACCCTGCAATATAAATTCTAAGAATTAGAAATATTAAGCATTGACTAACACATGGTAAACCCTAAATTTATGATTAAATAGATACTGCAGGAAATCATTTTGTAATTCTAGGTTAGCAAGATGAGGCAGCAGAAATCATCTGGAGACCTTAAGAGGGATTTTTTCCAAACAAATGGTGAACTTACAAATGTTCTCAAACTAAGCGTACACTGCTGGAGTAAATCAACAGTAAATCCAAGCCCAATAGGTGGATTGAAGTATATGTAACAAATCAACAAATATTTTGTATTTGGAAATATGTGAATTCGTTCACATAATATTTGGAATTTCAGATCAAACACGCTATGTCAATATAGGGATAAAATCATATGCAAAACCTTTCCGATTGCGGCAGTGGTATTTCCAGCAGCATCAAGAGCGTCAGTTCTTTCGCGAATAATGTGGCTCATACCAGCCATCTCAGCTATACCCCCGGCATTATCACTGATGGGACCATAAGCATCAATAGCCAACCCAGTGGCAATGGTGCTCAACATTCCAAGAGCAGCTACCGCAATACCATACATAGCTGCGAAGCTGAAACTGACAAAAATGCTAATTGCAATGGCAAAAATGGGAATTATAACAGATTTGTATCCCAAGGCAAGGCCAAATATAACATTGGTTGCAGCACCAGTTCTGCAGGAATCAGCAACATCTTGCACAGGGCTGCGCACAGAAATTCCACAAAGAAAGCAGGAAAAATGAAAATATTAGAAAATGAAAGGCATAGATGGAAAAATAAACATAATTTGAAAACAGAAAATATAAAGGAATAGGTGTATGCACCTGTAAGCATTGCTAGTATAATATTCAGTCACAAACCCAATGATAAGTCCAGCCCAGAGCCCAACACAAACACAGAGGAATAGTTCCCTGTAATGCAATATCATGTGAGTCAAATATGACTAACAGATAAGATTTAGCACCATGATGCTTGCTTAAGGAAGTAAATGGCAGAGGACTCAAAACAGTTCTTACCAGTTCTTCACAACTTTTTGAGCACCGAAATTGAAGATTGTAAATGATGATGGCAGGCAAGTCCAGGTGACAATTGCAATTCCAAAAGTCATAAGAATAGTGGAGATAATGAGCTGCTTCTTCAATGCTGGTTCGATTTCATTGACAGCCTTAATCTCAAAAAAGTCAGTAGCAAAAAGTGTGGTGATTAAGCAAACAAGAATTCCCATGGAACTAATGAGCAGTGGATAACACATTGCAGTGAAGTCGTGTGTCATTCCAAAAGAGGATATGGAGGCTACAACAAGAGCAGCACACGATGATTCAGCATATGAACCAAAAAGATCAGACCCCATTCCAGCAATATCTCCAACATTGTCACCGACATTGTCGGCAATAACCTGTGACACAAAATGACTGTCGCCAGAAGGGGGAAAAAAACACTTCTAAATAGAATGATTTAATATATACGCATTAGCTTACAGCAGGGTTCCTAGGGTCATCTTCTGGAATGTTCATTTCAACCTTTCCAACAAGATCAGCACCAACATCAGCAGCCTTGGTGTAAATACCACCTCCAACTCTCCCAAACAAAGCCATGGAGGACCCGCCAAGACCATATCCAGTAATTGCCTCAAAAAGTCCTTCCCAATCATCCCCATAGTAGAGCTTGAACAAATTGATAGTAATATACAGAACCAAAAGGCCATTTGCAGCAAGGAGAAAACCCATGACTGCACCAGATCTAAATGCAGTAATAAAAGCTTTACCAACACCTTTTCTGGCTTCCAGTGTTGTCCTTGCATTTGCATAGGTTGCAATTTTCATCCCAAGGAAACCAGAGACGACGGAGGTGACAGCACCAAGCAAGAAGGATACAGTACTGAATATAGCAGTCGCAAGGGCGGGCTTGCACAACTTCTCCTTGTCATAAGTGCAAGTCTGGCTCTTTGTGCTGAAAGACTTAACTGATCCCAGGAACAGGAAGATGAGGATTGCAAAAGCAACCATGAAAATGCCCACATATTGGTATTCAGTAAACAGGAAAGATGTTGCACCTGTAATTCAGAAACAAATCGCCTCAGCTTAGCAATTGTCAGAATGGCATGTAGGTCAAAACATAAAGCCAAATGATAGCAAACTGCAATTAGCAGGTACCCCTGGACCAATTTACAGAACATCAACTTTGGATGAACCCCGAGTTCAACAACAATACATTAACTGAGACCATATCATAATAATTTTCCTAAACGAACATTGATCCCGACACTAGTGAAACCTTCTCAAAAACCAGAAAAGAATTACACTCTTTATATTCCCTGAATCTCATAAGAATACTTTAACAAAGTATTTCTAATATCTAGCAACACCGAAATAATATAAAGAATATCAGTATTACCAACTGTAAACTGTAAATACACAAAGTCAATTGATTATATCATCTAAAAAATAGTAATGTAGTAAAAGCTAGAAAAGAGCCTCATTGAATGACAACATCACACAGCAACATCTCCTCATGTGTTAAGACACATGCAATGAGATAATATATTCTTCTTTATTATATACTAATAAATCCAATACACTTTACTCATATAAGACATTGAGATATGAACTCCCCCAGTTATTCCTTTAAATATAAGCAGCACATTAATCAATTATTAAATACAATCTTCCCAAGATCTAGATAATAACAAATAGACAAAGGTAATTAAACAAAGATGACTGAAAAATCAGATCTGTCACCATTTCTCATCAACAGCTCATTCATGCCATCATTATACTCCAACCACGTTACACTAATCTTCTTCTTACTATTACGTACATAAAACCCTAAACCCTCTATTCACCGCCAAAAAAATAAGAAAAATGATATCTTTTAAATAATTTCAAAATCATAGCTATTTTTATTTATTTTCTTTTTTTATGTGACTTTTTACACAATAAGAAGAAAATTCCATTCAGAAAATTAAAAAAAAAATCATTTTTATGAATTCAGTAATGATAGCAGAACATCTACTATTTAGTATTTGAACTCCACATAATAAAATTAGTTTTTACTACAAAATTTTAAATCTATCCCTCTAAAGATAGAGATCAATTACATAACACTTCTAGTTATGGATTAAACTAAGAAAAAAAACAGTTAATTTGGTATTTCAGGAAGCACAATTCAAAACATCGAACAAACAAAAAAAATACTACTATATGATAAAAGAATTCATCTTTCTACTGTTTTTCACCTCAGTTCATAACTAAATAATAAGTTCATTAAAACTAGTTTCTTTCTGAAAACTCATTTAAGTTAAAAAAAAAAAAAATCAAACTTTCAAACGTCATTATTAAAATTTTAACTCGTTCAGCAAAATAAAGCTCAAATCAACAAGCAGAGAACCAAAAATTTGCGCACTTCACACACACACACACACAAATACGTACACACATAATACACACAAAATTAAGTGAAAAATCAGATCTATAGCAATCCTGACCCTCGGAGATAGCGTTCTGGATCTCGGCGCACTTAACGACGACGTCTTGGTCATTGACGCCGTCCTCCTCCTCAATCAAGCAGTCAGTGTACCCATTCTTCCCGTTGTTGGCCGCGGCGGCGCCGCCGCGCTCCGTCGTGAGCTTAACTTGAGACACGAGGTACCATTGCACGAGCGAGAAGACGATGCCGATGACAGCGCACACCGGAATCACGATCTCCGTGCCTAGATATGGAAGCAGCGCCATTTTCACTGGAAATCTAATTACAGTCGCCGGAATATGCCGGACGAGTAATAATAAAAGGAAATAGATACAGAGAGTGAGAAATAGTGTGAGAGCACCGAAAACAGAGTGACGAAAGTGAGGAGGTTTTGGCAATGGCGAGTGAGAGTATATTTATAGGCATCAAATGTGAGTGATTAAAGATCCTAGGATAGACGGGGGAGTCCTAGTGTGTGAGGAAGTCCATTGAAGTAGACGTGTGGCTTCTCAAATATCCGAGAGTTCAACTCTCGGGTATATGATAATGTTAAAATATGTGAGGATCCACCAAAATATATACATATTTTATTGTATTTTTACATTTTTATGTGATAAATATTGCTCGAGAGTTAGACTTTCGGATTCATCAAATATCAACTCTTTCTCTTGGTGCTTTATGCTTTTGGTTTGTTGGGCTGTCTATTTATTTGGTTTGTTTTATTTAATATGGATATTGATTAACACCATGAATACACTGTCTAAACTCATTGTATTTTTTCTTTTAAGTTGGGACGGGGAATACACTAAATATTTAATTCGATATACTCAAATTGATAGTCATAATTTTGCTTCATAAAAATTTTATTTAGCTCCAAATAGGAGAGAATAGTCACAACTTGTGGCAGACTGAATTCGAACTCAGGGACTCTGACATAATAAAATGGGAGGTAGATATCACTAAACCAACAGGTCTTGAGTTAATCTCTATGTATTTTATGTACAAGGTACTTCTATGTCTGGCCATGTTCGATAATCCGAATATGTACTATATATCTGTCTCTTTTACATAATTGTGTATAGGAAAAGAGAGATAAAAATTAAAATTATTGGATTCGATTTACAATAGATTTTTTCTTTATGTGCATGTAATATAGCTAAATTAGCTTTTTTACATAATTAATTGTGTCATCAATTTTTTATTTAAAACATTTGCTTTTTGGCTAAGCATGAAATTTAAATATTATGATGATACCATCAGTGCATCCCGGTGTGATATTTGGTCGCTCCGGAAGTCCATCCACCACACAAATTGTTAAATCCTAATATATATATATATATATATACATTTTGGTGGATTCTATACATATTTTAACATTATGTGTGGTGAATATTTTTTTTTTAGAGTTAGATTCTCGAAAGCCACCAAATATCACCCATCACTAGGTAAGCGAAGTGGGGATGTTTAATCGACATTTGAGATTTGACATCAACGGTTTAGAGTTTTTGACATCATATTTGTCAATCTAAGAGAGACAATGATTGGTACATTAATTCGAGGCGTTATTTATGGGCATCTATAGATTACCAACAACCAAAACTTATGGGCATCTATCAAATTTAACCACCCAATTTTTCAAAGATTGAGCATTAATTGTTATTATATGGTAAATATTAACTACTCAAAATCCTATGAAAAACATTTGTTTCAATTATTTCTTATTAAAATTTATTAAAAAGACAAACACACACTTAAAGTATGATGATAGTGAATTAACGCAGAACTAAAATGTGGTTGTACATTTGGAAAGATGGATTTTACTTTAGTAATGCAACATTAATTACAATGACGGACCAATATAAGTTTATCATACGCATTAAACTAATAATTGTAAATATATCAGAATTTAGAGTCACGAAACTTTTTAAAATGAACTCGACATTAGACAAATAATGACATTAGAGTAGCACTCTGGATTTACAGAAAATTTTCGAAGTAATTGGGGGGATAAAGTTTAGGAAAAAGGAAGGAAAGAACGGGAAAAAAATGAGATTAAAGTAGAGCGTAATTTGGAAGCATTATTAACAATGGGAAGGATCCCGTGTCTTTTTTATTACATTTTTTATTCCAATTGTTATGTGCTGAGGATCCGATGAAGGAATTTATTCCATACTGCAACTAAGAAAAAGTTGATAACCATGGCTGATGATAATGTTAAATGACTTTTTCTCTTTGATCAAACACAAGTAATCTACGTATTAAGAAAGTGTTTGGCTAAATTGATTTTAAAGAGTTTATAAGATGTTTTTAGAGCTTATAAGTTCTCCATCTTATAAGCTGTTAAAAATAAGTTGGGGTCTCTTTACTTATTTTTTAAGCGCTTATAAGCTCATGATAATTTATTTTGAGAGCTGATGAAATGTTTTACAAAAAAAAATTATCAAATACTTTATAATAGTTTATAAGATGTTTTAAAAAACTTATAAACTCAGTCAAACACTCTCTAAGTGAGTTTTATTTATCATGTTATTGCTCATTTGTTTTATAAAACTTTTTATTTTTTTATCTTTTAAAACTATAATAGTGTTCATTGATTCTTTATTCCTTTGTTCTTTATTATAGTATTATGTTAACTTACTTTCCTTTTATCCTTTATCCCTTTTATTTTATTTTTTTAACACTATAATAGCGTTCATTGATTCTTTATTCCTTATAATGCCTCTTATCGTCCGTATAGAGTTTGTATGTTTTTCTTTTCTTTTCTTTTCAAGGAAAATAAAGAAAAGAATCTTACTGTTTACTTTCTTTATCAGCAAAGTAAAGTATCAAATTAAAAAATATATATATATATATATAGTACATTGTCATGGACTCCATTGTATTTGACTTTGTGGATGTGATTGTATGTTAATTGGTATAGAGCAATATCTTTTGAGTGTGAAGCATTGTGATTGTCTATGCCTCTCGGGCTTACTGTCTCACCATGGTGTTTATGTGGGTGGAACCACCTTATCGTCATCTGATCCTTTGTTCTGCAAGTGTATGAGAAAATAAAGTTGCGCTTCTGCTATCAACTATAGCTTTTAGCCCAATGATAAGCGTTTGATCCTAACAATTGGTATTAGTCTTGGGGCGATTGTGAATTTAGTGCTGATAATACGTGGTTGTGGATTTACTATCAGCATTGTGATTATGAATCACTGTGATTGTGTGTTATTGACACATAACCCTTTGAATGTGGTTGTATCGGACATACTATCCGACTATGGCGCCTATGTGGGCGCAACAACCTCATCAATATCTGGAGCTTTGCGATGTCAAGCACTATGATTGTGCGTTTATTGGCAACACTACCCTTTGACTCTAGAGCTATGTGATTGTGTCAGGCTTACTGCCCCACCTTGGCGCTTATGCGGGCGCACTCACTTTATTATGTTGCTTTGCGCTGTCAAGTATATAAGAAAATAAAGTTGTGCCACTTCTATCAACTGTACATTTTTTAACTGTGACAGGAGATTGATCTTAATATACTTGAGCAATTTATTCCCTTCTTTTATTTTTTTATTTTTTTGGGTACATTTCCCTTATTTTATATATCTTGCTTGTTACATCTAATAATGTCTTTAACCCTTAAAAAAGAATTTTTATTATTTGAAGGGTTATGCGAAAAAAAAATTAAAAAAAGAAGTGTTTGTACAAATCTAATTAGCTAATATGTTTAATTGGTATTTCGTTATATACAACTAATTCGCAAGAGTTCCTAAAATTTCATATATAATACGTTGAACCCAAAAGAAGAATGCGATGGTATTATTATTTTATTTTATTTTATTTTGATGAGAAGTGGTATTTTTGTCTCGTCAACATTGTTGACAGTTTAGTCAAAACAAAAAGAAAAGTTGATAGTCAACTAATCCAAAATACTTAGTGGATTTTCTTTTTTGGATATATACCAAAAAGAGATAATAGCATCTATAGTCCCCCATTTTTTCAGTTTGTATCACTTAAGTCCTTCAGGTAATATTTGTTTCACTTAAATCCCTTATGTCCTTATTTTCATGTCACTTTAGTCTTTTTAAAGATTTTAAGGAAAAATTTTATTTCAAACAAGTCCTCAAACTTTTGATTACTTTCAAAAATAGTTTCATAAAAGAGAAATAAACCTGAAATGCCCTTATTTAAGCAAAAGAAGGATCCTGCTGAAAAATGGTATCAGAGCCAAGGTTTATTGATGAAATATTTAAATTAGTTACATAAGAATTATTTTATCCCTAACAGAGGAGAATTAAACAAGAATGGAACCAAACGATAGTTCGGTCTATGAAGAAAACAAGGAGTATTTCCAGATACTGGGAAACCAACGAGAAAAGAGGATTAATAAATTAATCCAAAGTAGTAAGAAACTTTCTTACGAAATACGAGAAGTGCTGACAAGAGTACAAACTAGAACTCCTGTAGCAGACATAACAGAATCAATCCGGTACTATGAAAGGACTATGGCCCTGAACAAAAAATTTCAAGGCAATGTCACAAATGATTTACAACTCGCGGAGATCCAAGGCAAATGGCTCGGGAAGGCAAATAAACGTAACTTTTTTAATTAAATTCAGTTATTATGAATTGAAAAGAGATCGAGTCGGATACATCTAAGATATCGAAAGATCTTAGAGAAATTCAAAAGACAGTTCAAGATTACTGACATAGGCTAGAAAATCTACCTATGAAAATCGAAAACTTGAACCGAAAAGTTGAGGAAATCCTCAATATTCTTCCAGATCTAAATAGATCTATTATAGATCTAAGGACGATAGTCACAGATCTGAAAGAACGACAAGGTATTACCGGTACATCCAAATCAAAAAAGGATAGAATCAGCGATGCACTTGGACGAGTTCCTCTTCTACATCAGAAGGGAAAGGCTAAGGAGATACCTAAGCCAAAGATGCACGAAGAACTACTCATTGATATCCTTAGAAGTATTAACTAATATGGATATATCAAGAGTAGATCCGTCCGATCTTCAAGAATTGTCTGAGTCCTTTTCACAACTAAATATTGTGGACCTAGCTAATATAAAAACCAAT
Source organism: Buddleja alternifolia (assembly GCA_019426215.1). Taxonomy (NCBI): domain Eukaryota; kingdom Viridiplantae; phylum Streptophyta; class Magnoliopsida; order Lamiales; family Scrophulariaceae; genus Buddleja; species Buddleja alternifolia. The sequence continues at coordinate 36,460,778 of CM033396.1, forward strand.
GAACTAGCACTAGGATTCCCAGCGCCGGGAGAAAGTTCAGCATCTAATAATCTTCCACAGGATGAACCGATGCGAGAAGGTGAAGATTTGCATACAAACACAGAACCCGCTCTTAGAGGGGTAACGTTTAGAGAAAATCACGCAAGAAATCGAAATAGGGTACCAGAAAATACACCTTGGGCAAGGACTATGTCACAATCCTTGAACCCCTATGGTACTATCCTAAATTTGGATATTATAGATTTCAGAAACATCGAAAAATTAATCGATGAATAGGTAGCCTCTATGAAAATAGCCGCTACTGCACTGGAACTAGACAAAGAAAACTTCATTAGATTAATGGAGTTAAGCTTAGAAGGATCTGTGAAGGTAGGTTGGGAACGCACCCAGCAGAATCTAAGCAAGAGGTTTTAGCCGGAGAATCTAAAAGCACTATTGCAGATAGATTCGAAAGGATAACCAAGTTAAATTTTATCGGAGGTGGATACTTCGGTGAAAATAATGCAGAAAGAATCAGAGAGTACACACAGGCACTCTATGGTCTTGAATTAAGAAATATTTGCGCCATTGATGAATATATCTATTGGTTTCGGAAATATTTCTTTCATGCAAATATTAGTGCAGAAATTGTTGTACCTATGTTCTTTGCAAAGATCTGTAGCCCTTGGAGAGAAATGTTAATACATTCTTACAAGGTCCCAGAGGGGCAAGTTGATATGGTAGTTAGACGAATGTCTTTCTTAAAAGACAAACTAAAGGATTGGTGTCAACAAGCCGCCGTTCAAAAGAACTTGAAAAAACTAAGAGGAAAAATGAAGAAAACCCCTCTTTGTTGTGATAATAATGATTTTCTGATAGGAGTCATTTTTACGTGTTATTAAGCCCCTTTGCGTTTATGTTTTATGTTCATTTATCGCTTGATTTTGTCACTTGTGCGTTTAATTCGTGCATTAAGTGATTTCAGACCTTAAGTGGATACAATCGAATAAAGGGTGGAAAAAGGACGTATAAAACAAGTTTAGGCCAAGATGTTTCACACCTCTACAACCAAACAAGTAAGAAATAAGCTGGAGTTAGCTAAAATCATGTTTGAGTACCATTTCCGCACACCTGGGCGCCAAATCAGAAACAACCTCCACATTGGAACGTCATTTTGATATATTTAGAGATAGAATTGGATGAAGTGGCCTTCTACAAAGTTGTAGATGTATGTCTTATCTTCACATGGGGACTTGAAGCATCAAATTCGGAGGTCTGTGGAGAATTTTATGAATAAAACACTATCTCTGTGCTGGAAAACACGAAAGTGGCAGCTCTCATTCTTAGTAGGTGGAAAACAAGAGAATGGTAGTTCACATTCTTGGTAGATGGAAAGGAAGAGAATGGTAGTTCACATTCTTGGTAGGAGGAAATTAAGAGAATGGTAGGTGGAAAACAAGAGAATGGTAGTTCACATTCTTGGTAGATTGAAAGCAAGAGAATGGTAGGTGGAAAGAAAAGAGAATGGAAGCACATGTTCTTGGTAGGTGGATTTTTTGGCTATAAAAGGAGGATTGAAGACCATCCTATAACACACTTGAAAACACATTCCCCATTGGGGGAGCCTAAACACATCCTATCATCTTCATCATCCTTAGATTAGTTATGAAGATTATCAACAACCTCTGAAGGTGAAGAAATCAAGAAGCATGGAAGAGATGAAGATCGAAGTTCAACCATCAAAAATACGAGGGAGTTTCTTAGATTTAGATTTATTTTTGTCTATGAATATGAATCTTAATTTAAGTTCCTATCTTTTATCTTTTATGATGAAATAGATTCTTCGAACTAAGGCCATGTTGAGGCTAAATTATGATAATAGAGTTATAAATTGTGTTTTTCATATTAATTCTATTGTTGTTTTGTGTCTTGATCTTGTTTGAATGCATCATATGCTTAGCTACCATATGCATGATTTATTGCTTAAATTATTCGTTCGAGAGAAGTTAATTTAAGGTGCAAAGAGGATCATCACATAATCCGTAAAAAATAGGGAATTGCCCCTAGAGATAGGTAGAGATTCCCGGGTGCAGTTAGCCGGATTAATCCGGGGAAATTCTAGAACTTGAATGCATGATTGTTGGTTAGATTCTCGGATAGACATATCTAGAGAACCATCAATTAATCATAGGATTATTACAGCCGAGAAATCGGGTAGTAATTATTTAAGGTTTTTTCCACCAAAGCAACATTAGTCTAATAATATGAGAACATGTTTATAATGAAAATTGATTAATTTATGCCAACACATGTGTCTTAGTTGCTCTTTTCCATAGCTATCTTGATTTCGACATCTTGTTTCTTATATCTTACTTTCATAATATTTTAGTTAATTCTTGTTTTAGTTTAAGTTCTTCAATTGCTTTAAAATCATAAACTAAAATACAAGTCCTTGAGGTTCGACAACCCGGACTTTATTGTCCATTTTATTACTACATACGACCAGTCCACTTGCTGTTTAATACACGTAAGGATTTTTCGTGTCATTTTCCAACAGTAATTGGATAATCAATTGAGCAAAGAAAGAAGAGAAAGCAATTTGTTCGCTCTGATAACATCAGTAACAAAAGACGATCTTCTTTCAAACGAAAGTCTTGGTGGTCGAAATCGAAAGCCCGATCTTATAAATCTGGGCAGAGATCCGGACCAACCAGGGTGTCTTCCCAAGGATCTCGGAAATCGACGAAAAGAAACCCATAAGACGCACTTTCAGAAGGGCTCACACCCGTACAAATGAAAGTTTAAAAGATTGTAGCTGCTGGACATGTGGAGCTCGATGACACATTTCACCAGATTGTCCACAAAAAAGTGGTGATTTAAAGCAATTTGAAGCCACTCCAGACATACTGGATGCAGTTTTCTATGGAGATTTGGTACCAGTTTACCAATTCGAATGTATACCCTCAGACGAAAGTGTCTATGATGAAGAAATAGAAAGTGATTCCGATGAAACATCAACTAAATCGGAATAGTTATTTCAGGAGAAGTTAATATGCCTGGAATTCCTATAAATACAGTTCCACAGCTTAGAACTGTTATCTTTGAATTCAGAGAAAAAATAGAAAAAAGTAGAACCATAATTCAACATTATGAATCTACTATTCAGCTATTAGGCGAAACGCCTCTTCGCCTAAGAAAAATAATCGAGCATGAAACTAAGATCCAAATCTGGTTACAAAATGTTAGTACTCTAGAAGGATTCATCGAGAGGATGACTAGAGACAATCGTTCTATTTTGCAAAAGCGAAACAATTCCTTCTGATGGACTACTCCATCGAGGCAAATAGGCTTCAAACATCGGATAGCCTAGCTGGTTTCTTTTCCAAGGCATCTATATCAGATAAAACCATGGAAAAGATCATGAGGCAAGACTCTAACATTGGTAAATACGATGGTTTTAGAGTCAGCGGAGTTAGCAGAATCCTAAATCAAATAAGATTAAATCAAAGGCGGCTTAACATCAGATACCAAGTAAGTTCTGGGGAATTTGCGATCCCTATGGAATTAACGGGTAATGTGATGGATATGCAGCTTATTCCGAAAGAAGAAATTCTAGAGGAATTAAGTAAGATGAAAGAAGAAGCTCTTACTATGAAATGGATCCATATAGGAACCATTGAAGTAGTAATTAAAGCTACTACTTCAAAGAAGGTGTTAATTCGCCACTACATTTGTCCATAATGGATAAAAGAATTAACAACTTAAGAGATGGTTGTCTTGGTACAATGGTAGAAAATTTATATGCAGGCAAACTTATGTTTGATATTCATCTAAGGATTGCATATAACCTAGCTGACCAAGATTTCAGCCGGGTCTTAACTCTTCATCAAGATTTCAAAAGAACAGATCTGATGAAAGAAGGGAACATACTGTATTCTATAACATATAGAATTGCTTATGCACTTTCCAATACACATCATTCTGATTTGTTTATTTAGAAAGAGTATATTGAAATTCCAAGAATCTTCAAGGAATTTGCTAAGGTAATGGCACCAGACCCGATTCAGATACCAAGGATTGGTGGTGTTGATATCTTAATTCAAGACCATCCAGTTCTAGATCGCTCAATGAGTTCTAGAACATATTTAATAACCGGATGTCCTTTTCAGAAGAAAGGATTAGGAGTCTAAAAGGAAAAGAATTAATCGAAGATTCGACTCCTCAAGTTATTCGGGTAGACAATGTAAAAATTAGATGCCCACAAGGATGGAAGGAAGTGCAAGTCATTTTTGATATTACAAAGAAAGAGAATTACTTTCCTTGTGATGATTTATATCACTTGCAACAATCTACTACTGGCAAATATGAATGCATGCTAGAATTAGCAGGATATGAAGTATTTGTTACAGGAGTAGCAGGTTGTGACTCGTGACCCCGGTATTGCTACCTTGGGATTAAGCTTCCTTGAGGAACATAAACCTTGGGGAAGAAAAAGAAAAGGTATGGAATTCAGCCTAGATGGACATATTATTCAAGTTAAATAAATGACTAGCATTTTTTCTATATACATATCGGTTGGTATGTTATATGAACAAAATAAGTCAGAATATTTTGCAGCTTATATTGATTCAGGATCAGGGATTTGTACATCAAAACCCGGTGTAGCAAGGCTATGGAAGCATTACCTATTATTGCATGAAGAGATTTCTCTCAGAAAATCCTCATTCTCAATAAGGGAATCAGAGAAGCACATATCATGATTGGAGGAGCATTTGGTACACATTGGTTCAAGGTAAAAATGCCACCTATCTATTTTCATGATACTGGAGCAGATATTTTGCTGGTAAATAATTTTATTCAAACCTTTGCAAAGTATGTGCAAGATAACAACAAAAATTTGTTAATTTTTACCACTACTTGTGGTAATGATATACAAGTTTTGCGGCGAGCAAAAGCTTTTAATAGGATTATGCCTATTAATTTTCGCATCAAACGTGGTGAGTTTAATTCTGATTCCAAATTAACCCATCCTAAAATGAAGGATAAAAGGAGATTTGGAAAAGCTCTTTTGTCTTTTAGACTACATGGTCTAATTGAAAGCGAGGACATAAACCGTTATGAAAATTCTAAAGACGAAATACAGCTTCTTAAGAATGAATTACGGAACAGGTCCATTGATAACATAGACGAAGAAAGTTTGCTTTCTCTTGAAAATGTTAAGCGACTAATTCAAAGGAACTTTAACGAGAATCCTTTGGCTTGGTCGAATAAAAACAAGATCGAAGCTATTCTAAAAGTAAAAGAACAATGCAAGTATGAGTATGTTCGATACAAGCCAATCCAGATGAATATGGAGGATAAGAAGGATATGCAAATAATCATAAAAGAGCATATCGATCTTAAACTCATAGAACCTAGAGTCTCTGCTTATAGTAGCCCTGGTTTTCTGGTAAGAAACCATGGTGAGGTAAAAAAAGGAAAGGCAAGATTAGAAATCAATTATCAAGGTATCAATAAGATACTGAAATTTGATGGTTACTATATCCCAAGCAGAGAGCACTTAATCGAATGCATTAAAGATGCTAAAGTGTTTTCAAAATTTGATTGTAAATCTGGTTTCTATCATATTAAGATGGAAAAGGAGTCTAGAAAATATACGGCATTTTCTACTCCACAAGGTCAATATATCTGAAATGTTCTTCCAATGGGATTAGCTAATGCACCCTAGATATATCAAAGAAAAATGGATAATTTGTTTAAAGATTATTTCGAGTTTATGTTTGTCTATATTGACGACGTACTAATTGCGTCTAGAAATATGAAAGAGCATATTACACATCTTGAAATATTTTCTAATGCATGTTTTAATGAAGGATTGGTGCTTTCAGAAAAGAAAGCAATAATCAGAGTTAATAAGATTGAGTTTTTAGGAATTCTTATTGACGAAACTGGGATTGAACTCCAGGAACATATTGTGGAAAAAATGCGCAATTTTCCTGATATTTTAAAAGATAAAAAACAGCTTCAAAGCTTTTTGGGAGTTGTTAACTTTGCAGGTATCTTTATTAAAGATCTGGCCAGATACAGAAAGGATTTCCGACCTCTCTTAAAAGAGACGGAAAGTGCAAAATGGAAGTGGGAAGAAATTCACACTCAGAGGATTCGTGAGTTGAAACAAGTTTGCAATAACTTGCCTAAACTCGCAATACCACAAGACAATGACGACTTGGTAGTCTACACAGACGCCAATGATTATCGATGGGCAGCAGTGCTCATCAAAAGGACAACTACAGGGAAGAACCTTGTAGATATGCAGGAGGGTTGTTCAGTGAACAACAAGCCAGTGTTTGGCATATAAACGAGAAAGAATTCTTTGCTGTTTGGAAGGCATTTAAAAAATGGCCATTATTTCTATTAGTAAAGCAATTTACTTTAAAAGTTTATAATACGAATGTCAAAGCCTTTTTGAAAAATAAACTTGAATCAAAAATAGAAAAGGCACGTATTCTCAAATGGCAAGCTGAATGTCAATATTATTGTTTTGACATTATTATTGTGAAGTCTCATGAAAATATTCTTGTAGATTTCCTGACAAGGGATGGAAGGGTCCGAGGCCAATTCCATCATCAAGAGATACATGCATCTCAGGGAAAACCTTGAGGAGCTTGACAAGAAATTTGGACAGTTATCAGTTAACGCTGAAGTAGCTGGCCAGGTACAACGAGCTGATCTGGGCACTGTCCAGGACATGATCAATGGAACAATGTATGCCATGACTCAGTTATGGACTACATTACAAGGACCAATTCAAAAAGCCTCATCTTCAGTGATGACTCGAGAATTGAGAGAGCAGGACTCTACACCTGCGTTTAGAGAACGTGGCTCTATACCCGTAGCAGTGGATTCAAATACCATTTGCACAAGTCCATTCTCAGATTCTGAGAAAAAGGAAACAATTGAACAATCAGGAGTTCACCCTTCTATTGTTTCAAGTCAACCCACCACCTATGGGGTTAAAGAGGGAGAGATTAATCCTTAGGCCATAGACAGACACTTCTAAGATTAATACTAACCCAATTAATTTACATTGGCAGTGTTATCAGCGTTCTTGGGAAAAATTAATCTCAAGACAAGGAATAAATCTTAATAGGACCTTGGTAGAAATATCAGGGAAATATCCTAGGGTTTAGATGAAGGAAGGATCTAATCCAGAAGAGGTCCGAGAATGATATGATTTTGGAGCAATAGCTTCAATTCATACTATGTCACCAGGTTTTCCGGAGATCTCTAAATTGCCGGATTATATTTCCAGTGCCGTGTACGATGCATGGCAAAATAACCAACACCTCAAAAGGGGTGATATTCTGGAGCTGAAGTTTATTTCGGTAGCACCAAAAATTACAGGAAAAGGGTCTCATCCAGCTTTTCATTTTATTAAGTTACAGAGACCAGACATACCAGCCTACAACAGAGTTAAGGCTGCAACAGATGAAGCTCCGTTGGTCAGTGCTATCAACGAAGACAATATTTCCACCAGAAGAGCATGAGGAATGTGGGTCTGTCTTACAGAGATGGACAAAGTCAAGTATCCATTCAAGATATTCACAAATTCGGCAAATGGATCATTCCTGTTAAACTCCATGACAGGGAAAAGTACTGAATTCGCAGAGAAGCTCTTTGAACAAATGAGGACGCTAATCTGGGAAAACAAGTTACCAACAACTGAGGCAACCAGGAAGAAGGCCTGCAACATGATGCATGTTGATCTATGGCACAACCGGGAATGTCCGAGTTGTGAGTTTCAAGAGAAACCCTTATTCGGGACAAGAATACGGGTTACCAAGGCAAAATCCGAATCCGACAAGGATAAGGGTAAAAGGAAGGTTTACCCCAAGGGTTTTCACAAACCCCGGTAAAAATATGTAAAAGATAAAAGGGTCTGAAAAGTCAGACGCACCAATTACGGGATCAATCATGTGATTGATTAAAGTGGACAGCTGTAAAAGGAACGAGCGTGGCAGACAAAGTGGCAAACACAGGGACCCACGTATGCAATGACGTCTAAAGATTAAGGAGGTTTTGGAATCCGACTTTGAAATCCGAAACCAATGTCTATAAGAAGAGAAGACGAAAACAGATGGAGTTATCAGAAATTTCCTCCAACTCTTTCATAAACAATTATTCATAGAAAAATTGTAATATTTCTTCTTTTAGTTTTTCTTAAACGAGTGTATGGGGATTTCCCCAATAATAGTCCTCTCATGAGAGGCTAAAGATTTTCTCCTCCAATAGCGAAGTAGAATAGTATTCTGTAATTTCAATTTGTATTTCATCAATAAAAGCAAAGGCTTTGGCCACTTGTTGTCCAAAATTTCAATTATATTTATATATCATTATACCTTTTACGCCCTCGGGAAGGAAACGAAGTGGGCTGTGTTGTGTATCGCTGAAAGAGCCAAGGACTGCGAACCATCAGCTGCGGTTGTGTGGTTGGAATGTCCGTAAAACCGAGGACTTGGAATATTCAGCGATAAGGCAGTCAAAAGAAGGTATAAAGTTATGTGAAGTTAATTTTATTTCGGAAGCATGTTGGGCCGATTCAATCGGAAAACTCCTTTTGCTAAATTTTCAAGAAAAAGGGATTATTTTGGTCATAAAATTATTTAAAGGCTAAATTGAAAAGGGTTAAAATTATGAGGTTAGTTTGAAATAATTGATGAGTGCAATATTTGTATATTTAATTCCCTTTATATTTAGCATTTTATTGTGATTATACACCCATTTGAACTAATCTTATCTTATTTTATGAATTGGGTAGGTTTTAAATTGAATTAATCATTTTCAATCAAATTGGGCAATTCGGCGCGACAATGGAATTACAATCCTATCTGGAGCTAAACACCTCTTGTGTTAGTGATTTTTATATGGTTAGAAATCGAATGAAAAGATCCATAATTCATATGAAGAACACTAAACCGAATTAGGATGGGATAAGGCTCAAATACACTCAAGAACTCACAGCTGTTTCTGTTGCGGGCTGGACTGCACCACTTTGGTAGAAAATTCATATCTGGCGGTACATGCATTGTATTTGGACAAAACCAGCTGAATTGGATAGCCAACATGCATATCTACAACTTTCTAAGAGGAGGCAAAGTCAAATTCGGACTGCAAATAGTCCAAATCAGTGTTCTAATTCCTGCATTAAAATCTGGCGGCTAGAGAAGGCAACTTCAAAATGATCTCTAAGAGAAGACAACTTCAAATTGATTTCTAAGAGAAGACAACTTCAAATTGATTTCAAAGAGAAGACAACTTAAAATTCTTATGAAGGAAGCTTATTCTCTATAAATATAGCACATTCTTAGAGCTAAAAAAGAAAGAGAAGAGAGTTAAGAAAAATACTATATCAACTATTGTACTTTTATTAATGAATAGCTAATTTTCTCTTTCGATTCAAGGTAGTTCAATTTAATTCATATGTTGTGAGACACGGAGCTTCATGATCTATCTATGGGTTGATTATCTTTTGTTTCTTATTACTAATGTTCATGGTTGTGTAGATGATAATCTAAGATGCATATTAGTTGATTATCTATTACAATCTATTGCTAACAAATCTTCATAATCCGTAATTGTTATGCTTGATTTGTGCTCGTAGCAATTGAGTTTTCAAGATTGCGATTCCAGTTTTCATTGATTACTCGAGGGAAACATTAGTGTAAATTAAATAGTTGGCGCTTGCTTAAACTATTGTTTATCCTTAGTCGCTTCTAATTCATTATGCTATTATTGACATGATTAGGATTGCTTAATACCGGTTCAGTTGATAATAAGAATTTAACCGGGTGCTGGGCTTTGGTTAATGATATAAGGAAGTCAATAAGGATCTAAATAGCTGGTTATTTAGGTTCTTGGCTAAGTAATCGAAGAATAGATAGTATTTTAGGTGTCTATGATCGACTTGAATTAAAGAACGAATTATCCTTGAATCGATATTTTACGTTTATTGAAATTCCTATTTAGTTCCTATCATTTTTAGTCATTGAATTCATCCAAACAACACCCCCCCCCCCCCCCCCATTGAATATTATTTTGATCAACCAATCTCTAGGGTTCGACCTGGACTTACGAGTACTACAAATCCTTGTGAGAACAGTAAATTTTATTTTGGCACATTCGACACGTACCAATAATGCAAAGATAGGGAAGGACCATAGTGACACAGTTTTGCTAGAAGAGGGACTAATGTGCCATTTTTATTTAATGAAAGACCAAAGTGAGACTAACTAAAAAACAGAGGGACCATAGGAGTCATTTTCTTTAAAAAAAATAAAAATTCACGCCCAACCACATTTTTTTTTCAAAACATACTTATTTTCATTTTCTATTACACGTTTTTCTATACAAATATTAGTCAATACACCTTTCAATCATATTACATTATATCTCATCATTAATTAATTTATTCTCACTATTAAGCTTATTCTCTCTTTGGCTTTATAACCAACTCAATTCACTTCCTACATCAAATTCTAATAAAATATCATCTTTATATTACATTAACACTCAACTATTTTGTAAAAATACATAGACATACCACAAAATTCAACATTCTCACATGAATATCGATACTGAACATTCCCAAGATATAATCCTAAAAATGAACTTGAAAATATGACCAAACACAATCTTAATCTCTTGTTGACCAAATATGATATGAGGTAAACAAGGGCTTATAAAATTAGAAAATTAATATAAGATTCCCCAAAAATAAGATTTTATCACAAAAAGATAACCTTATTGTTTTCCCATTTTAAACAACTCATTTACTAATTTTCATTAAAAGGTGCAACCATAAATTTTTATTGTAACACGATTAATACTTTTGACCAATTATCCATGGAACTTCTTTATTTTCTTTCCGAAATCCTAACCCCATAGTTTTCACGCAGTAATTAGCAGGACCCTCTATCTAATATCAACTTAATTAATTTTTCATCTATTGAGTTTGAGGCAATATTAACCTTAGTGGTGCAAATTTCTTATCGGTGATATTACAGTTACACTTGCTCATGTGTGGTCATCAGTCATCACACCTAACAAGCTATCTTGCCCAATTCTCAACTTTCACATCTAACTCGTGTTTTTTTTTTTTTTTCCCTACGGTGTCCTCAAGTCCAAATGTTCAAAACTAATCACTCGAGATAATATTGGGCGCAATTGTGGGGACCTCTCCCAATCAAGTTTTCTGCATCCACAAGACTACAACACCTCTTGTTTAAGCGACTAGAGTCCTTTCCACTCCAACTAACTTCTTTTGGTTCACAAGTAACTCATATTTTATACATTTATGGACTATTAGTAGAAGTTGTTCTGAGTGCACGGGATCTTGGTCGTTTATATAAGTAAGACGTTTTCAGTTCAAATTTGTGTATGAGCATGTAGAAAAAAAATCGGAGAAAAAATTCTCCAATCATACCTAACCGTGCCTCAGAAGATTAGTAGTAAACCAACGAGTCCAAAGTTACATTGCGAGAAGAAAAGAAAAAACACGCATGTATTGATCAGTTGCTTGGTATGTAGGGTGTTTGATTAAAATATATTTAAAACATTGCATAAGCTACAATGTATGTTTTTGAAACTCATAAAATGGGACATTTTATTATATACACTTATGAAATATTCAATAAAATAAAATTATGAAACTTATATGATATTAATAATAATTTTGTAACTTATAAGGCCTGAATATATGAATTTGTCAATATTTTAGAAAATAAATTAGAGTACTTTATTCTTTTAACTAGAGTTTACGAGCTTATCATTTTATTTTAGGATAATAAGCGTTTCTTTTAGTATTTACACCATACATCTTATATGTATAAAAAAATATTGTATGATGTTTCGTTAAACTTAATACGTTGAGCCAAACATCTTTCTTAATATGTTTTCACGTTGCATTGCTTGGATATGATTATGTGACTAGTAAACTTTTATTAATCTTAGTAGTTTGTTACAACAATTATCTAAGTAGTAAATAGTCATTATTATGTGGGGAAACATTTAGGTGCATAAAAATAAGTTGGTGTAACTTGTTATTTTATACTGTCACATCACACCATGTATTGGAAGTTGGATTGTGTAATTTTCTTTCTTTTTTTGTGTAATTATGTAAAAATTAAATCTTTTATCACATATATATAGGTTACTATGTCATTATATGTTTCTTTATGAGTCTCAACTCTCAACCACCTATAGAAAGTTTGAATATCAAAATCACAAAAATCACACCAACCAAAAGTCTAAGAGGTGAAAATTGAAAGATTTTATATTTAGAAGAATCAACATGTACTTTGCCTACATTGGGGTGTATGAAAATTCTAATTTAGATCTTTATCTCCCTGAATTCAATCGCATGTTAGTTGAGATGCATTTGTTATGTAATTTGTCTTATACTCTAAATCGAGACATGGAAAAATTCCTCCATAATACAACCATCTAACATCTTCTCTTATATGTACAGATGCATGACATGTATATAAGAACTCGGTCAAAAAAATTATTCGGGTGGCAATTACAAAAAAGCTTGATTTTCTTCGACTTTGACGAGCGAAATTTTGGATATCACAAATCTGCAAAAAAGAAATTCTCAAAGTTAAAGTGGAGCAGGTGCCACCGTTAGCCTCCCCCTCCCCTCAACTCCGTCTCATCTAAAAGTATGGTGGTTAGAATTTGTGATGTAAAGGAAAAATAAAACAATCTTCCTCAACATTCTATCTTTATATACAATTATCACAATTTTGTGAGTAACACAAATATTAAATGATTGTGTTACATAGAATTTCAACTTAGAGCGAGCTACCTGTCCTAAAACCAAGTATTATCTTAACAATAAGTGACATTTAGAATAGATAATAAAGTGGAGATTGGCTGAATGAAGAATGGAGGGCATGTAAGGTGCATCGCACACCTGGTGGACCTGGGAGCAGAGGATAAAAGTTTGGAGTGGTTTTAAAGTTAAGGATAGAGCTGAGGTTTCATGTTATGAGTGGTTCGTGACGTACGCATGTATTGTATGGAATGGCGTGCAACCCTTTTCCACTGGATAATCCTTTTAAGTCTTATCTCATGCATATTTCCAAGACTTTGCCCATTTTAACCTCCAAACAACCATTTATTAAGAAATTCTAAATTAAACCGGAATTGTTGCTCTCGATTCATTTTATATCATACATTCAAAATGAGTGGGATCATTTTCACACCCATCTACCCTGTGTAAACCACTCCACCCCAAGTATTTGTGTGGTGAAAAATGGATTGGGAACAACATTCGATCCACCATAGAATTACCCCATTTATTAACGAACATTTCATTCGGATCTTCCACGTAGATTTTTTTTTTTTTGAGAAATACCCACATAGGTATTACTCAAATAAGTTTTTCTTTTTTTACTTTACATTGAATCAGGTGTGATACAATCAGTTCAATCATACTTATTAGGGAAAATTACATACAGATTCCTCTTACTTATTGCGTAATTACCAAAATCTCCTATCACTTATTGTAAATCACTAACGTATACCCTCAATGAGTCTATTGTAAAGTTTACAAGAGTGAAAATCATGAAAAATTTTAAATACACAAGGGGTAAAATTATAAGAAATATCTTAATAAAAGGGTTGTGTTGCTAATTTTTAATAAGTGAGGAGATATTTGGTAATTATATAGTAAATGAGGGGATTTGTGTGTAATTTTGTTTATTTATACAGGAGAAGTTGGATGTGGAAAATCATACAATTTATGATGTTTCTAATTTGAAATGTGGGTTGACTATATTACACTCACTATACTCTATAACATGTCTAAATAAATTGTAGATAAAAAGATCACTGCATGAAATATAATAAATCTTAATGCCACTGGACGTTACTCTACTCAAATTATAGTCATTGGCTCTTTTTGACCGACACAGTGAGTTTCACCAGCAATATTTCATGAGCATTGTCGCTTCACAAAAATAATTAATTAGCTCTACTTATTAGAAAATTATTGTCTCACGAATAAATCATTTCAAAAAAGAAAAAAAAAATCACAATTCACATAGAACAACACGATCACTCGATTTCATCGGAAATGTGACTACACATTTGGTCCGAGTTTTGGTATAGTGTCAACTCTAGCTTTATTAGTATTTCATCTCACCCCAAACACACAAATATAGAACTTCACAAGCGTAACAAGCCATATATATATATATATATAGATATAGATATAGATATATATGATAGCAGCTACGTCGCACTTATCCTCATTTTCGAAAAGAAATATCGCACATTGCTAGAAAATTCAATGTGCACCTATGAATATAAAGCATTTCAATTTTCTTTGCACAATTCATGTGGCCATCTATATGTCATTCATCTCATGATTCGGTATTTCATTTTTGACGGCTATTTGGTGAAATAAATAAAGAAAGGGTGTTCCTTTCAATTATTAAAATATGGGATGGAGAATGTAATTTCTTTATTTGAGTATTTAATACGCTGATAAGTATGCTATATATATCATTCGACACATTGGCGTGTTGTCTCATTTAATGCTGCACTTTGTGCGCCCCAAGAACGGAAGAACAATTTCTACTTTAATCCAAATATGCAAAAATGGAATTTTTAATTCCAAAGAATGAATTAAAGGATAATCGAACGAAAAAAAAAATGATGTTGCATTTCGGTTGAAGATCGAAGGATTTCAACATTCCAATATGACGTGAGCTTTTTAAGTCCACAATAATGCTTAGAAAATAGTTTTAGTTGAGTGCTAATAACTTAAATATAAATGCAAGGGATCGAATTGTTATATTCTACTTGTATTCAATTCTAAAGTCCTTCAATTGGATCGTGAATAATAAAATTATATATTTGTACAAATATATATACTAGGTCACTATTACTCAAAGTATTAAATTTTGAGATAGTAAATTTGCGAAAATTTCGATAAAAATTTCAGGGATATCTAAAATTTCGATTTCGATTTTAGAGAAATCATGAAAATTTATATAAATACTTGAAAATTTTCTATAAAACTTTGGGTAACTTTAATTAGCATAATTATGGATATTTTACATTAATAATATTGTGTGTGTGTGTGTATATATATAGTGAGTTTTGTTAAGTAGTATGACTAAAATCTGCTGCGAATAATATAAAATAAATATGATTAGATATTAAAGTAATAACTAAATCTCATATGAACTTTATTAAAACAAAGTGCCTCAATTTTACTGTAAATCATAATTGAAAACCACATGAATTTTCTTGGAGGGTTAAAATCAAGTTGCTATGCCAATGATGTCTTAGTCTAGTGGTAAGATTGAGGCTCCATGACTTAGAGATCATGGGTTCGATCTCACCAGATGTGTGGGTTATTTCTCTACTTATACAGTAATTCCTTGTTTTTAGTTTATAGCTTGTTGTTACTAGTTTGTAATAAGAAATTGCTTGTTGTTACTAGTTTGTAATAGGAAATTGTTAATTAGAATTGTTGATTCGATAGCTGATATAATGATGTAACCGTTTCATTCACACAAAAAAATAAAAAAATCAAGCCGCTATGGTTGAAACTTGAAAATGACTCCAGTTCAAGCTCAAAAACATTACCTAGATGTTATCTACATCAAGTAATCTTTTTCAAAAAAACCCAAACTAAAAAAGTTTTATGCTTTGACAAAAATATCAAAAAATTTCGGGAGATATTCTGTAAATTAGTTTGAAATTAAGTGCAATTTCGTTTCGAGATCCTGGGAATCCAAAATTTTGGGATTTCAAAAGAGATTTTAAGACCATGCTATTACTTAACAAATACAGGCAAAACTTAAAGTTTGGAAAAATTTCAGTTTTCCTCGAGGGTTCCCCAAACGTCTTTACAATTATTCTATTAATAGTTTCATTAAATTTGTTAGGAGCTCCCAGAATTCTAAGTTTTAGAATAGTCATAATCATTCATGTGAGATTTATCATATAAAATCCTACAAACTCTGTAAATCACTCATCGCATCTGTTATTTCATTAAAAAAAATAAAAAATTCATATACTTAATGCTTCTCTGATCTATCTAATATTACCGATTGTATTTTCTAAAATTTTAAGTCCTGATTGGATGAGATGTTATTTTTGATTTCTCATTTTTCTTAGAAAAAATAAGCTATATTATTTGAATGGAGTAGAAATATGATGGTGAAAATAAGTTTGGAATTTTTTTAATAGAAAAAAGTGTATTGATTATATGTGTTATGATATATATATTTTTTGTAAGAAAAAATATTTTTTATGAGAAATGATATGGATGAATATTTATTTTATACAAAAATCTAGACATATATCTAAGTTAAGCTTATTGATTAAGACATAAAAATATATAAAGTGGATCTTATTTCATGTATTTGAAATCAAAATATGTAATTTTTTTAATGCATGCATATGTTAAGATATTAGCCTATAAAAGCCTTTTAGTATTAAGTGAACTGTCAAATTATAAATAGTAAAAAATATTTCCTAAGAAAAATTTGACTGAAATTCCATTCAAATCCATATTTTAAGGAGATTTAAGATTTATTTAAGAGAATATAATTTTAGCATTTTTTTAGAATAGTTTTAAGAGATGCCAAACAATTGCATTTCTTAGAATTTTTTTTTAATGAAAAGTCAAAAATTAGAAACAGATTGTCATCCAATCAGGGCGTGACCTTTCGGGTCATTTTATGCTACACCGGTACCAATGGTCCCGGTGTGGTATATACCATTGGATTCCCCAATAAGGGGGGCATTTACTAAAATACCCCCTCATCCAATAGTATACACCACACCGGGACCATTGCTACCAGTGTGACATAGAATTTTCGTGACCCTTCAAATCTTTGATGTTGATGCCTAAAAGCATCCTTCATGAATCAAGCAATTTTTCCCCCCTAAGTAATTTGGTGATGGCTATCATGCTTGGTGTCACTTCATTTGAAACCTCTTTTTTTGTCCTAATTGAAGCATTAAGTCAAATTAAAAGTGATTATTGCAAATTATATATAAAGATAGCTTAAAACAATCATAAAACTAATACCTAAGTCATAAAGATGTTTCCACCAAATTTGAGCTACCAGACAACTTTGTAATAGTAGCCTCATTATTACAAGATAATTTTCATGATGTGAAAAATCATTTAAGAAATGATTCTAGAGCTTCAAAATGAGTAAGATGACCCGTGTATTGGAAAATTCTATGCTAGATCAAGTTCAACAGTTTAGTATTATATTTTTCATACAGTAAAATGTATTGTATGTGCCTCCACAAGCACTTGTTCAAAAAAAATAGACACAGAATACACTCTCGGACTATTGAACCGGTCTGACATAGAATTTCCCCTGTATGGCCATATGTTAGTTGTGTTCTTGTTTTACTTCTTCACAATTATAATAGATGTCGCGTCTGAGGGTGTAACATTGATTCGCGTCTTAGGTTTCGCCCTTCGAGTTGCATATATTAGATTCAATCGCGTTTTAGGGATCTCACGGGTTTAGATTCAATCGCTTGACTAAAATCATTGCCCTTGCTCTCGAAAGCGGTCCGGATTCGCTCCGCCTTACTCGATGTACCAGAATTGTATATTCAATGATTCACTAAGCCTAATCATAATATATTATCTATATTCTAGAATAGAATTCTAATAGAATAGTTAGAAAAAGGGAAATAAGCGGGTAGCGGGAATCCCCTACAAGTCTAAAGACTCTTCTGTCACCGGATAGTCAAAAAACTTTCCGGCTTTCTATCCTTCTCGATGGGGCTGATGAGGCCTGTTCGGAAAAGAGATAGATAGGGAATTAGCCCTAACCGGGTACTCCTATGGGGATATATATGCCGTCTGGATACGACCCAACTTTTACTTCGAAAATCCGATAGATTTATGAAATTGACTAATCCATTGACACAAATAGTTCATGGGAGACTTTTAGGCCCCGATTGAATGGTTATCTATTTCCCATTTTTCATAGACTTTTTTCATAAGAAATAAAATTGTTTGACATCTCCTGGTCATGCTAAGGGGGCGAACCGTGCTGCCAGAGAGCGAAACAAATAGGCAACTGAGTGATCCTCGGGTGAGGAGCACGAAAAGAGACTGCCGAATCTGGCCAAATAAATGCTACAATTAACATTCTCTAAAAAAACTCTCAAATTTTGTTGAAAAATTGATTTGATTTACATTTCCTCAACCTTTTCTTAGGAATGTCAAAATTTTTCCTCTTCATATGTTTGGTTGTTTGATGAATGAAGAAAAATAAAAAAAATCGATACTTGCTCTCTGATATAAATGTATGCTATGAGGTGGTCAAATTACTAATTAATAATAATTATTAAATTGAAATTGAATACAATTGTTGTAAATGAATTTGGAATTTTGATAGATTTAGAATTTGGAAAGGTGTAAAATATTGACACCAACTGGCAAGTATAATGGGGCCATTCTCAGCCCAATTATGGTAGAGGGTGCAATCAGATGGGCTTTGGAATGGGACCATTTAGGTTGTTGCCATAAATCTATTCAATTTTGGTTCATTGACAACAAACGTTCATCATATGAATGACGTAAAAGAAAATATCTTAATTTGGTGTCTGATTTGGTAATGAGTGACTAAGGTTGGATAAAGCCCTTTTAGATTACGGATCATTGTTAGGAGTTATTTAAGATTTGGAGTTTCAGAACAATTACTATTCATACGAGGGTACATACGTAAGAACTCTCATATAAAAATAATTAAATTGTATAAGGATTTATAGTCCCATAAGAATCAAATGTTAAAGATAATGATTTTGGGACAATGTAGCCTATTTATGACTTTCACCTATGCGCCCTAAGGAATTTCATATGACATGACTTATATGAAAATTTTACGCTGTCTATGTTTTTGAGTTAAAATCCTGATTTTTTTTTGGGAAATGTGTATTAAGGAGATTCGTGTGAAAATAACATGATGTGTGTTGTGTTTAGGGGTGTAAGATGAGTTGAGCCGACTCGCGAGCCTAGCTAACCGGCTCGATGAAAGCTCGGCTCGAGCTCGAGCTTATTAATTAATTGAGCCCGAGCTTGCATCTGAGTGTTCATAAGCTCGCGAGCCGACGAGCTTTTACTATTATATACATATATAAAGGTATATTATATTAAAAAAAATTGTAATCTTATCCTCCACATTATATTTGATCAAATGATATTGAATAAATATTTCACATGTATGTATAAATATTAGTAATAATGCTTTTATTATCCATGTCTTACTTATATTAGTAATAACAAATTATATGAATAATACCGTAATAATATTAACTAAGTAACTATGAAATAATATATTCAAAAATATTAAGAAAGTTCTTTTTAATCAAAAAAATTCATTCTTATAAATTGTTAGTCAGGCGAATTCAATCTAACTATTGCCTTCCACCCTAAATATATTTGTTCATTTTGTCGTATATTTATTTCGAAATTCATAATTGTAGGCATGTATTTATATATAGAATAATTTTTTTATTTTTCTCTCCAAGTTCTCTTCCCCACTAATGACCCGAGTGCTTACCGTTATCATTTCATCTTTGCGTAATTTTTGTACAAATATCATGATTTAAAATATATGTTCAATCAATAAAAAAATATTGTTCTAGCTTGCAAACAAGCCAAAATCTTCAGCTTGGCTTGAGCTCGAACGAGCAAACGAGTCGAGCTTGAACGAGCCAACAAACTGAGCTTAGGCTTGGCTCGTCGAGCTCGAGCTCATTTCTAATGAGCTCGAGCTCGAGCCTGTAAAATTTGCAAGAGTACTTGGCTCGTTTATAGCCCTAGTTGTGTTTGTTTATGTTTCTAAAAGTGGTTAGAGTTTGTAAAATCTGTCAAATTAAAAATGATTAGTTGATGTATGATAGGTTAAATATAAACTAAAAATTGAAAGTATGAAAGAGAAAGAGAAAGAGAAAAGTACTAGTTGAAGCAATTGATTATTGATTGATAATTGCGTGAAATAATGGATGTAGTGTTTGATAAATAGCTATTTAGGGAAAAGAGAAAGTGAAGTTGAGAAAAGAACTAAATTGCACGGATACGTCCATTTTCAATATAATGTTGTATCCGGTACGCATCGGACACAGATACGCGTGGGATACGTGTCCAATGCGTATCTGATAATATCAAAAAAAGAAATAGAAAAATAAATGGACAAGGTATCCGACGCCTGGGACAGGGTATTTGCTGCAGAGGGCACACCTCTATATTAATTTGAACGGTGACGACATGGTGGTAACGGAGAACATGGCGGTGGTGGTGGCGGAAGTTAAAACCTTCGTTTTAAAAGAAGATTACGCAATACTTACTAAGTTGGATCTAGTAGTAGGATGGAGGTGATAGAGATGTAAAGATACGAGTGGAAACAAAAAGAAAAGAAAGATTTGCATTCTGGTGGAAGAAAACAGGCTGCGGTTGGTTTGGCAGGTTTGGGAAGATGAAGTGAAAAATGAGTTAGGGTTTTAATGTGTTCTTTTTTCGTTGACTTTCTTTGGGCATGTTTGTTTGTGTTTTCAAATTGCTTTTTTCATTTTTATTTTCATTTGAAAATGAAAATAGATACTTTATATTATTTTTAATTGAAAATATTTTAATTTTCATTTTAATTTTTACGTTTCCCATAAATTTCAATCTTTAAAATTACATTTCACATCACTTATATCACAATTTCTTTTTATCACTTTGCTCTCTCATCTACTTTCAGTTTTTTAAATCTTTTTCTCTCATTTTTTTTAAATTTTTAAATCCAACATTATTCATTTAATCATTATTTTTAATCATTTCACACATAACAATTACCAATTTCAGCCATTTTTAAAAACACAACCAAACACACCTACTTTTTTCACACAAAAATAAAAAAACTCATCTCCCATACATTTTAGAAAATGACGGTTGAAAATAAAATGAAAACACATCCAAATAGAGCCTTTACTTTTATGCCTTTTCCTTTTATTTTCTTTTTTCTTTGTGGTCTAAGATAGAACGGGCTTCATTGCAGACAAAAAATGGCATGAGTTTGAGTAAGTTGGGCTAGTTCCTTCACCAATGAATATGGGCCATTGTAATTAATCTGATTTATTTATTTGTTATTAATATTATTATATATAAATATATTTAAAATCACGTATCCCTGTCGTGTTGTATCTTAAGATTTTCAAAAAATTCATGTCTTCGTGTCCATATTGTGTCGTTTTTGTATCCCTGTATCCGTATTCGTGCAACATAGGAAAAGATGAATTTCGATGACACTAAGGTTTTGTAGAATTTGGTGATTTAGGATATAAAATATGGAATTCCAAAACATAAACAAACAAGGCCTTAGTTTTTCTATTTGAATTTAGATTCAAATATAAGCTAAATGATCTCAGTTTGAAAAAAAATTTAAACTATCTGAGAGTTGATAAAAGCACTTTAATTTTTGTTATTGACACTTTAACTTCCATTTTATTTTGACAAAGGGATTAAAAAAGGTCCTCCATTGTATTAAAGAAAATTCTTGAAGACAATTTATTTTATTCATTATCATCCATTTTATTTGAAGATTTTATAAATCACATACGAGTACGAAAATATAATATTGCAAATGCTAAAAAATATAAAATCAACTTAGTTTTATGAAAATCAATATGTTAAACTACGCCGAAAAGAAACAATTCATCAAACAAAATATTGAACAAAGCCCTAACTTTTGTTTCCAAAAGTCAACAATATTTAATGCAAATAAAAAATGAGTGACGAAATATGAAAAAATAAAATCGGCAATTAATTATCAACGGGCTGAGCGGGGGCTTGAAAATACTCTAAGATTTTTTCGAAACTATTATTATTTGCAAGCTCTAATATTTCATCACTATACTAAATTATGTTAATTGCTCCTGTTTTCCATTGCTAAGATTCTAATTCATTCAATATCAAAAGCAACCAAAACTCAAAATACAAGTAGCAACTAGTGTACCTTTTTTTAAAAAAAATTTTTGAAAGTTGGGGCTATATTTTACTCCCTTATTTTTCTTTTCGACGAAACATTTGAAGGTCCAACACTTTGTTTTGGAGACCTATGTGTGCTGCTGATATTACAAGATGCAATATAATTGTCTTGCACTGATTTATATCTTTTTAGCATCAATAGTAATTTTATCCTTTTGACAAAATAAAATGAAAGTTGAAGAGCCAATAACAAAAAAATGGAGTGCCTTTAACAATTCCCAATTTTTTTTCTTGGATTAAATGCATAATTACATATTTAATAGGAAATATATAGTGGGTGGTGTGAAGGTAAATGTGAATTAAGGTTAGAGTTTTGGGGAAGAAAGTGGACTGGGGAAGAAGATGGGTTGGGGAAAAAGGTGAAAAGAAAAAGGAAAAGGAAAAACTATTTAAAATTATTAAAAAAATATAAAATAAATTAATAAAATATAGTGTATAACTTTGAAACACGAGGGCATTTTTGTCTTCACAAAAAAATTCGCAGGCAAAAATGCTCGACGGAGGCAGTACGTATAATTTGAAAAATCGTATGGAGGCTTATTGCTAATTTTCTTCCACATGGTGGGTTGGTAATTAGGGATATTACAAGGAGGGTCGTATGTATTTTCCCCCTTTACCAATATACCAAATGCGAAGAGGGGTGTATGCCACTCTTAAGGGAGGTCAATGTAATATATATATATATATATATATATATATATATATATTACATATTAATTGATATGTTTAATTTATTTTATTATTGGTAGGTGGGATTGGATGTATAAATTTATTTGTTTGAAGTATTTTATAATTGCATGGAGATTAAATAAGACAAATAATTATATATATATATATATATATATATATATATATTGTGCGGGGTAATTATGAATCATAAATGTTTAAGATCTCCTTCATAAGTTTTCTCGTGAATTCCATAGTTTTGCAAATCCAAATCAAGAGAAGCGTTAGAAGGCACGCCGGGGGTTTTCCCGGCATTGGCCCTCCGACGCTGAAGTCAGAATAGTAAAGAAGACAAAAATATATTATATCACGTAGTCTCTTAAAATATTATCCAAAGTTGTATTTATAACTCTTTATGGTGAGGCACAAGAAACTCTACTTATCATATGTTTCTTGCGCTTGAACCATAGCTCAGCCTATCAAATATGATGATACTTATGTCACTGTCCCAAATGTTCAACTCGGTTCAGTAAATTATATTCTACCTACATCATTAGCCCCCCACTCTCATAGTTTGGATACATCCGAACTAAGAGAGTAAATTAGCCAAATAATATATCAAAACTCATACTCAGATAGCGTTCTAGGAGCTAATGATGTCGGTAGAATATAATTTACTGGATCGAGTAGAACCTTTGGGCCAGTGACATAAGTATCATCATATTTGATGGTTCAGGCCCAAAAAACATATGATAACTAGGATTTCTTGTGCCTCACCAGGAAGAGTTATAAGTACAACTCTGGATAATATTTTAAGGGACTACGTGATATATTATATTTTTCTCCTCTCTACTATTCTGACTTGAGCGTTGGAGAGCCAATGTCGGGGAAAACCTCTCTAACTCTTCTCTTGATTTGTAATTGCAGGATTAGGGATTTCACGAAAAAACTTATGGAGGAGATCTTAAACATTTATGACATAATTACCCCGCATCACACACACACACACACACACACACACACACATATATATATATATATATGTGTATATATATCACATTCGTGCCGTATCCTAAAATTTAAAAAATCATATTGTCATATCTGTATCGTATGGTATCCGTGTGCCGTATCAGTACCAATGCAACGTAGGGTTCAAGGAAAACAACTATATCTCTAAAAGTCTATCATATTAGGTTGGCACCAGCCAAATCGAATTTCTGCAATGTTTTTCGTGAAAGCAACAATTGTGACTTATTGCGAGGCGGATAACATGACTAAAGAAAGCCATGGTGATCAAGCAAGCCTATGAAACTTGCACTAGTGAGGAACACATTTCTTAGCCATCCAATTTAAGATATAGTTTTTCTTATGTGGATGTGTGATTAATACGCACATTGTACAAGTGGCTTCATTCATGAACGATGTGTACTTATATATTTAGTTTGAGTCACTCATAATAACTTTTGGGATTTGAAGTTTTGAAATATTTGTAACATTTATATTACCAGATCCACGAAGAGTTCACCGTATGGCTTTGATCCCATTAGGTCCCATTGGTTACGAGACTATACAATTAGTATAGAGAAACTACTTTTAGGGTTTGTAAACTTTACATACTTCTATAATTTTATTCAGCATTAATGTTTTCAATCTGGAAATTGTACCAATCATGTTTTTGTTTTCATGAGAAAATGATCGAATATATACTTCAATACATACATTCCAATATTAAAACCAAATTAATTATATCTTTGTAAATTAAGATATCAAAAAAAAAAATTTTATACTTACAAGCGATAATCTTAAATTAAACCATATATATGCACAGTTTAATTAGACTGAATTTACACTATACCATAAGTCTGGAAATAAAAATATGTTTCTTTGGATTATGAAAAGGAAATCATGGCCTTGTCAACTTTCCTAGTCTTATTTGTACGTATATTTGATTATAAATAGCCCTTTAGAATGCATCCAATGGATAATTAGACATTCCACTTCTTTCGTATTTCAGTAAATGATCTAGGAATTAGTTTTCAAATACTTTTCAATTTATGTTGTATTTATTGTTGATCAAATTTAACAAACAAACTGAAAATCAACGGAAGGATAAGAAATTTTAGAGACGAGAATGAACTCTATCCTTAACACGAAATTGCCGCGGCTATAGGTGGTACCGGCTTTGACAAAACGTGACTCAAGATACAACGAAAACTTTCTAAAGATTGAACCACTTCAATTTCAGAAAAACAACGAACTTTTATTTTCTGTTGAAAAACTCGAGAGAGGATGAAGATATGAAGAACACAAAAACACTTGAGAGAATTGTGTTTGTGTTAGTGTGAAAAATCTGAATGCTGGACGTGGCTATTTATAGCTGAAAAAATCAAACAAAATTAAAGCCCATATTTAATCTGCCATTTACAATTTCTATAATACCAAACAATTTCACCTGTTACAGATATTGTGACTGTTGGACTGTTGACTGCAGTCAATGGTCCTTCTAAAAGGCAGATTAAAAAATCGAATTAAAAGAAATGTGGCCAACATTTTTAATTCAATTGGGTTTAAATTGAATCAGATTTTTTCTTGTTAGAATTTTTTGGAGAGACCCAATTATACTTTGTTCAAAAAGATTAATTGTGAAACCCAAGCCTACACTATACACACATCAAACCTCAATCCACAAGCTCAAGCCCTAGGCCCACGACCCGGCCTGAGCCCGAGCCCGATCCGGTCTTGTCAGGGTGGGTGGCGGCGGCGCGCGTGTGTGGTGAAATGGACCATGGCTAGGTCTTCCCTCCTCATAAATGACACAAAGGGCCAACCCTTTACCTTAAGTCAAGGACTTATAAAACCAATTAATTTGTGGTTTATATCCAATGTAGGATACAAGTTCAAACACCTCACTTTAGCATTTAATTTCTCATTCGTTACGACTTCGATTTGAGAAATTCGAAATGCTAAACTCATCTACTCGGAACGTAGATTAAGATTATCCAGTAATTTTTTTTTTTTAGTATCCTGGATACTTACGGTGTTCGGATTTCGTACACAAAAATGGTGGGAACCGCACTTTGTAAAACCTATTTTATTCAACAATCCTCCACACGAATGAAATTAATGTAATGCATGATCCCGAGATTTCGATTGAAAGTTTATCACATCAAAAGAGGTAGATTTTGGCTTAGAACCTTTCCTAGTGAAATATCATCGAATTTACTATGTTACCCAATTAAAGTGATTTCTTAAATTGGTCAGCAGTTTGTGTAAATCCAGACAACAATATTTACATAATAAGCTTTCAGCAATTTTCAATTCTCACGGTTGGGTCCGTTTTGGCCGTGGCACCCCCTCTTGGTTTCAAAGTGTTTACATTTACTCAATGTTGAGGCGGCCTACACACCACACTTACATAGGTGACTTCCTAATTAAGAGTATCTTGCCATACTCCACTTCATTTAGACAGTGTAGGAATCATTAAAAGCCTAGCTTAACATTTGCTATAACTTGCATGTTGCACTTCTTTACCATAGGTAATGGGTTTAGAGTTTATTAATTAAACTCTTAAGTGCCTCACTGAATGTTCACAACTTAGTTGTCCCATTGAACCAAGATCTTGGGATCTCCAGTGAACAAGGTTGGGTTATCGCTGTATCCATTCTTAATCTATAGACTCTAAACCCATTCCTCTTGATAGGTATTCTATTTATCTCTAGACAATTCTTTCGTCAAAGGATCTGCAATATTCTCCTTTGATTTTACATAATCAATGGACATTATTCCATTAGAGATCAACTGTTTAATGGTATTGTGTCTACGACGAATATGTCTAGACTTACTATTGTACATACTATTTTGCGCCCTACGAATTGCTGACTGACAGTCGCAATGAATTAAGATAGGGGGCACTGGTTTTTCCCAACAGGAAACATCTTCTAAGAAATTTCGTAGCCACTCAGTTTCTTCACCAGCTTTCTCTAAAGCTATGAATTCTGATTCCATTGTGGATCGGGCTATACAAGTTTGCATAGATGATTTCCATGACACTGCTCCACCAACGATGGTAAATGTGTACCCACTCGTGGACTTAGAGTCATTTGTGTCTGATATCCAATTAGCATCGCTGTATCCTTCTATTACAGCTAGATATCTTGAGTAGTGTAGTACAAAGTTCTTTGTGTGCCTTAAGTACTTAAATAATCTAGTTAAGGTCTTCCAATGGACTAAACTAGGATTACTCGTGAACCTACTCAACTTGCTCATAGAGTAAGCTAGGTCAGGGAGGGTCCAGTTCATGATATAAATTAAACTTCCAATGACCCTAGCATACTCTAACTGTGATACGGGTTCACCATAGTTTTTGCGTAAATGAACGCTCATGTCTGCTGGCATTTTAACAATCGCATTGTCGCTAGGAAGGAATTTTTCCAGAATTGTCTCAACATAATAAGACTGCGACAATATGAGTCCTTCAAAAGTCCTCAAGATTTTAATCCCCAATATGACATCTGCCAACCCCATATCTTTCATGTCAAAGTTTTTCTTTAACATTCCTTTAGTATTCATAATAATTTCATGATTACTACCCATAATCAACATGTCATCGACATAGAGACGTACGACAACATATGCGTTATGTGTTTGTCTAACATACACGCATTTGTCACACTTGTTTATCTTGAAACCATTGACAACATAGTGTTATCAAATTTTTCATGTCATTGCTTTGGCGCTTGTTTAAGTCCATACAAGGACTTTACAAGTTTACATACCTTTTTCTCCTGTTCAGGAGCAACATACCCCTCGGGTTGTTCCATATATATATATATATATTTCTTTATCTAATTCTTCATTCAGAAACACAGTCTTAACATCCATTTGATGTATCTCAAGGTTATGCAGCGCGACACTAGCGATGAATAATCTTATGGATATTATTCTCATTACCGGAAAATAAGTATCGAAAAAATCAAGACCCTCCTTTTGTCGGTATCCTTTGACTACTAGACGGGTCTTTTACTTATCAATAGATCCATCAGTCTTATACTTTCTTTTCAGAATCCATTTATAGCCTAAACACTTACTTCCCTTTGGAAGATCAAACAACTCCCAGGTATGATTGTGCATAATAGACTCAATTTCACTTTTGATAGTCTCTTTCCAGAGTTGAGCATCTAGACTGGACATTGCCTCCTTAATCGTCCTTGGTTCACCTTCTAATGTATAAGATACAAAGTCGGGACCAAACGTTTTAGGAACTTTTACCCTTGTGCTACGCTGTGGTTCTTTATCCCCGGGATTAGAACTACTCGTAAATGTTTCATATGTTCTTTTAAGAGGACCTTGTTTAGTTCTTTCCTTATTTGAAAAGATATCCTCAAAGAACGAAGCATTTCTAGATTCCATGATAGTACCTTCATGAATCTATGAAATTTCAGATTTATGTACTAGAAATCGATAGGTGCTACTATTAAGTGCATAACCAATGAATATGCAATCAATAGTTTTAGGCCCTATCTTAACTTGTTTGGGTTTGAGTACTTCTACCTTAGCTAAACACCTCCACACTTTGAGGTACTTATATGAAGGTTTGTCACCTTTCCAGAGTTCGTAAGGAGTCTCACTCCTACTTTTGTGGGGAATTTTATTAAGTATATAATTGACGGAGAGGATCGCCTCCCGCCACAAATTCTGAGGTAATCCAGAATTTATCAACATCGCATTCATCAGTTTTTTGAGAGTGCGATTTTTGCGTTTAATAATACCATTTGATTGAGGTGAATATGGTGCAATCGTTTGATAAATAATTCCAGAGTTGGTACAGAATTCATCAAAAGGCACTCCATATTCTCCACCTCTATCACTTCAGATAGCTTTTATCCTTTCCCAAGTTGATTCTCAACTTCAGTTTTATAATGTGTAAACGCATCAAGCGCTTCGTCTTTACTTCTTAGCAAATACACATAACAATGTTTTGTGCAATCATATATGAATGTAATGAAATACTTTTTCCTACCTCTAGTTTGCACAAACTTTAAGTCACAGATATCACTGTGAATAAGTTCTAGAGATGCGGAGTTCCTTTCCACTGAGGGAAACGATTGTTTGACTAGTTTCGCTTCAACACATATTTCGCATTTGTGTTGAGTATCAACTTTGAAGGTTGGTAATAAATTTAAATTTATTAGTCTTCGCATAATATTAAAATTCACATGTCCTAGTTTAACATGCCATAAATTAGAATACTCAAGCAAGTAATCAGAAAATATAATTTTATTATCATCAATTTTGGTTACAACAGCGCGAATTACATTCATTACATTCGTTTTTAAAAGGCCCTGCTCAAGGTAACCTTTTCCTACATAAATTTCACGCTTTGTAAGAAAACCAATCTGCCTCAAACACCAACTTGAACCTGTTCTTCACTAGGGCAGATCCTGACACAAGATTCTTGCGAATATCAGGAACATATAGCACCTCGGTCAGAGTCAGCTCTTTCCCGAAGGTCATCTTCAGCACCACCTTACCAATTCCTAGAACCGTAGAAGTGGCAGAGTTTCCCATAAACAGTCTTCGCCCATCAGAAGGAGAGTATGATGAGAACGTCTCCTTATCAAAACAGATGTGGCGGGTAGCCCTAGTGTTGATGAACCACTCCTTTAGGTTGTCCACCTGGTTTGTCTCGAACATAATAACGGTGAGATCGAGTTCAGACAAATCTAGTAAGACCCCATTGTCAGATAGGTCATAGATCATTTCGTTGATGCATTGTATGTCATCAACAGACAAATAAACCTGGTTCGGAGCCTGGTTCTGAACCTGTTTGCCTTTGTTCTGGTTCTGACCAGAACCTTGCCCTTGAGACTTATTTTTCTTGGGGTCTTTGCAATCTCTAGTCCAGTGACCAGGACGACCACAATTGAAACAACCTCCATCTTCATGTTTTGACTTCATTTTCCCAGTTTGCTCTTTCTGGGAATTTTCTTTGGGTTTCCCCTAGAATTTCCTCTTCTGGTTGGAGCTTTCGGAACTTCAGCGATGTTAACCATTACCTGCACATGAGGCTTCTTGTCGGCGCCCGATTGTCTTCCTCTATTCTAAGTCACACAACCAAGTCTTCCAGACTCATCTCCTTCCTCTTATGTTTCAAGTAGTTCTTGAAATACTTCTACGAGGGCAGTAACTTCTCTATAATTGAAGCTACTTGGAAGGATTCACTTACAGCCATATTTTCAGCGTGGACTTCATGTATTATTATCTGAAGCTTTTGGACTTGGCTTGTTACGGACTTAGAGTCCACCATTTTGAAGTCTAAGAACTTCGCAACCACGAACTTCTTCAGTTTGGCGTCCTCAGTTTTGTACTTCCTGTCCAGTGCCTCCCAGAGGTATTTTGTAGTCTTCATAACAAATATACACTATATAGAGAATCATCTAATCCGCTGAGTATGTAATTCCTGCAAAGGAAATAACTGTTATGGCAGGCATCATATGCTACCCTCAGTTGATTATCTGTGGACTCTTCCGGGACATAGGGAGCATCCTCCCTCAGGAACCTCGCCAGGTTCAATGTTGTGAGGTAGAACAGCATCTTTTGCTGTCACCTATTGAAGTCAGCCCCGCTGAACTTCGACGGCCTTTCAGCTTGAGCAGGTATAACCGGATTAGCCGTTGGAACAAATGAAGGGATCGAACCAGGGCCAGAACCAGGACCTAGCCCTGAACAGGAGCCTAACCAAGCACCCCCACCAGAACCAAAACCAGAATCAGTACCAGGACCCAGCCCTGAACCAGAATCAATGCCGAGACCAAGGCATGCTCTAGAACCAAAGCCAAAGTCAAGAGTATCAGCAGCAGCAACAATATCATCACGGTTAGCTATTTTCAGAATTTCGAAGAAAATGAATCAACGAGAAAATTTTGTGTTAAGTTTGTTGGTCAAATTTAACTAACAAACTGAAAATGCAACGAAAGGATGAGGAATTTTCGAGGCAAGAATGGACTATATCCTTAACACGAAATTGCCCGGGCTATGGGTGGTACCGGTTTTGAAAAAACGTGTCCCAAGATACAACGAAAACTTTCTAAAGATTGAACCACTTCAATTCAGAAAACAACGAACTTTTATTTTCTGCTGAAAAACGAGAGAGAGAGAGAGAGAGAGAGAGAGAGAGAGAGAGAGAAAGGATGGAGATATGAAGAACACAAGAACACTTGAGAGAATTGTGTTTGTGTTGGTGTGAAAAATCTGAATGCTGGAGGTGACTATTTATAGCTGAAAAAATCAGACATAATTAAATCCCATATTTAATCTGCCATTTACAATTTCTGTAATAGCAAACAATTTCAGCTATTACAAATATTGTGACTGTTGGACTGTTGACTGCAGTCAATGGTCCTTCTAGAAAGCAGATTAGAAAATCGAATTAAAAGAAATATGGCCAGCATTTTTAATTCAATTGGGTTTAAATTGAATCAGATTTTTTCTTGTTGGATTTTTCTAGAAAGGCCAATTAAACTTTGTCCAAAAAGATTAATTGTGAAGCTCAAGCCCAAGCCCCAAGCCCACGACCATGACACGGCCCTAGCCCGAGCCAAGTCAAGATGGGCAGAGGCGCGCATGTGTGGTGAAATGGACCATGGCATGGTCCTCCTCCCTCACAAAAGACCCAAAGGTGAGATGATCCAAATGGCCAACCCTTTACCTTAAGTCAAGGACTTATAAACCCAATTAATTTGTGGTTTATATCCAATGTGGTATATACAAGTTCAAACGCCCCAATTTAGCACTTAGTTTCTCATTCGTTACAAGTCTGATTTGAGAAATTCGAAATGCTAAACTCATCTACTCGGAACGTAGATTAAGATATCCAATAATCTTTAATATCCCGGATACTTACGGTATTCGAATTTCCTACACAAAAGTGGTGGGATAAAACCCATTTTATCCAACATTTATTACATATTAAATCATCGTTAATAAAGTATTATATATATGTTAGTTAATGATATTTTCTTCTAGTGATAAATTGATGACTCAAGACTTCAGAAGATCTTATGTTTAACTTTCACCTATACGTGGGTATTTATATTGATTATTGATTGTAATTTGTTTGCTTAGTTTGGTTGATAAAGGATTGGTTATATTTAATCAGTATGTGATATTTTCCATCAAGAAAAGAAAAAGTGAGTGATATTTTGAATTTTTGATGTGATGAATCATAAATGTCTAATTGATCGTTTATATATATCTATATGTGAAAACAAACGCATTTGATATAAAAATAATTTTTCAACTTTTCCATATTTACATACTCTAAGAATAATTTCTTATAAGACTGTAACTAGGCACTTGTACACACTACAACAAAGCATGATTTTTTACTACACTTTTTATGAGATGCTTTTCCGTAAGTGTTGTATTAGACATTAATTTCTGAAATTTTGACCTAAAACCTTAATTTAAACAAGTCATGATTGTTAATAATCGTTCAATACTTAACAATGGCTCATTTGAATGTAGAACAACACGTCGATGCATTTCTCGATCAATTTGAAGGAAAAAAAATAAAAACGTAACAAGCGAAGAGTTGATGGTAAAACTTTAAATGATCATAACGTTTGACCCGCTTGAAGTTATGGGCCCCAAAACATACCAAATCGAAGCTCGTATTGAAAGTTTGAAACCAGGCCCATTTTATGGAAACGTAGCTACCTCAAATTCTATCATTTAAACCTTCGGTCGGCCCGTTTATTGTTTTTTTTTAATTTATAGTATTTTTTATTTATTTTTGATTTTTTTCAAATTGTCAAATGGGGCGTATATTTTGACATGCGTCACCTTGTGTGATTGAAGTATTTGTTAGCCAAATTTGGTGGGGTTTTGAGTCCTTTAGAATTATGGAGGTTTTTAGAGTTGGAATAGAATAGTAGAAATATAATTCCTAGTTTACTTAGAATAGAAGTTTTGTTTTTTCTTTTCCTTAAGCAGTTTGTAATTCGTTATTATTCAGAATTAATAAAAAAATTTGCTTTTACAAATTCTTTTGAGTGCGCTCAAATTTATCCGTAAGTTTTTTTTTTTGAAACATAAACGATATTATAATTAATTAAACGAAGCTATATCCGCAGATATCAAGGTACGAACAGAGTCAGGAATAGCAGCAAAGCCAAAAGGGAATGAACAAACTAGTCTAGCAAAGCTATGGGCTACACGATTGCCCGATCTACGAACATGAGAAAATACACAAGAAGAAAAAAGAGACACTAAATAGAGCACATCTGAAATAACAGGACTAATAGTAGAGAAATCCGGAACACGTTGTTGTAATTTCTGAATAACTTGAACACAATCCCCTTCAATGATAATAGAACTCCATCCGCATCTTATTGCCAACTCGATTGCTTCCCGGACAGCCAAGGCCTCTGCATGCTCAACGTCCGTGATAGCGCACTCAAAATTTATCCGTAAGTTTTGAGGATGTAATCTTCCATCTTTATATAAATGATTGCTTGGCTTAGAGTCTAGGTGCATATGATTAAATTTACGTGAAATCATCATATATATAATTATGATTAAATCGAACTTTTTGTCGGAAAACGTCCTATAATTACTCATCCAACACCAAAAAATAAACAGAAAGTTACTTTAAAATCTTGTCCCCTAGAGAATTTAATTTCTATTTTGTAGGTGGTCCACCACTTGAGTTGAATCTTATCGGCAACAAATTCTTGCTTGGTGGAATAAAAATGGCAAAAACTTTCAAAATATTTTGAAAGTTTAAATTCTGACTGAATTAAAAGTAGAGACTATAATAACTATATAGGCCTCATTAATTAACTATGCAGGACGAATCGTAGCCGTTAATCAGACAACCAGGGCACTGTACATTTGCACTTACTGCTGTATTAATTTCTCATGTGAATACCAGTTTGTGATGAATGAATTCGATTTTTTACTGTTAATAGTAAAAAACAGAAAAAATTAACCCACATGCAGATGTCTTTTTTGTGAATATAGGAATTTGCTTTTTCCAAAGATTCTATTACTGTTTTATGGTATTGCATAAATGAAAAAAGTAATCCTCTACCCAAAAAAAAAAAAAAAGAAAGAAAGAAAGAAAAAACAAAACTATTTAAGATAATTAAGATAACTTCTTTAAAATGTCAGTGGTAATATTAATTACAATTAGAGATCGAGCCGAGGTTGAAAAGTCAAAATTTTTGTTTAAAGTGTAACTGTTATTTTAAGTTTAATGACCGTTTGACATGAACCCCTTTTGTGCGGATATGTTTGGACATTTTTTCGTTATAAAACTACGTTTTGACAAAATTAAAAATATAAACTTTTATCAGTTCCACAAATATCAGTTTTCCTATGATAATTATGTAATACTTGAGCTAAATTCTCGTTACTTAAGTTTGGTAAAGCTAAAGCTATATGTTTTTGCGAAGTTTACAACATGCTTTTAGTTTTAAGGTTATATACTAATATCAATTCCAAATCAGAAGAATGTGATAAATAGAAATTTAATTTAGAAATCAAATGAGAAGAGTATTTATTTGTGCTCGGATCATTAGTGAAATCTGAAAAATAAAAGCTATGTATTTTTTTTCATTATTAATCGAAATATTAGATCTGGTAAAACTCGTCGTGGTCACCCAACAAAGAAATTTTTTATCACAAAATGTCCTTTTTGTCAAAATTTGCTAGATACATAGTCTAATTTGGTCATCGTATCATCACCAATAGATTAAAAAATAGATATTAGTCATCATTCAATCAAATATTATAAATCGGCCATATTCAACCCACTTTATACTCACATAAGATGATGAATTTGTTCAAACTCTTAACATTTAAATATAAAAATTAATCACTATGCCACCAAAGGTCATCTTCACTTTGTTTTATGGATGAGAAAGATATTTGGTAATTAGATAACTTATGATGGTGATATTTTCGCAGTCTATGTAAAATAAGTCTACAGTTTATTCAACCATTATATAGTTATATATTAAACATACTTCACAGCCTTATTATATTACAAATGTTTGTTTGAAATTTATGTCTAACATGTTTTTTTTATTTCATACCGAGCTCAATATCAGACTAGTTTTTTTTGTTGTTGTTGATAATTCAATATTGGACTAGTCCAATATAATAGTATATTCAAAAAATTTATATCAAATAAAATGAATGTGACGAAGATAGATTAATTACACTTGTTTCAACTTACTTAATTTTGAGATAAGAATTAAATTTTGCATTCCCATCAATTTCTAAAGTATATCCAATTTAGAACATCAATTCAAGCTAAATTAAACTAACCTTTTAATTTGCATGCCTGAACCAATCCTAAAATGGAAATAAACAAACCAACCCTTAATATTCTATTTTTGCTGGAGAATTCTTGTTGTAGTCGAGTTTGGCTTGAATTAATCACATTTTGACATGAAAATGATGCACACTGATACAATATTACGAGATTTACGGGATTTCAGGTTTAGTAGGATTTAAGTAGAATTCAATATATATGGATGAGTCTAATTATAATGAACCACTTACAACTTTTGTGTTTTCGTACTCCGGAGAAAAAATTGACTAATTATAAATAGAATTGTTACTGAGCTTGTTATATGATTAACTGAAATTGATAGAAGAAGCCAAAGCCACAATTTTCTTATTGTGCTGGGATAATCTGCATATAATTAATAATTGATGTTTTAATACGGAAATTGATATTAAACCTATAAGAGCTCCATTTTTTTTTTCTTTTTAAGAAAAATACAATAACACTCATTTACAAATAAAAGCTTAAAAAATTATGAAACAAATATGTATTTTTAATAATCAAGTTAATTTTTGTATCTGATATATCTATTTTCTTTTTTATGCATCATGTATCTTTTTTATCCATTGATATGAAATTATTTCTTTTATTTGTTTAGATATTATGTTTACAAATTGCACTATTTAAACAATACGCGGAGCTTAAAAAGATATGACAGAGAACATTAGAGCATTGTAAAGAATAATATTTTTTTAGAACTTTTGTGTATTGAAATATAAAATTACTTAGACTATTTATAGGCATGTTGAACAAGTATTAATGCCTTTCATCATTGTTAATTTTTTATTTAATAGAGGCAGGTCTATTTTTCATGAGTGATAGAAGCTATGTTGATTTGAGCATTTCTTATGTTTAATTGATGGTGATGTATTGTATTGAAGTTGATTATTTGATGCCGTAGATTAAGGATCTCGCCTCTCTCCCAAAAAAAAGAAAAATCCTAATCACCTTTTTTCTTCTCTTCTTCTCCGTCGACGATGGCTTGGTGAAGCAGTCGCCTCCTTCACCACCATCGTCGGTGGACTGAGTTGGAACACCCTCTTCAAATTGTATAACCCAACTTCAAATCTGAGGAAACGGTGATGGATCTAATGAGATAGAGACGGATCTGACGAGATAAAAACGGATGATTCATAAGATTTTATATAGCTTTTTAGATAGTTTGTTTAGTATTTTGTTTTCTCTCTCGTATGAGAGTTTGTTTTCTCTCTCTTGAATAAGAGTTTCGTCTCTCTTGAATAAGAGTGTAGTTTTGTGTCTTTTATTAGTTCTTAAGATTTGTTATCTTGAAAAACTTGACATTTGGTGCTTTAATTGTTTTTTACTACATCGTTAGAGATAATCTCAGTTGTATTGTTCTTGACGTTATAAACTGATTGTTGAATGAAATAAAATCACTGTTTCTCCTTAAAAAAAAAAGTTGATTATTTGATGCTGATTAATTTCCCATCAAAGTGAACTGATTTCCGTTAAATTCATTTTATTTTTTTTGGTTCATATCATAATTGTCTTTCTCAAATTTAACATACTATATATTTTATTTTATGGATGATGCTCAATGTTTTATTTTAATGGGCGAACATTAATATAGTAACAGAAACATCTAAAACTTGATAATATTTTGATCTCGTTTTCAATTTTGAAAATTTTAATTGACGTGTCTCAAAATTTATGGACATTTTTGTCATATTTTAATTTAAAAATTAAAGATGAAGCTCTTAAAGCAATACGAGGAGGAGTAGCTATATCATTCACTTTAATTATTAGGGTTATTTGGTAATGATTGAGATACATGAGTAAACATGTTTTTATATTATGTTTATAGAAATTAATATTTAGTAAGAAAAATGGAAAAGCCATTAACAAATTTATGGAAGCTGTGTTGTGGGAGAATAAAAGAATGTCATTGTCATTGACAAGAAACTGAACTAATCATTTCATAATCTTCAAGATAAATAAATGCAATTAGCAAATAATTTAATTTGCACTTAATGTCGCAATAATAGCTACGAACTCATCAACTTCTGAAAAAACCTGAGAATAATTAATTAAGCATTAAACTTAAAGATCCACTTAATTAACTATTATACACTTCTAAGTTCTAATAAAGATTTATAAACTACAGGTACATACACAAACTACATAATTATACTATTCACGAATTAATCCAAAAGAAATTAATCACATATCACTAATAACCTATGATGCACGGATTTGGACACGAGAATGACAACATCAATTCTTAAAAAAATTAGTACATAGACCTAACTCTGACACGATTGTTCATGTTTATTTTTTCCTTTCGCTTAATAACTGGACATGGACACGGCGCTTGTTCAACTATGCACGGCATAATTTTTCGAAATGTCTGTTCATCATAGCTAATAACTATTAATAATTAACTAAATGATACTAATAATAATTTAAGATGATGAATTGTAATTATTGTCTCTGGGTGAATGAAGTGGGAACAAATGCAAGAGCTCCGGCGGGTCGGATCCTCTCGGAGTGCTTAACGGGCTCGGGTGCAAATAAAAACCCTTCTCAGCAATGGCCCTCTCTTCTTCCTCCATCGGCGATCTCGGACTTCCACGCGCCGCCGCGAGATACTCCAACGGCGAAACCGGTGATACCATATCAACCCTATGGTTTCTTGTGGTGGTGGCGGCGGCGCCGCCATTGTTGAGCTTGATCTCGAGCTTTCTTGCGGTGGGTCTTCTCTCGTGGAGCTTGAAGGCGGGTCTCCGGGGGTCCATCTCGCCGGAGTTTGATTTTCCGGCGGGATTTGGAGGGGACGCGCCGGTGAGGCGCTGGACGACGGCCCGGAATGTGGACGGGTCGGCTTGAACGAAGGTGGTGTTTGGAATGGAGTTCGGGTCAAACCCGTTCGGGTAGGAGCTGAATAACGGGTTCGGGTTGTTGTTGGAGGAAGAAGAAGCCATGGGAGAGGGTTTGAAGAATAAAGGGAAAATGAAGAGAAGCGGGAAGAAATGGCATGAAAAGGGGTCGCTTTTATGCTGTTTTTTTTATGATGAAATTAAATTTTATTTATTTTTTTAATTCTTTTTCTAGTTATAAGAAAATATTATTTTTTAGAGTGATAAATTTTTTTGTTTTGGATGAGGGGTTGTAAAAAAGGTCAGATCCTCTGAGAGGAAAAGACATTCAAGAAGGATAGGTTTAAATTTTAATGCAATTTTACTAATTCCACTCTGGTTTTTGCTAAAGTCACATTTGCAAAATTGTGAAAAGTATTTCTTTTTTCCCTTTGTGGTATATCTTAAAATTTGAGGTAAATTTTAGGTTCAAATTCAAGGATTTTTCTTCCACTTAGCTTGAAATAGAAAAAGTCTCGATTCGGTGTATTTGTCTATTCAGATTAGGCGTATCCCTGTGATACATTATAAATAAAGGTCAAATATAAAATGCGCGTTTAAGATATTATCATTATTGCAAATTCCTGACCTTTTAAAGATAAAAAAATGCTCTCTCATACAAAAATTGTTAAAAAACCATTTTATTACCTTAGAAAGCGCAAGAGTATACGTGAAAACGAAATAATCCAGAAGTGCATTTTGCATTTAACCCTAAATATAAGCTTATTTATAAGTTTATAGTCATTAGATTTTCAACTTACTTTTGTATTTTTTTTTCATTTTTGAACATAAAGAGTACTTTTGTATTGTTTTTTATACTTGACAAATTGAAACTCTAGATGAACGATGAACCACATGAATTTATGTATTGATGTGTCTTCTTGATTTATGTTTCATTCTAATACTTTTCCCCTTTTGTTTTAAAAATGAAAATGTAATTCAAATTTCAAGTTCAAAAGAAGTATACAATTTTCATTCTTTTGGTGACAAAGAATATGGGTCATAATCATATGTACATCAATGTTATGAAAACCAGATCGGACCGGCCGGTCCGACTGGTTAAAATCAGAATCGGCCATCAAACTGGTCCGGTTATGTGAAAAAATAGTTCAGGGGTCAGAACCGGTCAAAATCGATAAAATCGGGCGGTTCTGAAAATAAATGAAATTTAACCTTTTAAATTCTAAAAATCTGAAATCGACTCCTTTAAAGTCCCCCCCCCCCCCCCCCAAATATAGGAAATACATATTTTTTTTCTTTATATTTTCATATTTTATATATTTGATAGTTTATTAATTATTATTTATTGCATAATTATGACATCAGCGGTTAGACGTGGGTTGACCCGACGGTTGAGCCAGTGACCCGTGAACTTTTTCGATTTGCTGTCCGGTCCGATTTTCAAAACACTGATATACGCACACTTTTTTCTTGAATATGTTAAATACGGGAAATTCTATGTCAATTTCGGTCTAATAGAATTCTAGATTCCTAGTGTCTCTCTATCACACAATAGAATATATTATGTGTCATCCCGAATATAATTATGTAAAAATATATATAGACACTAAATACACTCTCAAAATATGAAAACATAGAATTACGATCAAACTCATGATGTTTGTCCCAAAAGGACTGGAAATAGCATTTATTATAAAAGAGGATTGAAAAAAGTTTGAAAATTTGAAGAGAAAAAAGCAATAAATGGGAAATGAGGTGGGGCTGAATGATGATTCATTGCGGGGCATTGAAACGGGAAACGAGGAGTGGACTTTCAGCTCTCAGTTCGTCAGAATCTACTGCATCTATTTTGTTTCCTTCCTCTCAAATTTCGAGACATTCTAGCTCAAATCTGATTTATTCGATTGATAACTTGTTAATAATAGGATAGGGTTGTTTGTAATTGTAACCTATGTTGTGTGGGTGCTGATACGGGGTTGAACTCAAAACGATACAAATACACGATAACATGATTTATTTTTTAAATTTTGCAATTTGGCCCATTTGTTGCATAAATGTTTATAGAATATTGATTGTGACAAAAAAATTGAATTTTCAATTTTGTCAAAACGCGGTTAGTAACACAAAAAAAATCTACTTGAGATTATATAAAAGGGGGTCAAACACTCGTCAAAATAGTATTTGCGCTTGAAGCGCAAATTTTGGTTTTGGAATTGCGACCGAACGAACTATAAAATACGATATGATGGATGTACGACTATTCATAACATATAACATATAAATTTATCCAATTCTACCACAAATAATAAAACAATAAACATATTAAATTAGTATAATATATATGCATACAAAAAGTGGTTGCAAATCTGAGTTCTAAACGGAATTGAAATCGACATCCCATTTTTCATTATTTGTTTTTCTTGAGATTTCTTTTTCTTCATCTTGTATCCCTCACGGCACCGTTGTATCTTGTTATTTGTCCTGTCATCTTCTCACTTTTCCATCTATTTTGTTTTTTAATATTTCTCTTTCTGCTGTTAAATTTTAACTTGTCACTGATTCATTCATCATTGTCAAGGCCGCGACTCACCCTCGCATCAATTACCACGGAACCACAATCACATATACATATACATTTATTATTAACACGCCATGTAGCACATCTAATACGTATACAAATCGTATCCAAGGAATATCGACATCCCTCGAATATTTAATACTGTATTAAGTCATTTTTAAAAATATTGTAATGATAACACTCAAATTAAGACAAAATTTATAACGTATCACACGAGACGTGCAATTCGCTTTATTTTGTTTTCTCCCTATGATGGAAAACACAAGTAAAAACGATTCCCCGCCCCCACCCCTACAATAATGCACGTACTTGCTTTTTCTTGCTTTCTTTTCGCCTTAGATTGCGTGGGGGGAAATGAAATTTGGACATTTGGTTTCAGTTACATTTTATTGGCCTTTTTTGTATTTTAGTGAAGTTTTGGGTATGAATGAATGAACGGGGATAGAGTATTTTCAGTTTTCTTTTGCCTTTTTCTGACTTTCACGGACCTTTCATTTCATTCATTTGTTTCTTCCTCTGTTGCACTTCTTTTTTTTCTGTTCTTTTCACCAATTATTTATAGCACCTTCTTATCTACATAAATAATTGAAGAGGATAAATGGGTCATACTTGAGAGTTCTTGGAACCTCAGGTTTCAGGTTAATCTCCATCAAATGTGGGTTCTACGTGAATAAATACATGGGAGAAGCAGAGATCACCGAGGCTTGATGTCCCAAGACCTCCTAAAAATGATTCAGATAGACGATAGAGAACGTGGATGATGGAGAATTGTGAAATAAAATAAAATAAAACACGGTAAAAAGTATTTGTATTTGTGAATTTGTGATTTGTGAAAAATGACTTTTGGTCACATTCCAACAGTATGTGTAGAGACTTCGACTATAAATGAGTGATATATTTTTTTTGATTGTAATTTTTCGCACATGTTTTATTACAAAAACATCTTTTACTAGCTACTTAATAATAATGGATAAAAAAAACTCGTGAATTTTCTGTTGGACTAGACTAGTCCTGAAACTCAACTGACGATATTAGACGCGTGGAGCCCGGAGATGGAGCTTTCATATAGTATTCTCTAAATATTTTTTTCTTATTTTTTTTCATTCTTAATAATGGTGAGAAAAGACATATTTTGATTTTTTAGAAGTATAAGTTTTCAATATCTGTCATTTCCTTTAAATAAAATTCAGTGTTTCTGCATCACATGCTATGTCTTCAATCTTGATATATCATATATGAATTCACATCAATTTCACAGCTATACAATATTGTATTTTTTAATATATATAAGTGTCTGTTTAGATAGACTGGGTTCAAATGACAAATAAGTCCAAGTTAATTTAATAATAAAATAGCCGGGACTTAATTAATTATGTTACAATCCAAATTTCATAACTAAAGAGAAAATATGTTAATAATCCAATCTAAATCTTCAATATATTTCTGATGCTTATTTTTTTAACAGTCTTTCAATATTTTTCATATATGAATATTCCCATAAATTTTCTTTAATTATTGTGATAACCGTTTGTTGATCATAGCGGGAAGTGATATTATTGGTTACTTTGAAGATTGTTGTTTTCTTTTTATATTTTCATGATAGCAGCCGAATTATTTATGCTAATACCATATTTGGCAAAACTGACAAAAAGCAATCGCTACAAAAATGACTAATCCATTTGGTGACTTTTAGTCATCATGGTGTCAATTCACATCTTTATTTTAATTTAATGTTTTATATTATAGTTGTATATATTATAGATTCACGTTAATATCTAAAATAGTTTTTTTAGTCTACAAAGATTTGCATCTTTAATTCAAAATATAAAGATGAAATATCATAAGAGAAACTCAACTCGTTGAGTATCTCGATTCTTTGTTTTATACTGGTGTTTTACCTGGTCCATTATATATACATACTTTCAGTGTGTAAAATTCATGTCACTTACGTGCTTAAAAGCAAAATTTATACATACAATGCTTAATATAAAAGATAAAATACGAAACAATACACCAATGTGAAATCAAGGATCCAAGGAGATCATTGAGCGGCTTTCATATGCTAAGAGAGTTGTCGGAAAGTCAATCAAGCCACATCGTAAGTTTTAACGGAATGAAGTTTCCGTGATCCTTTTTCATGTAATAATACAACATTAAATTATGTTGAAAATCGGATGCAAATAAAGTACGAGTGACGTACTTATGGTAACAAATTCGAATAACACGTGTGCATTTCGAATTTCTCTAATCCGAGTTTGGATGAATGAGAAATTAAATGTTGAAGTTGTGGTTTAAAATCTGTGGGTTTACCGTGAATTTCTTCTGATCCAATCGTGTAAAACGAGGAGGAATTAAAGATACTACCCATTACGATCGATGGCCACGATCGTACGAGCTGTATTTTAACACACATGTGATTGGTCGTTTTTATGACAGTTAAAATCTGTTTGGTCATTACATGTGAGTCATTAATGATTTTATATGAGTCATTGATCACATCACATGTGAGTCATTAAAGTGAGTTTAATGACTCTTATGCCCCTCTTAATCCCTATATAAACCCCCCTTGGGTATTCATTTTCTTAAGAGCGAATAACAATTCCTCTTCATTCATATTCATTCTTTGAGTTTTGTTATTCCGGGAATAATGAAATCAAGAGTTGAATTATGTTATTATTGAGAGTTCGAAACAGGATTTCGTTCGTGGGTCTCGGTTTTGAAGTGGTTCAATCCCGAGAAAAATCGTTGTATCTTGGGACACAAATTGCAGGAACCCGTACCACCAATAGCAGGGCTATAGCGGGGCAATATTGTGTTAAGGATAGAGAGTTCAACTCTCGCCTCGATTCAGATTTTGCATATCCATTTTATCACAATCAAATTATTCATTTTAACCAACAAACTTAACACAATATTATTCAAATTTGATGTGAGTAAAATGGATCAAATCTGGATAACTCGATTTGATGCCAAAAATCTGGATTTTGATAATTTGGAATCAGGTTTGGGGTTGGAAAATCGAGAGAGAAAGATCTGATTTGTTTGGAACAAAAATTTGGAAAAATCTGAAATTTTGTGATTTGGAATCACAATAATTTGAACTAAAATCTGATTTTGATGTTCTTGGAATTTTTCGATTGGATCAAAATTCTAAAAATCTAAAAATCGAGATTTGAATCGGGTTGGACCCGGTTTGGTTGAATTGCCGCCGTGCAACACAACTAATTGTCGCTGGGTTTGAGACAGCAAATCTGCCGTGTGGTGGGGTTAGGTGTCGGTGAACTCACTGCCGTAACCCATCGCAGACGGTACTTGGGTGATGTTGCTGCCTCTGTTCGCCGGCGAAGCCATGAAAATGGCAGGTGCGATTTTCGAATCTCACGAAAAAGAAATTGCTCGGAGCGAATTTCTTGTGGCCCTCGATCCCGTTAATGATGGGTCGCTTAGATGCCGAAGCTGGGTTGCCGCCGAAAATGGCGAATTTCTGGCAACGCGAGGATCGACGAATCTCGCTGAAAAATTCTCCCGGATCGGAGAATCTGGTGGAGTGATATCAATGGTGATGATAGCTTTTTATTATATTAATGCTAAAAGCTAAAGTAGCCATCATGGAAAAGAATGCAAAAGTCTTAAAAGTGGCCGCCCATTACGGTAAAAGAGGTGCCTTTTGGCCTTTTGTTTTTCTTGTGGGCCAACACTTTTTAAATAATATATTAGTGGATGATGTAAGAATAAAAGTCACAAAAGCTCGGATGGAAAAAGAGAGGCTTTTTGCTTTGTCTTTTATTTTGTTTTTATTTATTAATATATTAAAAATGTTAAAGTAAAAAGAGTTAAAGTAGTCATCATGAAAAAACATGAAAAAGAATTGCTAAATAGCGGTTCATTACAGAAAAGTTTTGCCTTTTGCTACTTTTCCTTTTGCTTTTTACTTTTTGCTTTTACTTGTTTTACATTTATTAAATCATGTGTGGGCTCGGCCCAACATGAATGTAATCATTTTGGGATTGGGTTTGGTCCAATGACACCTATTTTAAATTAAATTGGGTTGGACCCAACATATTTAAGTTTAAAATGAGAGTGGGCTTGGGTCAAGGGATCTTAATTGAAATTAGTTTGGGTTGGACCCAACACCTATTTTAAATTAAATTGGGTTGGACCCAACATATTTAAGTTTTAAATGAGAGTAGGCTTGGGCCACTGAATTTCAATTGAATTAAATTGGGTTGGACCCAATTGACTAAATTAAATGAGATTTAATTTGGT
Source organism: Buddleja alternifolia (assembly GCA_019426215.1). Classification (NCBI taxonomy): domain Eukaryota; kingdom Viridiplantae; phylum Streptophyta; class Magnoliopsida; order Lamiales; family Scrophulariaceae; genus Buddleja; species Buddleja alternifolia. The sequence continues at coordinate 36,505,543 of CM033396.1, forward strand.
AATTGATTAAATTGGATTTAATCATCCTATCAAAATTAAATTAAATTTAATTTTGTTGTAATCATTTTGAATTTGTCTATTAAATAAAATAAATTTATGTTAATATGACCAAAATGATGCGCTTAGAGCGCTGTTGCTCATCGCGGATAGCAACGTTAGATGTCCCAAATCGCATCGCCAGAAGTTGTTGGTATTATTTATCCTAAAAATAATTTCGAGGAGATAAGGGGATTTAATCAATTCTGGTGTATCGCAGAATTGTGGGGGAAAGAGGCAATCCTCTCAGCGAACTACATTTTCGAAAGTAGGAGTGAGACTCCGTATGAAATGAGGAACTTTGTTATATCTTGGTGTTCTTTATTATTCAAATAGCCATTGTTAGTTATAGTTGTAGTGTTATATTGCGCTATTAAATTCGTCTAGTTAATTCTGTCGAGGAGATTGGGTTTTAAGCGCGACCGTTGTGACGCCTCCAATCTTTCCAGGGAATTAAATCTAGTGTGGTTTTCTAGTACAATATTCACTCTCTATTTCTATAATTGGTGGAATATGACTCTGAGTTCCACAACAAGTGGTTAGAGCTCGGGTATTCTGAGTATGCTCTGTGGTTGCAGTTTAATCTGATCTTCCACATCAGAAAAGTTTTCCCTGGATATTTGACTTTGAAAATGTGGAGGTTTTGGAATACCGAAAATCCAAATGGTCAAGGACCATTGACTGCATATTGGATATGCACTTCATAGCGTATCTCGTACATAAAGTCAAGAAATTCTGATATTCATGACGGCAAAATCATGGAATATAGAATCGTTGTCTTTTCTCGAGAATAATGGATATCTGACACAAATGACTCTAAGTCCACGAGTGGTTCTGGTTTACCATCGGTGGAGGAGCAGTGTCATTGAAATCATCTAAATGAATTTGTATGGATCATGTCAGAATTCATAGCTTTAGATAAAGTTGATGGAAAAGTTGAGTGACTACACAATATTTAGAAGAGAACCCAGGTTGAAATATGGGACGTATAAAAGAGTAAAAACCAGGTTTTAACCAAGTTCCAAACCTAGTTCCAAACCAAGTGCACATCTTACACTCCGGCTGATGAGCGGATGATGTTTATGGAAAACTTGATCACGTCACTTGTGGTTGGAATAGGTAAAGTGGTATTGTGCATAAACTTGGACGTCGTCACTTTAAACTATACAGTTGTTGAGTGAGATCGGTCCTAATGTTTGTGGCACATATTCTCTGAAGAGAGAAACGTCTAGAAAACGTGGTGTACGAAGTACACAACTTGGTCAAAAATACGAAGGATTTGACCATTGGAGTAAAATCGAAAAAGTCGATCAAACATCCGATGGTGCGTCGTTCAAAGAATTTGATGCAAGTGTGGTAGTATTCACCATGGTCTAATGATATTTTCGAACGCCAAAATCATACTCTAAAGAAGATAATGATGTGTTGGATAAATTCAGAATTGTGGGGGACGTGGTCCTAGATAACTACATTCTGTACAAAGGTCCCACATAGTAGTAAGAGTAAGAATCTGCCTGAAAGATAGCAAGATTTCCTACAGTTGCGTACAAATGTGGGGGCTGTGGGTTAAGGTAAAAAGACCCAAACCTTAACAAGGTTACAAGGCGTACTTGTTAGCCAAAGGGAACCTTCAAATGGTAGACCTTGATTTCGTCTTTTCATGTTTTCGGGAATGGGAATGAAATCCATAAAATATTCATTGTTGTTGCTAATTTGCATAACTATGAGATATTTGAAATGGATATTAAGACTGCGTTCCTTAAACAAAAGATTAGATGAGGAAGTTCACATGGAACTAACCGAGGGGTATGTTGAGTCGGTATATGGACTCGAACATAGCTCCTAAGTAGTGGCATGAAAGGTTTGACAAAATATTATGTTATCAAACAACTTCATAATCAACTAGCATGATACATGTGGTTTTTCAACAAAACACATAGCTCATAGTATGAAATTTCACTAAGGTTCAAAGCCAAAAGCTACCTTTTCTGGTGTGAAAGTTTGATATGTTGATTATGTAAGTAATCATGACTACTGAAAGGATGTTGAAAAAGAATTCGACATAAATGATATGGGTACAGTCCAAAGACTTGTCTTACTGAGACTATACTTGGAAAATTTAGTTTCCATAACAGTGCTCTTGTAAGAAAGTGACAAAAGACTTGGTTGAGAACCATGGTGAACCCATATTGAAATATGCACATATGCCCAATTTGATATATTGAGACAATAAGTCGGCAATAACACGTGCATACAATTGCGACTGTTAGTCTGCAATAACAAAGGCATATAGTGGCATACGTAATGGTAAGTCTAGACAGGCTTGTCGTAGGCATAATACCATTAAGCAGTTGATCTATAATGGCATTATCTCCACTGATCATGGAGGATAAAGTAGATCCTTTGACGAAAGGACTTCCATAGAGATCAAATAGACTGCCTATCAAGAGGAATGGGGTTAAAGACTACAAATTAAGAATGGACATAGCGGTAACCCAACCATGTTGACTGGAGATCCCAAGATCATGGTTCAATGGGACAACTAAGTTGTGAAAATTCAGTATGGCGCTTAGGAGTTTATCTCCAAACCCATTGCCTAGGATAAAGAAGTGCAACCTGCAAGTTGTAGCAAAAGATTAAGCCGGGCTTTTAATGATTCCTATACTGTCTAAATGAAGTGGAGTATGGCAGGATACTCTTAAATAGGAAGTCACCTATGTAAGTGTGAGGTGTAGGCCGCCTCAACATTGGTCAAAATGTAAACACTTATGAATCCAAGAGGGGGTGCCACGGCCAAAATGGACCCAACAGTGAGAACGAAATCTGTTCGAGAGACTACGGTGTGAATATCATTGTCTTGGTTTACACGAACGGCTGAACAATTCAAGACATCGCGTTCATTGGGCAGCCTAGTAAATCCGATGATATTTCACTAAGAAAGGTTCAAAGCCAAAAGTTACCTCTTCTGATGCTATAGTTTTTCACCCGAACTCTCAATGTGTCTACATATGTTAATTTCATTCGTGTGGGGGATTGTTGAAAATCGGATGCAAATAAAGTACGAGTGACGTACTTATGGTAACAAATTCGAATAACACGTGTGCATTTCGAATTTCTCTAATCCGAGTTTGGATGAATGAGAAATTAAATGTTGAAGTTGTGGTTTAAAATCTGTGGGTTTACCGTGAATTTCTTCTGATCCAATCGTGTAAAACGAGGAGGAATTAAAGATACTACCCATTACGATCGATGGCCACGATCGTACGAGCTGTATTTTAACACACATGTGATTGGTCGTTTTTATGACAGTTAAAATCTGTTTGGTCATTACATGTGAGTCATTAATGATTTTATATGAGTCATTGATCACATCACATGTGAGTCATTAAAGTGAGTTTAATGACTCTTATGCCCCTCTTAATCCCTATATAAACCCCCCTTGGGTATTCATTTTCTTAAGAGCGAATAACAATTCCTCTTCATTCATATTCATTCTTTGAGTTTTGTTATTCCGGGAATAATGAAATCAAGAGTTGAATTATGTTATTATTGAGAGTTCGAAACATGATTTCGTTCGTGGGTCTCGGTTTTGAAGTGGTTCAATCCCGAGAAAAATCGTTGTATCTTGGGACACAAATTGCAGGAACCCGTACCACCAATAGCAGGGCTATAGCGGGGCAATATTGTGTTAAGGATAGAGAGTTCAACTCTCGTCTCGATTCAGATTTTGCATATCCATTTTATCACAATCAAATTATTCATTTTAACCAACAAATTAAACTTAATTAAGCAAAGTTTGGTTTAAGTTATTTATGCTCTTGTCCACCCAGAAATACATGTACCAATTATAAAATTTACTGAAAATGTATTTTAAAACGTGACATGTTTTTAGTTGAGAGTTTATCTTGTACAAGTAATAAACAAAACAATCTCAAGTTTCCAAGTAAATTGGTCTCACTTACGAAATCATAACTGGCTATTTTGTCCACACAAATCCTTCGATTGGCCACAGGGCGGAGCCAAAATTTGGGGTTTGGGGGACGAATAGAAAAAAAGGGTCAAAACTTAATATTTTTGGTTTTTTTGGAAAGGGCAAAATTTCAAAAATTTATAGACAAAAAAATAGTATTGCTCAAACTGAGTTAGCTATTAGCAAATCCATCTATTATTCGAGTTTGATCCAATTTAACCTGACTCACTAGTTGGGGAGAGTTTAGTAAGGGATTCATCGGTTCGGTTTGGATCGATCGAAAATCGAATAGAAATTTTAGACCAAAAACCCAACCCAAAATGCTCGGTTTCGGTCACATTTTCCGGGGAAAAAAGACTGGCCGAATTTGAAATCTTAAAACTTGAGTAGGAGTGGATGCCCCCCCCCCCCCCCCCCCCCCCCCGCCCCCCCGGTTCCATCTCAGATTGGTCGGCTTTCGGTTTACTCTTATCTGATTTAACTAAAAAAATATTTGTCAACGGATAACGGTTCAAATTTCCTATAACATTTTAGTGTAACACATTGGTGTTACATCAGTACAGGGTCCATCCTTAATCAAAAGCCAAATTGTGCTTTTTTAAAATATATTTAATGTTGCTTATGTACTCTTATATATGCCAATTTTAAATCCGTTTTTATTGTTTGCACGTTATACTTTTTCATTTTGTTATACATGTATTTTTGTATACTTAAATCTCACAGAAAGCTTTAAGGACCATAGCTTAAAGATCAATAAAAAAGCATATCAATGATAAATTTTCAATTGAATCAAATAATCGGCTCACATTGTCAATTATTATTATTAATTTTTTTTTAAATCCCTTCCTTTAGATTTGATTTAGAAATAAATGATCCAAATAATTATTATGGAAAATAAAAAATTGAAGGTGGAGAATTCATTCTTGGGGGATTGGGAAGGTTGTGGCAAAGGGCGGAGAGGAAGAACTTGGGTGGTGATAGCGAGATGGGATTGGAGAGATTGTGGTGTTTAGGGGATTGAGAGCAATCACTGTGGTTGGGGAAGGGGCATGGTAGACGGACATGTTGGGTGTTACGTGGTGGTTGAGAAAGATGAAGAGAGAAGGAAGAACAGAGAAAATAAAAAGGATGGGCGCATTGCGAGGTGATGCTAGGGTGGGCGCGATGGTCGCTAAACAAGGGCGCCAACAACAATGGTGAATAGTTATTTGCGATCCATTGTGATAATGTTCTGTGAATATTGTACTGTAATGTTAGAAAAATAGTCATAAAGTCCTCCTTTTGGTAAAACATTATAAAAACAAAAAAATAAAATAAAAAATTGAAAAATCATAAAGAATTTGATTTTTTTCCCCAAAAGAATCAGAAAAAAATTGATTTTTAGAAAATACAAAAACAAGAGCTTCCATAAAAAAAAAATCAGAAAAAAATAGTAAAGATTTAGAATTTTTTTGAAAAAAAAACAAAACAAAAATATAAGAAATAGTAATCTCCACACAACCATAAAACATTTCAAAGAAATAAAAAATACAATATGTCCAACCCCACCCACTATTAATAAATAAAATAAAGATATTTAATATGTATCATATATATATATATATATATGTATGTATGTATATAGTGTAAGAAAATCTACTCCACTATGTAACTATTTGAATTTTAAGCTTCGTCCCATCTCTTCTATTTTTTGTTTTCCTTATGATTCCTTCTTCATTATCCACCATCTCTCAAAGCTAGCAATGTTTTTTTGTCATTTGTGACGTCATAATGCCCACTTTCCTATCCATTTATTTTGTTATCTTAATATTAGATCACTAATTCATCTACCATCATTAGGGCAACTAATTAACTCTCGAATCGTCACCTCTACCATATACCACAGAACTACAAACATTTTTTTTGAAGCAACGGTGTTTTCATCGAGATTCTGATTCGGATATGTTCTGGACATGGACATGGTATCCATATTTTTCTTTTATTTTTCAATTTGGATATGTCATGTGGCGTGTCAGATACGTATCCAGAGAGTATCCAATGGTATCATATCCTTCAAATATGTGACATTATAGCTAGCCATTTTTAGAAGTATTCGTGCATCATCGATAAAACTTTTTTCATGAGAAGAAGAATAAATCTGATTTGATTAAATAGAACAAATGAAAGAGATAAAACTGCAATTGTTACAATAGTTACAAATTAGTAAAAGCTAATAACTTCAACTACAGTGTTTCTTTGGTTTTACAATTTTTTCCAACTTAAGGAGAAAATGAGACTACATCCAAAATGCATATACTCTCAAATATCTTGGGTTATTTGCGTTAAGCTCTTCTGAGGTATTACACTTTGGCAAGGACGTTCCATAATGAATTAGATTCTGGCTTTCACCATCCCATGCATAAAAAACCATATGTACGACCCTTTTTACCCTTAGTTTTATGTTTTCTCTATTTTTTATTTCAGTTTTCTTCCTTTTTTTTTTTATTAAATAGAAAAAAGAAGAAGAAACGAATAGAAATTATGCTCATGAATGTTTTTATAATGACTACTTATTTAATTTTAAAATAGGTATAACAAACAATAAATTAAAGAAAGAATTACTAAAACTCCCCCTAAAATAATTTAGGCAACTCATTGTTTATTTTTACTATTACTAGCGGTTGACACATACTCAATGTGCGTGCCTAACATGAAATACATGAAAATAAAAAGAATTTTCGGTAACAAAAATGTATGTTTTGTAAGATCAAACTATTCTTAAAAAATAAAGAAGATGGACACACTACAAGAAAATTTGTTTTTGGCAAAGGCCAAAAGCAATGGCCTTTAATCAATAGGTGTTGCGAATAGTCATCCACAACGACTTCGCAACGACTTATTAGCCGTTGTACCCGTGAGGGTTGCTAATACTTCCACAACTACTTTTAGCCGTTGCAGCATTGGCAACCCCTATAACAACGGCTTCAAAGACATTGTCTAAAAAAGCCAAAATTCTAATTTTAGGCTTTATAGACGGCTAAAAGGCCATTGTGGATAAGCGGTCAACACACTTATCCATTACGGCTAATAAGCCTTTGCCAAAGTTATTTCTGATATAATATAATTAAAAAAATTATATAACTAGAAATTACGAAAGAAAGCAAAAATTAATACTATTCATTTGCTTCTCACAAAAATACAAAGATCATATCATAAAATAAAACTAATTTTTTATATCTAATAAAATTCACGAAGATTACAATCTACCACAAAACAAAGCCAAAATAGCTAATAGAAAACCATAAAAAATAAGCCAACTATTTTTACGCTAACAAAAGCCGACCATTAATCAACAATCTCTTATGCCCACAAAACGAGTATCTACTAGGACCGGAAACAAACATCGGTTGGGTGCATAATCATCCTCCCTTATTCAGCCATATTAGGCTCCTATCAACACATATAACCTATACAAAAATCCGTATTAAAGAAATGAGAGGAATTTAATGGAAGAATACAATATAATCAGGAAAAAGTTCTATATATGAGTTATATTTGTGCAACCTTACCACTTGAACCACATTCTTTTCCAATTGCAAAGTTTAAACCTGCAAATGAAATCTAGGAATTAGTAACTTGCAGTTCACGAGCCAGAAAATATTCAAATTAGCCCAACTAAAATTTCAAGAGTCGAGGTGTTTCTACAATTTAAGATTAAAAAGAGTTTTTCTATACTTTAAGATTAAAAGGAGTTCCACTATGAATAAATATATTCAATAAATCGTCTATGTACCAGAAAGCTACAAAACTGAAACCTACAAACGACGACAAAATATCGTTTTACATGGATGAGCAAACAATGTTATGTAAGGAAACGACAACAGAAACTAAAACATGCACAAATTTATTGAATAAAAGTTGATGATCAGAAACATCAAATACACACAATTTTCAATTCTCCTCCCCACATACACCTGCACAGCAAATTACTTTTGTTCATTTCCTGTTGCTACAAGATTTAGCTTGCAAATTTCGAACAATGCTTCAGATAATCGAACGCAAACACAAATAAAAAATGGTCTAATTAACAAATTCAGTTGGGACAAGTATATTTGAACGAAAGGAGACGTTTTAAATAAATAAATACCCACTCAAAACAACAAAATCAGATATAAACACAGAGTCAGATGAAGAAAAACTTACCTACAAAAAATTAATATATTATTATTATTATCCGTCCTCTGTCCTTGCCTGGTGACAATTATTACTACAAATATCTTCAGCACTTCGTAATCTAGCAATAATCAGTAAAACTCAATTGGCTTCACAAAGTTAACTTAAAAACTCTCCCAATCCAATTTAACCCCAGAAAGAACGAAATCAAATGAATATATCACCCATTCTAAGAACACGAATATCACAATTACTTTCGAACTCATGTTTGAAGTAAAAGCTACAAACTTTAAAATTAAAAATCCAAAAAAAAAAAGTTTATCACCTCAACAGCATTCTTCAACAAGAGATCATCTTCAGGAACTCAAGCCCATTTCGAACTCATACGAATCTGAGATCCAAAAAAAAGGGATACAAAAATAATATCCATCATGAGATAAGCAATAATGGTTTATTAGAGATAAACCATAAACACAAGTTCTTCTTTCATAAATTTGACTTTATATATCTTAAACACTAGCATGTACGTTATATACATATGGTTTAAAAGAACAAGTAATCGATAAAAAAAATGGAACTTTCACACAGAATTAACATGGTAATTTGCTGATTTTTTAATCCTTCAGTTTGGTAAATCACTAAATCGAATATTTCTTCAAAAAAACTTCAAGAATTAATTATAAAAACAGTATGGTAAAAACTGAATCTAAAATCGACATGAATAATGAAAAACTTGCTAAAACTAATGCCAAATATGGAATAGAATTAAACTATAAGTATGTTGCACTAGTATTGTGCCAAATATGACAAATATATAAATGTGTAAGTACTCATAGAGGAGTATTTTGTTTACAGTATTTCAGGTGTCACTTGGTTTTGGTAGAAACATTGCTACATGTTCTTATTTACATATTCGTTCTTTTGTAACTTTATTTTAGGATGAATTGAAGGAGAAATTGGCCAGGATTTATGCATGAATTTCTCTTATAACTGCCCTAGTTCTAGTGAAGATGATTAGTAATCTCCTTTCTGCATCACTGCATGCAATTTGAGTTGTACTATAGCACCCCTTTAGTTGACAATCTGGAATCATTTCTTACCTAACTTATGGTAGCCATAATCTTATACCCTTGGAAGTCATATTGCATCACTCTAAACAATAATACAAAAGTCCTAATTGTTCATTTGAAGTAATATCCTTTTTAATTGCTAAAGGGGAAACACTTCTTAATCGATAAATAAAGAAACAGTACTCGCAATTATATAACAAATCTCTCAACAATAACATCAAAATGCATGACAACACAATCATGTTAAATTTCAGTCAAAAAATGAGAAAAAAACAGTAATAATATACTCTTATCTAACAACATATGTTTGTCGCGTGCTCGTATAATCACACAACATTCCAGCCAAACAACATTTCACCATAATGCATCGCTCCACATATAAAAACAATATTACATAGCAAAATCGCTAGAAAGGAGAAAAACCTAAAAATAACTCATATAAATTCACAGATATCAAACTCGTATAATCATGATAAATTTCACTTTATCTAACAACACACATGCTTATCGCGTGCTCGTATAATCACACAGCATTCCAATCGAGCAACATTTCACCATAATCCAATTTTTCACATATAAAAATAATATTATAAAAACAACTCATATCGACTCACAGATATCAATTAGGCGTCAGTAACTACGCGCGGCGCCGACGGTAACTGGAGAGGCGACGATGCTGATATTAATTAGGCTTGAACACAAGAAAAACACCTTCTACCTCCGTATAATCGGCTTTGTGTGAGATGTGGAAGGCTTGGACAGCTCCAATCTGCCATGAAAGAAAACCTTCAGTCATATACCCGAAAATATCTAAGAAACAGAAACGCAACCGAAAAACCTATATAAGAACATCAAAAGCAAAAGTAAAAGCCTAATAACAAGTAGACATCTCAAACACTAGTTGAAACCCTAGAATTCAACTCGAAATCAAATTGAGCTCGAAATAGCTACAATTACGTCTACATCTCGATCCGTAATCGAATACGACACAAGAAATTCAACGCCGATCGCACAAAAAGCCGCATACGTATATTTATCAACAAACAAAATAGAAACCACAGAAGACGCGCACTATATACATATAGGTTGTATGTATATTTAGACAGAGAAACTACCTGAAGAGTGAATGCAAAAATAGAAATCTGAAATCGACCTAGAATGCGGAAATCGGAAAGAAGATATTCTCCAACTCTGCAGTGGCAGTCGATTCTCAATCCCTAGAACTGGAGAAGATATTCTCAATCGGAAAGACTAATTTCAAGCCCTAGAATTTCATGACTAATTTCAAAGGCATTTTGGTGAATGGAAATGGGATATCTATCAGCTTACATCCAAATCGGGAGTGGGATATTTTTTCTCAAAAAACAAAAAAGGGTTATGTTTTCGGAAATGAATTTTGAGTTTTTTTTTTTGGAATGCGTATTACAGAAATTTAAGTGAGAATGTTGACTTAATTTATTTGTTTGGATGTATTTTTAGAATTTGATTGAAAATAGTATAGATGTGATATAAAGTTAATTTTTATTAGGATTTGATATATGAAATTATTGAGTTGGTTATGAATAGGATGATGATGGGGAAAAGATATTAAAATAATATATTTTTTTTAATAATGTTATGAGTTTGTAATAAAGGAATATGTATATATGTGTGTATATATATATATATATATACATATACACACATAATATAATATATAGAACTATTACCGCTAATCATCCCACATGTCATGCAAAAGTGTCACTTTAGTCCCTCTTGTGAAAAAATTATCACTTTCATCCCTCATGTCCATAATTTGTACCCAGATGGTCCTTTTTTCGACATTCCGACCAGATTTTCCGGCTTCCCACGCGAAAATAGGGTTATTCACGCATATATCATGCGCGTTTTCACGAGAAAATTTATAACTCATTGTAGAAAGCTCGGATTCATGAACCGTTTTCTTCCCATGAAACTAGACACATAGGGCTATCCACGTATATATCGCACATAATCAGGAGATATCTAGAACAAAACAGTTTTGTATTAAAAAATTAGCTAAAAATCTGTCAGCTGTGCGCGTCTTCACGAGAAAATTCATAACTCATTGTAGAAAGCTCGGATTTATGAACCGTTTTCTTCCCATGAAACTAGACTCATAGGGCTATCCATAAAGATATCGAACATAATCAAGAGACGTTTATAACAAAGCAGTTTTGTATTAAAAAATTAGCTAAAAATCTGTCGGCTGTGCAGACAGCTGTGCGCGTCTTCACGAGAAAATTCATAACTCATTGTAGAAAGCTCGGATTCATAAACCGTTTTTTTCACATGAAAGTAGACACATAGGTATATCCACGCATATATCGCACATAATCAGAAGACGTCTAGAACAAAATAGTTTTGTATTAAAAAATTAGCTAAGCATCATTTCCGACAGATTTTTAGCTAATTTTTTAATACAAAACTGCTTTGTTCTACTTCTAGACGTCTCCTGATATGTGCGATATATGCGTAGATAGCCCTATGTGTCTAGTTTCATGGGAAGAAAACGGTTCATGAATCCGAACTTTTTACAATGAGTTATGAATTTTCTCGTGAAGACGCGCATGATATATGCGTGGATAGCCCTATTTTCGCGTGGGAAGCCGGAAAATATGGTCGGAATTTCAAAAAAAAGGACCATCTGGGTACAAATTATGGATATGAGGGATGAAAGTGATAATTTTTTCACAAGAGGGGCTAAAGTGACACTTTTACGTGACATGGGGGATGATTAGCGTTAATAGTTCTAATATATATTATACAAATAGAATGAAAAGACAAAAAAAAAAAAAAAAAGAGGCAGCCAGACAGTGGGGGGCGTTCATGGGTTGGGGTGGGGGGGGTGGGGGGCCCTTCATTTTTAGTTTTTTTTTTGTCACCTGATCACTTCTTTTTAGCTTTAGATTTTTATCCTTTTTCCATTTCGTGTTTTCTTTTCAATTTTATATTTTAAAAGTTCAAGAAAATTGAATCTTGCTCGTCTATATTTATAATAGTTAGTGTAATTATACGGTTCGCATTGAACAAATATAAAAATAGAATGTGGTCCATATATGCAATATTTTATCAAATGTGTAAATATGATTGGAGCATAAGTAGTTCTATATTTCTTTTTCCATTTACATATAATATTTTATTTCCAATTTGATTGAGGCAAATTTATTTTCATCTTCTTATAATGAGATACTATGATGTTACAAAAAATCTTTGCTCGAGCTCTAGCCGAGAAATTTGGTGAGACTCGACTCGAGCTCGGCTCGTGGGCAAGCCTATTAAATACCACATTAGTACCAAAATGAAATAATCGAGATTCAGTCAGTATTTATTTGAATATTGAGAAGCTAAAAAAGTATAATTTAAAATCCAATAAACAGCAAACGAAATTATTAAAATAAAATTATAAATCAAACAATATTGTATATACTTTTGGTAAAAGCATGGCCAATTAAGTCTCAATTCAAGTACACATATTATTAAATATATATGAAATATTAAATATTAAATCACACAATTTTTTTTAAAAAATTATATATTATTAAATATTATTTAATAATAATAATTGAAATATTTGAAAAATTGAATAGGAATTTTTATTATATAAAATATGAAAAAGTAAGAAAGATAATTAGTTGGATAGTGAGATAGTGTAATTAATGATAAAATATTGTGAAATGATTGGTTGTTATATAGGGGAATGTGTAGTGTATTTAAAATTTGACCATTTTCTGTTGAATTTGGTTTGGACTGTGTATTTTCATTTTTTGGTGATTCAAAAAATGAAAATATTTCTTAAATACACAACCATACATAGCCTAAATGTTTTAAAAAATATAAAAAATGAAATTCTCGGTCAAAATAAAAAAGAAAAAAAAACTATAATGCGGATATTCACAAATTAAAAAAAAAAGGAAAAGGTATCCTAAACGGCTTGAGCTGTTGCGGAGCAGTTAAAGATTTTAAAAAATATATAAAATGAAATTCTCAGTCAAAATAAAAAAAGAAAAGAAAAAACCTATAAGGTGGATACTCACAATTAAAAAACAAAAGAAAAGGAAATGGTATCCTAGACGGTTTGAGCGGTTGTGGAAGAATTAAAAGTTTTAAAAAATATATAAAATGAAAATACATCCACAACGGTTTTCACGTGCTGATGTGGATATAATAGATAAGTAAACGATAATAACAAGCCGTTGTCAAAAGTTAGACCTGCGAAAACAGCTCAATTAGCCGTTCACTTTAGCATTTTCAACAATGGTTATATAGTCTATTGTGATAATGACGTGGTAAATATCCATGTTTCTTGTAGTGACATGTGATCAAAGTGTAATTGCATATATGAATTAGAGTTTCTTTTTTTTCCTCCTTATTTGGAGTCTTATAAGGTATATATGAATCACAGTTAAGTAGGTATAAATATACAATTCAAGAACATACCGTGCTCACATGAATACCAATTGAAGAAATGGAATAATGTGTTTGCTTCACCAACCAAGAATATAACTCACATGATAAGGCTCCAATGCGGTGGATTTAATAACCATTGTCGTGAAAACAAAAAATATATTAGAAAATATTAACAAAAGGCCACAGTTATATTGCTTCTTCACTTTTGCAAGAAATAAATAAACACAACAATTAGATGTTCATATCTTTATTGATCCAGAAGGCGTGTCCTGATCACCATTGGAAATCCTCATCATTGTACCAGGACTCCCTTCCAATGAATCTCTTATACTCATCTTCTTTTAAAAGTCATTTTGAAATGATTGTTTTCACTAAAAAGTGAAAGACAAAATTTGTGCAGAGGATGAGAATTCATAGTTCACATTTATCCGAGGGAAGAAACCGCTGAGAAAGATGTCCGGAACTCTCCCACCCTCTGAATAAGCACTCACTAGGACAAGGTAAAACTTGAGAGAATTGTTATGCTTTCATTCGCCCCCCGTTCTTCCTCCAGCAAAATTGACTTTGATTGATTGGAACGAACACTACTCTTTTATGTTGCATTGTGGTTTTAGGGTATGTTTTTTCATACAGTCAATGCACTTCACATGATAAACACTGAATTTTGTCTCATGATTTTCCATTACTAATTCACGCAGTGGAAAAAAGATATTTGAAGGAATAGAAACAAAGTAGACAATATGCTGGCAAACTGCAAATTATAATTACCATTTCACATATTATGTATTTTTAGGTTTTGATGTGGATTTTTCTGATTTACATTTCTATCTTCCTAAATTGATTGCAGATAAATCTTCCGACGTTGGAAATTGTTAAACAGTCTTCGGGCGGCAGAGGTAACACTGTGGTTTATTCAATATAAGTTTAATATATTGTTTGTTACACTTATTTTTAAATAAAAATATCTATTCCTTAGAATAAGGAAAAACTCTCATGAGATTAAATTTTATTTATTTTCTATTTAATAAGAAGAAGAAAGGAAAAACAAGGGAATTAGAAAATAGAGAAAAATATAAAATAAGGGTAAATGGAGGTACATCAAATATATATATATATAGAGAGAGAGAGAGAGAGAGAGAGAGAGGTGGTGGGCTGCCAATATTTAATACATGAGGGAATGTTCTTACCAAAGCACAATACCTCAAAAGAAGAGAGAGGTGGATGCAAATAACCCCAATTATCATAGTGGTGAAAACTTCCAAGGTGACAACCCAATGGTATGGTTAATGTTCCCTCTATACATTGTCATTGGATTAGGTTCCTAAACACGAATCCACTTGCAATAGTCTAACCATATGTAATACAGCAGTAGTGATTGTGTTCAAATTATTGTGCTCTTTGTTGGGGTTGACTAGTTGTTAGTAGGCAGTTACTATAAATTAATTTGGACATTTCTCAAGGTTGAGAAACTATCATGTTCACGCGAGGTTGCTATACTGGTCGCCATTCCCTATCTTTCTTTATAAAAGAAAAGTTGTCTTCTAAGACGATGAAACCTTCTTCGAATAGCTCACACATACTGAGAAGGGATTATCAGTTTTAACTAAAATTCACGAGCGCGTTGTGTCAGCTCATGGGCCCAGTGATAGACGAGGGTAATGGCCGTTCCAACTTGACCCATGAACAATAATAATATAGCCATATCGGCCCAGCGTGTATCGACAATATGATCCCAATTACAGTAATAACTGTTGAACCAGCTCCCGCCCGAAAAGACCGGATAGCTCAAGAACAGTCCAGGCCCGACATGGGCCAAGTGGTTCAGCACAGGCCCGTTTTGATATTTCTACATGTTAAGGAAAGTGGTTCTTTTTGGTAGATTGATAATTCTACCAGATGCTATGACCTTGCAAAAGGCAACTCCATCAAGACAACTACGTTTTATTTTGATGAATCTTTCATCAAATTAGGCTAACATTGTTATCTTCAAAGAGAACTAAAATTGAACTTCATAATAAAGACAAAAGAATTAAGGAATTTGTACATCATTCAACCAAAATCTATGGCCATCAAAGCTTATACCCTGAGCATTATTGACCCCCTCCCAACACCCCACTATCTGGAACATTTTCTGCAGCCCCAACATGTAATGAGAAGATCCAAACTTTTTGAAATATCTTGATGATTGAAAAGAGTAAAATGTTCTCCCATTGACTTATTTCACGAGTATCCTCCACTTCAACGAACTGAAGCAGTGATTGATTGTTGATTGTACAAGCCATTCACACTGTTGGTGAAATGCTGCTGCCTGTTTCTTCTACGCTTTGTGACAAGCACAAATCCTTCCCCATCTCCATTATTATTCTTATTAGTACCATCTACCGCTTTTTGCCTCTGAGTGTTATTTGTCTCAGAACTTGATGCTGTTTTTCCATTGCTCCCATCAAAAATCTTTATTATCGCACTGTCGTTTGCAATTGCTTCAGCAGAATTACTTGAAAATTCGTACTTTTTGTCACGAACTGGAGTGCCACTTCGAGGATCTGAGGTATTTTGTACTGATTTTACTATGAAACTAAGCAGTATCTGCCTTGCTAACTCTGCTTTTTCTGCATCGGAACTATTTTTCTTGGATCTTTCCCCTCTGTTATCAGTTGTAACCTTTTGATCAACCTTCTCACCTGCAGTATTAGAATTAGTTGAAGAATCAGAATCAGTAGTGGGTTTTGAATCTTCAGTAGCTGCATTCGTTTGCCACGCTCTTCTAGGAACAAATTCAGGTGCATGTGGGTTCATTTTGTTTTGAGAAGCAGAACCATTTCTTTCAGAAACAGGAATTTGGTAATTCAAGAACCCAGGTCTGACCCGGAAACTATTGCTCGCTCTGTAATACATAGGTGATCTCGGACCACATGGGACCCGTGCAGCAACTGAGGGGAACCCCACTGGGCCCGCGAGTGTGCCTTGGGTGGCCACAACATCATAAACACTAGAGACAGCAGCTGGTTGAGGCAAAGGGTAGGCACCTGGACTAAATGGCTGAGCATCTGCTGAAAGTTTGCTTCCATTTGTATCGACAGATTTTTCCTGGTTACTCGAACACGAATTATTTTCAGTATCTGAGTCTGAATGAGTCAACTCGAGCCCATTTCCATGAATATCACCTACATTTTCTCCTTTTGCATCTTCAGAATTTTGTAACGGGCCATCTACAGAAGATCCATCCCTCCTATCCTGCTGTGATGTCTCTTCTGGACTAATGCATATCTGGTTGTCATTTTCCTCATTTAATTCTTCTACTTTCTCCAGTAAGGGCTTTAGGACCGTACCTGGTGCAGCCACTGCAACTTCTTTGTATGACAATGACTTCGAAGCTAACGCTGTGAGAGTGGCGGGAACTGGAGAAACTTTGGGTGCTGATGTTGGACTTTTGGCCCTCGTAATATTTGCAGGCACTTTGCTTGAATCATGGACGTCATTTAAGCTTACCGTGCCGACTGACTTGAATGTAGCCTTGTGACCCTGTGAAAGAGCCTCCTTTCTATAACCGCTGTCCTTATAATTTGAATTTATCTTTAACTTGGCAATATCTGGACGCTTTCTGTTGAACTTTCTAGAAGCTCCATTTCCTGACCGGCCTTTTGAACTAGCTTCCTGCCACCCTTCTTCGGAGTTTACTTGTTGGATGCTCTCTTCTGAAACTGGACGATCATATATGGATTTAGTCTCTTTGAGTGGTTCTTGGGAGGGTTTGTTGTCAACTTTATCCTCGTCACTGCTACTTCCCTCCATTGTAGCACTGATTTCTATATTTTTGTTGCTGATGGTGTTTTCACTCTTTCCCTCTTGCTGTGCCTGTGTAGGAAGTTTATCACTAGCTGGAAATACCTAAGAGATCACATGATAAAAGACGAAGGAGGTAAATTTGCAGGGTAGAAGTAGAACTTAATGTGCATCTGTCCAACAAAAAGGGAAGCTTTTATAATAATATCAAATCCTGCCAATATCTAGTCTTCTCTAAAACAGTTTACGCCCATTGATGCAGGTTAATGGCATAGACCTTGAAAATGTAAAATTTGTTACCTTTGAACGCCGTTTTCTCTGAGCATCTGTTGCTTTTGACTCCTGATCAGGACTTATATAATCAAGGAGATCTGACACACTGCACAAGTAGGTTCAGGATTTTGGTTTTCCAGGGTTACGGTAAAAGGTTCGAAAACCAACTAATAGGAAGTACCATATCAATACCTCAGGTGACCTTTGCTCGCAATGGATGCATCGGGTTTTGGAGTTCCACAACGTGCTGCTTCTTGCTGCTCCAACGCTTTCGATTCAAAATATTCAAGCCATGCAGCAGCATCCTGTAGATAAATTGGTATATTAGTTTCCCAACATCCATAATCCCAAGCAAAAGTAAATTACCATGTTGATATGCATCTGTGAGTAAGTTCCCGTTAGTATTTAAGGGTGCTTTTCAGAATTAAAAAACGTGTCCGATCAAACATAAAACTCCCGCAATGTCCAAAAACTAGAAGCAGAAATAACTCAAAAATTATATATACATGCAATTTATGCTATTCAGAATTAAACCAGAGAAATGTCAACTCAAATCCATATGTAAAACAGTTTATTTCCCATCTTTTAGCATGATGTTGTCCATATAAAAAGCCTGTTTATGTAGCCTTATGGGATAGAAGATTTATTAGAGGCAAACATGAGTTAAGATTTTGAACCTGAGTACGAAGATCCTCCGCTCCCAGCTTAGCTTGAAGAATTTGCAATGTAGTTTGTTCATGTTGCACACTAAGAGAATATGCTTCCATCAACGAAAGAGCTATGGCTATGGCATGATAGCTTGCAGCAGTCTGTCAGACACAGCATCATATTAACTTCGCGTCTATGATTTTTCAGTAAATGAGCATAATATTTCATGTGTGCTCGTCTGTCATGTTTTTATGCACTCAAGGGGAATTTGCAGAAAATGTATCAAGTTTGATTCTGAGATATAGAAAGGGTGGAAAAAGACCTGTATGTGATCTGCTCCTAATAATCTTTGGTTGCATTTAAGGGCTTCATGCAGATATCTGAGGGCAACATGGACATTTCCCATACCCTCTTCCATCATCGCCACGTTTATGTAAGTAGCTGCTGTGTTTGGGTGAGAGAGCCCACATGTGAAATGAAGAAGATATAATGCGCGGTTGACGTATCTGTCCAAGGTCATAATCAACAAACATGACTAAAGGAATTTTAAGGTTAAAATAAATGAACTAACAGTTGCTGATCAAAAGGCAAGAACAATTTTCCTAAAATCGAAGAATCATATGCAACTCACTTCAGAGCCAATTCAATATGTTGAAGACGATAATAAAACACTGATAGATCCCCATAGCTTTTCATCGTATCTGGATGGTCAAGCCCCAATTCCCTCTCATTGATATCTAATGCCTTCTGCTGGTATATAGTCGCCTGTACAAGAATATTTCAGACACATTTGACTTTCCTAGTGTCTGAAATAGCAAATGAAGACCGAAAAACATTACTCTTACCTGATTAAAATCTCCTGTGTGGTACAAAACAACAGCCAGAAGACTATAAGCACTCGCAGTCGTACGATGATAAGGACCACACACAGCTATCATCTTTGCCAAAGCCTTCAATTTCAAGTAAAAAACAATCTCAATCTACTGAGCATTAAAACACACATATAAATAAATAGTACATAACACAGGACTATGTACCTTTGTTCCAGAATTAACAGCGTCTTCTAGCTTTCCTTTGTCTAATGCAATCTTGGATGACTCCAATAGAGTTCGTCCATCAGCAGAAGAGCAGCCGACGTGCTGTAAATTGTGAAGTGAATAAGAAAAGTACTGGGAAGCCGTCATGTTAAAAAATAAATTCAATTCAATCTTTTTTCATGATTGTTTGCTCCAACCTTGCAGACTGGCACTATGCTGATGATATCAGACTTCTTGAATGGAGCAGAGCTTTCCAAATCATAGTCCTTAGGGACTAACTCTAACCCAACCTATAAAAGAGGAACTCAATATTTAACTCTTTCAAGTTACGAAAGTTTTAGAAGAAACTATTTTAAACAGTACCTTCTGACAAAGTCCCCTGAGAATTGACAACTTTCTCAAGTATTGGAATTCATCTTTCATTCGCCAACCAAATCGTTTCTCTAAAAATGCCCGCAGCCATTGTAATTTGAGAGTTTGATTGCTTAGGTCATTATTTTCTACATTGCACGACCCGAGCAGGAAATTTAGGGCCGTGGCTATAGCAGTGGACATGTTACCCATGCTCTCAACAGAAGCAATAACAGCTCGAAGTACATGCTTAAAAGCTCGGGTAACCATTTCATGAATACAAAGAGACTGTATATGGGGAAGCTTTTCTGCAAGTTCAACCTGCTTCAAACAATTTAATTATTTTCAGTTTGAAAAAGGAAAATGAGGATTTTCAGAACAATAGATGCATGCACACACACACACACACACATATATATATATAGAAAGAAGGTATGAAACATGCACACACACAGAGATTTATTCACCCACCACACGACCTAAAGAACGCATCTGTAATCCTCTAAGATGCATGAAATCAGTCAACGTACGACCGTCAACTGGAGAAAGTTCAAGTGATGCAAAGTCTGTAACCTGAAATAGTGGATTAAGATACTGCGCTCAAAACCATTGCAACAATTCAATAATTCATTCATTAGTCATTCTTTCTGCTATTAGTTAAATGTACCAGCTTAGGCAAAGCAACATCATCATAGTACTCAAACGCCATCTTGACCAGCTCATCCGCCGACTGCACGTTGAAACAGTGAATTACAGATATATCTATGCTACAGAAGAACGTCTGAACGAGGACATCATGAAAACAGATTGAAAAACTCTTTCCGAACTAGCATAATCAGATTAAACGAAGAGTACATGGTTTGGAAATGGCCAAATTCACAACATATTATGCCCCTCTACAGGGTAATCGTTGAAATTCATATTTTACTGAAAGTCGCCTATTGTAAATATTGCAAATAATATGGAAGTCCCAATCCCAATTATCCACCTAAGGCCAACCTACAGTTTCCAACCACAAGGACTACCACAAAATTTTCTGACAGCCTTGAATTTGTGGCAAATAAATGTTACCAAAACCGAAAGGTGAAGTAAAACAGTTAATCATCAAGCACCTCAGATCGCAACAAAGTAAAAGGCAAGTGCAGAATGGGATTCGATCTCCTCCTTGTAACAAATACCCATATCTTCCTAATCCCCAATCAGCTGGGAGATAGATGGTGGATGAAGGGCAGTGGGTTGGGGGGTGGGGTGGGGTGCGGTGGGAGGGGGGCGGTCATATGAATTTTTCAACACTCACCAATGCTTCATGTAGCCACCAACGGTTCTAATAGTAACAGTTTCAACTCCATAAAATTTAGATCCTTATTAGCTAAATAGGACCGAGAGTCTTAGGTAGACTAATTTTTCATTGCATGCAGAAGAATGTAAGTCCTTAATAGAAAAATGAGAGCAGCCGACAAAGATAGACGAGGCAGAGTATGAAGAACTCTCGTCTAGTCATGTATCCCTAGTAGACTCCATGCCATAGTCTCTTAGAGGCTGCAATTCTTTTTTGGGGAGCAAGAGGGAACCATTGAGTTATGTACTATTGTTCACAATATAAAAGAAAAAGTACCTTTGTATGAAGGCCAATCCCAGTTTCTTGCAATCGTAAGAAGGCCTCCTCAGGAACATATTTCAGCAAATCGCAGTTAGACTCGCTGATTCTTATCTCTCCTGAATTGTTTTCCATGTTTTGGCTGCTCGACCCTGCATCGGTATCGTTATCATTCCCACTGGCACTGGGTATTTTCTTTTCCTTTTTCTTTAGCAATTTAAATTGTTTTCCAAGTCCTTTAACCACTGGTTCAACTTTTTTATCATCCTTATGACTTCCAGAATTGTCGTCTGATGGTGTTTCCTGCTTTTGTAGATGCTGCACCCAACAAGAACCGAGTTCCCATCTGATACAGCTTTCTGCTGTAGCAGGATTAGCCTGTAGCTTTCTAAGGTTATCTTCCATTACTTTCAGGACGAGACATCTCGAAGTTCCATCATCAGTCAAATCAGACTGGAGAGTTTGGCCCCTTACTGATGATTCAGCACATGCGTCATGGAGCAATACCCTTAAACTGTAAAACATCTCCAATCAGTTAATTCTGGATATGATCAGTAGACCGACATAGAGACAGCAAGCTTTTCTCAACTGTTGTAATCACTAACATTCCAGCCAGATCATTTGACATGTAATTGGACTCTACCATCACTAGCAGATATCATTAACATAATTTTGATTTGATCGAAACAACATATAACTACAAAAATGTCAAATATGTTGGCAATTATTAAAGAGAATATGATACATCAGAATGACATAAAATGGTGGAATTGAAGAACTTTGCTAAGCTAAATTTTGTGATGCAGCAGTTCCATTCTAACTCCGAAAACATGCTTATGACAGACAAGTCCAACCAGCAAAGCGCACTTAGGTATTTTGATGAGTTATGTTATGATCTTAACTACAGCAAATTACAACCACAGACATAAAATGTTATAACATTATTGATGCCACTAATTCCTTCTCATTGCAAAGGCCGTCAACTCTACAATAGCAGATCTAAGGTCTATTAGTATCACAGATGCAAACAACTCAGACAAAAAGGAACCCCTAATATATCACGAGTCATGAACAATATTTTTGGGCAACTGCAGTGAGACCCTTTTTCTAAGCATTTGCAACAAGAAACGAAATGTATTAAAACCTGTTAATATTAAGCGCATTTGCTCCCCCTTCTGGTTGGTCCTCAATGTCAATATCTTGTGAAAGGCTCTTTCCCCTTTTAACATCTCCAACAACTTTCACTGTTGCAGTGTAGCCACAGTGTCGTACTGCTACAACACCCAAAGAAGAAGTATCCTGCAAACATTGGCAAACTGTTTCATTCTCACGAATAACAATATCACACTAGCTAAAGAGGAGAGATTAATAGTTCAACTTGTGCAGTGAGAGTAAACGTTACTTACATGCACAACTACACTTTCATCAGCTGTTACTCCTTTAAGTAGATTTCTCTGAGAAACTTCATATGCAGATTCATCAGCCGTTTTACTGCCAATAATCTTCAGGTCCTTTCTCGAGCTTGCATCTGCATTGTCTCTTTTGACTGTAATAGAAAGGTCTCCAATGCGACTCTCATAACACGCAGGAAAATTTCCTGAAGCCTTAGCAGTGGAGTCTATCACTTTCTGTATGGATGAAACAGCTTTAAAGATGGAGACTTCCAGAAAAAGATTGTGAACCAAAAACGCCTTTCTATCTCGAACCACTCTCTCTTCTTCAGTTTTGCAAGGTAGATTTGCCAATATTGCGAAATCTGTTGCCCATGGTCTGCGATCATACTCTCCCAATCTTCCCTGCCCTCCGCCATTTCCACCCCAATTTTCATCCTCTGTTGGCAGGGGCACAAACTGTGATGCAGAGTCGGAAACGGATGGAGGGACAAGCCAGGTATTGGCACGGAAACCATATGGAAGATTGCCAAACTGAAAAGAGCATCATAGCAACTCATTTCGCCTTCCAGGATTACCTCGATTTGTAAGAAAGTTACTTTAGCTAAACAAAAGGTTACCTTATTGTGTTCAACAAAAGCTTTCATCAAGGATGCATATGCCTGCACATAAACATCAGATTTATTGTGCTGTACTTCGACAAGGTATTAACACATAAAAAGTACCATCTAAACTGCCAGCTATACTCTTACCATTTAAATACCATTTTTTCACATGTGGATCATTTTTAGTATGTTTAAAGCCTAAGTATACATTGATACCAGTCATGGATAGTACTGTAATTTGACTGAATCATGAAACAAATGAAACCAATACTGCTAAATGATTCTTTTTGTACTTTATCTGAATATATTTGCTAGATTTATTTAGGAACTAAAACCAAACTGGATGTAACGCATTCTTCATAAAGAGTAACGGGCAGGAAAAAAGTCAAAAACAAAAACAAAAAACCGTGACAAAATGAGTGATCCTACTCTGCAATATTATATCCCGTGTAAAGTATCAGCAATTGGATTTCAGAGTAACAAGATCATAATTTAATACTGACATTGGCAAAAGCTTGACTTTGCTGTTGCAGAAGATCCACCAAGGAATGGCTCTGCAAAAATTGTTTGCCTAAAGTGTAGAACCCTTTCACCGACGCCATGACTTGTATAATCTTCCCATTGCATATCTTTATCTGCAATAAAATACAATCATCAGTTCTGGAATTACAACCGGAATCTACAAAAGACGAATTGGTAAGAAAAATTCCTTTCTCAATTTTAATTTTTTTCTGTTATTGAGTCTGAAAATTAAGGTCTTGCGAGAAACAATTCCTTTATAATGTACATTACAACTATCTAACATATGGTGAATATTTCATATTGAAGCAGTAAACTTTCCTTCAAGTCCAACATCTTTATGTAAAGTAATTGTTAACATGAAATATTGACTATATTTTACTTCATCAAGAAAGTGAACAATAATTAAACTAATTAAGAAGAAATAAAGTCCGTTAGTTAAAACTCGTAGTATACACGTACGTACGTATAATTGAAAAATAGTCCCGTTTCCATATGCACTTTGAACATAACGAATAATACTTGTACTTTTGAGTTAAACCGTTTAGTACACGTACTTTACGTATCTCGTATTACACTTGACGAATAATACTCTAAATTTGGCAAAAGAAAATATGATTTAATTTAAAACTTGAAAATTATAATTAATTTTTATAAGTACTAATTGAGTATTACACAATTAAAAATTTATGAATATCGATAACTCATCCGTATATTAATTATTGTCTATTAGAGACTCATATAAACGATTTCTTTCATATAAAATAAAAGCTAGCAATATATCATTCTGATTTATATGAAAATAAGCCGTATTTTTCCTCTTAAATAATTCATTTGCATTAGTATTATCATACTCGTACGTCTACAAATTCGTTTATTTCCCATTTCCGTAATATCTATCCTATCTTTTCACCGTAACTTTCAAAAAAAATTTATAATATACTCGTACTATTAAATCACGATTTTTTTTCCCGTCCCATATTTAACTAAACACCACCTGCATTTCGAAGTGTTCCCCATCTCGCCGCGTTTCTCCATCGTTACTTTCTACTCTTTTCAGATCTGCAAATTTCAAAAATCAAAAAATCACCGATTAAAACAATATACATCATACAATAAAGTAAATAGAAAGAAATGATAAGAAATGAACGCACGTAGTATGGGTGGTGACAGGTGAGAGAAAGAGAAGAACTCGTAGAAATCCGATAGCTTCGGAATCGGGTGAATCGCCACCATATCGTAGCTCTCCGATATCGCCGGCGGCGGAGTCTCCGGCGACCGTAATTCTCCATTCGGAGGCGGTGCTACGGCGGCGCTCTGCTGGCTTTTGTTTTTCTTCGGACGAGATTCCGTTCCTCCGCCGCCGCCCTTGTGTTTAGCGACGCGCGTCGTGCACGCGACGATGTCGAGGAGCCTCCGCACGTGGGATACCGCACGTGACTCATCTGTGTAGTCCTCTGTATTGGAAATGGCAGTTTTGTTATTAACGAGGAATCATTGGGCAATATGTGCCTAGGCAATTGTGAATAACGACTTTATTTTATCTTTTATTTTTTTTCGTTAATAAAAGTTTAGGTAATCGGCTCCGGTTATACCTCCGGGACTCTAGGTCACTTATATAGGTAGTTATAAATCTCCCACCAACACAACTTTCAAATCAGCAGGACTAATTGAACACACACTCTTTTGAGGAATAGTGATTCGTCATTACCAATTGAGTCAATTTGTGTTGGCCCACTTTAATTATTGATGAGGCCGATGTGGTACTGATGGACCATTTACATATTATTATCTAAAAAAGCTGCTCCTCCCCAACGTTTTTCAGTCATTAATTAAGGAACTTTGGAGAAAGAAAAGGAAAAAAAAAACTTGAATCGAGAAAAACGTGTTTGATATGCTCTACTACAAAACATAGTATAACTAAATGTTAAAAACCAATATCATACAACTTGTATTTGCTTAACTGTGACGTATAAGGAGATTGTGTCGAATTTAGAAAGTACTTGAATATCTTGTTCATTAATTATGTAAAACATATATATATGCCCCGTACATTGATTACGAATACTCTAGGATTGATTTAGAATGCGTTCACTTAAAATTAAAACGGGTACATGATCTTGTTCACAAGTGACATGAAGTTAATGGTACTTCGAAAATATTATAAATGCCTACTCAAATAAAAATTATAAATGCTTCACAACATAATGTGAAAGAAAATGTAGTACCTATAGTATTTCTAGACTACGTACATTAAAATCTTGAAATCATATAGTTGTGTCCTACCTTAACTAGATAATAATAAATGCACAATATATATAATCATAAACTTGGGTAACCCCCATCATTTATTCAAAAAAAAAAATATATATATATATATATATAATCATAAATGAGTAGGCAAGTATAGAAAGGTAACGTTGCACATGAATCTATGGTACGTAGACGTTGATAAATTGGTGTATAGATACAAGCGTGCACATGGAGGTTGTACCTTGAATTTAGTAAGGAAAAACAAGATAAAAATGATCAAAAAATAAATTATTACTATTTGAAGTTAGCAAAATACTTTTCTTGGTGTGTTTTTTTATGAAAAAAATCAAGAATAAAGGGCAGAGAAAAATTAGGCTTAAGAACTAGCTTGATCAATAACTAGCTAGGAATCCTAGGTAATAAATTATACAAGGAACGAGTATATATAAATAGTATATATGAGCTCTGATTATACAAGAGCCTATTAGACTATATATACAATAAATATAACCTAGGTCCCTAACAGTAAATCACCGAAATAAGGCTTTTTCGACTCGAGTTATCTGTTTCAAATTGATTTTTGACTTCTATTTCATATCATCATAAGTATAACCCAATTGTATAAAATGTTCCATATAGGCATATATATAACTTTGGGTATAAATTATATATTATTTCATATAAATATAAAAATAAAAAAAATCAAGACTCAAATTAGTTCTTCAAGAGCTCGCTTATAGAGACGGCTCATGAAAACTGCCAAGAACTGCAGGATGTCGTATTGGAGAGGATCTTCTGCCCCTGCCAAACTGGCATTTCTCTTGTGAAAGCCAAGAAATACATTAAATAATTCATGTAGCATTTCCAGGTCAGGATTAATTAATAAAAATTAAAATTATTTATTTATTTTCTCTTCTTTTTTTTCCTTGAATGGGCATTGGACTTTCCTATTTCAGAAAAGAAAATGCCAAATTGGCAATGCATGACGTCAGCATTTTGTTGGTGGTATCTTACTGAGCCACCCCCATGGTATATACCTTCCCACCTACTAATTTAATAGTTAACCCTATAATTGTTCATCATTTACCCTAATTAAAACCTCCAAAAACAAAAGGTTGAAATTGAAAAATTCTTGTATGCACGGGTCTTGAACACAAAATGATGTAGATTAAACCACGGCAGCATACAACTTATATTATTGTTGATATGGTTTAATCTCCGCATCGTGCGATGTACACTACACTCGATGTATACAAGAATACATTAAAATTCTTGTATTACTTCGTTAATAGAAGTAGGGCAATGATGGACCCGTATAACAACCGTTTAACACGTGATATGATCATAAGAGTTTCTCACTAAAAAAAAAAAAAAGTTGAATTCTTAGTTTTCTTCAATAAATAAAAGTAGGTTAAGAATCGACCAGTACAATAACCCTTGCTCTTGACGTGACCACGAGAGTTATAGATCCCAAAAGAGATATTAAAATTTATGTATTACTTATAAGAACTAATTTTGTGGACCCAAAATAAACATAAAAGAGTTGTACCTGTTATTGAAAAATATGTACCTACCTTCAACAATTCTTAGCAAACATGGTTTGAGATTAACAACCTCTAACTTGTCATTAAGTCTGTGTCCTTTAACCTGTTTCACAGAATTCAAAATGCAGCTTCATCATTTGTCATCATGATCAAAACACACACACATGTGTATAGTGTGTGTAAAACTTTGGTAATTTTAATTTGGCTGCTTAATTAATTACCTCATGAGAAAGAGAGTAGTTTGTAATGTGGCAAGTTTCAACATTAACAGCTATCAGCTTCTTCACATCCAGTATTTTGTCAGTTGAGATACCCTTCATTTTTTCATGTATAAAAATCAAATTAAAAAATTAATTTTAAGCATGACTAAGAATTAGATTAAATTAAATTAAAAGTCAATGTTCATAGAAAATTAAAATAAATAAATTGATGAGTGATGTATACCTTGAGAACAACTTGAGTTTCATAAGGGGTGATGACAATTATGTCAAGAACACTTGGTACAACTGTCAAAAAAACAAAAACAATAAGAAATCAAAATTTAAATTAAGCAAAAATAATAAACAATCAAGAATAAGAGCATTATGGGTTTTTAATCCCAAAAACTCGCCAATAACCATTTGGTTAAGCAGCATCGCCTCCCACTGTTAAGTGACAGGTCAAGTGTCCGAAATCCCACCCCGATGTGCCCACAGTTGTAATTCAAAAAAGAAAAATCCTGAAAGCTCCTAAAAATAACCCGAGAATTAGAATGAGACTTCTGACCTTTCTCTTCTTTCTTCTTCTTCTCAGTCTTGGCTTTATTGCCCTTGCCCCTACTTGACCTTGGGGCCATTTTTGCAGCTCTTTTTCTTCTTTTTTGGGTTTTTTTTTTTTGTCTAAGAGCAATATATAAAAACAAAATCCAAATATTTCAATTCAAAGATGAATGCTAATCATAGAACAAAAAGGGAATTTTTGTTAATTATTAGGAAAAACTAAGAAACATTGGTAGCCATGCAAAAGAGAAAATTATAGTTGCAGAGGAAAAACTTTTTGTACTGATATATAAAGTTGTGAATGTAAATTATGTTGTGAAGTCAATTTGTAGATGAAGAAGAAGATAGGATAAGGGGTTTTTGGGTTTACTTCTATGAGAAAATTTTATAAATAAATCCTGACCTCTCCTTCTTGATTATATCCCACGCACTCAAAACACACACTGAAACACACACACACTATCACTGTATATGTATCACTCTCTCTCTCTCTTCTCTCTCTCTCTACACGATACATGTGATAGTCCTTTTTTTAAGAGGGAGTTATAGGCCCATGCATTAGGACACAAACAAGAATTGGTGGGGCCAAGGGGGGTTTAGCCGTTGATTATGTTGCCACGTGGCGTTTGGTGATATGGAGGTCTTCTTTCTCCAGCCGGGCTACCTTGTTTTTTCAAGTGTTGTGGCATCTTTTGTTTCTTCACCATCCTAGTTGTTCTTTTGTTTGTGGGTGATTTTGAGACTTCAAATTTTTTTTAGCAACTTTTAAGAGGATAAGTTGAAGTTTTTATTAAGTTGGTAAATGGTTCCAAGAATTTCACATTTTTGTTGCTAACTAGAGGTTGTTTTTTTCACTAATAGTGAAGAGAAAGGAACCGAAACGAATTATGAAGAGGTCACACGAGAGAGTAACAGTGTTTGGTAGAAAAGTTTGTGTATGATTCAAGAATATTCTAGTTTAATGATACAAAAAAAGAAAAAGTAATTATATTACGTCAATTGAAATGTTTTGTTAAAAACAATTTTATTTAAACTCATAATGTACGGATATATAGAATCAAACGAGAATATTGCTATTGTTATTTAGATGAACTTATGATAAAGCTCAACGATAAAAATATTAATAATTAACTACAAAAATGCAATTGTATGCTTCTAAAGAAATATGCGCTTCTTCCGTTTGGAAAGGTAATTTAACGATCTAAGAGTACAACGACAAATTGACGGTTTATCTCAGATCCTTCAATCGAGGAAAACGTCCTTGGACTTTGGTTAGTCAACGGAAAAAGAAAGTATTAATTCAAATATTAGTTAAGCAAAATTGACTGAAACTCGGAATAACGTTATTTATGTCACTTTAATTTTGTCGCAGAGCTCGACAAGAATATCTCCAACTGACGACAAAAAATGTGTTTATATGCTATTTAAAAGTGATTCTTTATAAAATGCAGAAAGTTAATACAACGATCCCAATAAAACGAGAAACTGTATGCTGATGTCAGATGCTCCGATAATAATTTTATAAAGTTCGTTGATATCTATTACGGTCACCAATCAATTAAAAGAGTTTCTTTTACTTAGAATTTCAAGTAATGGCATCTTTTATTTTTACATCTAGTTGTTATTTGTAGTAGATGATTTTGGAACTTTAATTTTTTTGGTCACTTTTAAGAGGATTAGTTGAAGTTTTATTAAGTTGGTAAATACCTCCAACAGTTTCACATTTTAGTTGTTAACTAGTGGTTGTTTTTTCCATCAAAGGTGAAGAGAAGGAATCAAGGCGATTTACGAGAAACGAGGAGGTTACAGGAAAGTATATTAATGTTAGGTAGAAAAATTTGTTCTTTGAATCTCGGTGTTGCCTTTCTAGCGCCACTCTTTGGTCTCGCGCCTATGCCCTCCTTGAACCACAACTCTTGCACCCTGGCCTCTGGCACCCTGGTCTGCCTTACTGGAACCGTGACTTTTTCAATTTCTTGTTGAAGTCAAACGGATCACTCCAAGAGCCTGGCAATCTAACTCATTTCATGCTTCTTCCGTCATCTTGTCTGGCTTCACAGTCTACAACTATCCTCTATATGTTTCCTCAAAGATTTGAGGTCTCTATCATCGAACTTGTCGATCTTGACTTTTTCCTATTGCCATCACTTCACTCTTTAGAGGTTATGCTAACTCTAAGCATTCCAATAGATCTTATATATATGGTTTCTCAAGTCTATAAGCATATACTCTTGATACTGGTTGTTAGCGATGAATCACACAAAAGATGAAATGTGCAAATACACCAGAAATAATCTAATATAAGATTACATTAAGATTTAAAGTGGCGTGACCAAATTTGCCTACTTTCACAGCCAAACTAGGTCTCTTATTGAAAGGTTTGATAGTTTCTTATTTAAAGATTTGATACAGAAGAAACCATAAACCTAGATAATCAAACGCTACCGAAATATCATTCCAAAATGCATTCGGAAATAAAAGATGTGTGGGGCGTTGTCAGTTTGCCTACTTGCGACTTGGCTCTAGTATCTCTGTGCCTCACTCTATCTTTTTATCTTGTTCTCGATCATTTATATCAAGTTCCACAATCTTGTAAAAGTAAATATAAGTTGAGGTTTAAACACTTTACTTAAATCATCATGAAAGTAATAAACAATATAAACTGACAATATGGTATTTTAATTATTTTTTTGAAGAAATTGAACTTACATCAAAACGCATAAATATAAGTATTTAAAGTGCCAGTAGTCCACGATTTTGTCTCGGATCCTCCAATATAGGAAAGTCATGCTAATTATTATTAGCTCTGATTTCTCAATCAATACCTTGGCTATAGGCTAAAAAACATTAAATTAGGACAACTATCTCATTGTAGTACTCATACAAAGCTAGGCAAAATATGTGCTGGTAAGTAGTATTGTCTCTTGATACCTTGCAAAACAGCCAATTTAACATAAAATTAATAGAAGTTTCTAATGCCATTTTTAAAATTACAAAATATGCACTTTTTAACGTGATAGTTACATAATTATGTCACGAACGATCTTGAAAAAATCTTTAAAAGCTCAAGACTCGAGTGAAGTCATTAATTTAGCTCGTAGAAATTTAGCCAAAAAGATTAGAGACCCTGTTTTCTTCGGATTATTAGATATTCTTATTTTTGCTTTGAACTTCTTGTTATTGGATTTGATTATTGGATAAAATTACTATAATTGTTTTTTAGAAAGAAAAAACATGTAAAATTCTTGTAAAGCGACTGAAAATTCAGTTCTTTTTGGTACGCAGCATAACTGAAATAGCAACCTTTTTACTGATTAAAATAAATAAAAATAGCAGCAACAATTTTTTAGCAGTACATAAAATTGATGATGCAACGACACAATAATTGGTACAATGACGAATGAAGATATTGCTTGTCTCCTATCTACCTACTGCCTAGTACTCGCTTAATTTTGCGTTATATTATGTGTTGTGATATGTCTTAAAGTTTTAAGCCCAAAATAATGCAGCCCATTTTTGTTCTGAAGAGGGCGAAGCCCTTAGAACTGGCCTGCAGCAACACACGCTGAGCCCGCTTCGACGAAGGATCGCCAGGGGGTGCGGGGGCTTGCCCCCACGGCACGGTACACCTGTATTTTAGGGAAAAATCAAGGACTAGGTTTTAGTTTAGTGCTTTCGACTTTCATTGTAATTTGTACCTCTTTCATCAATAGTAAAATACTCTCCCTCCTCTCCCGTGGATGTAGGCAATTGCCGAACCACGTAAATTCTTGTGTGTTTAATCTTTATGCTCTTATTTCGTGAATTGTCATAAGTCATAACATTATGTGACTGGATTGAATGAAATTTTATTTAATTTTATTGGTAAATTGCATTTTACTCCTTGTGTGAATCACTTAAGGCAATCAAACCCGTGGGGAAAGAGGAGAAAAAAGTTTAAGAAGAAAATTATTTTTCCCTTAATTGTTAATTTAGATAAAATGATAATTTGATTATTGCTCTGGACTCAGAGTCACGAAATAACTAGATTAATTTAAATGATGAAATTCACGTTACATACATCATTCACAAAAGATGCATTCATGAGTTGAGGCTTCAATGAGATGTCCTAGCCTTTTTCATGGTCAAACCACAAATCTTGGTTCAACTTTAGATTTAACTTGGAATCACAAGCGGGCGGTTAATCGCACTGGGTCATGGCCTCGACGAAAACCCTCCAACTATCAAATTAGTATATGTCTAAAGAGTAGGTTGAACTACACACAATCGAGATAAATACATTACCAAAGCATGTTTAAAATGGAGTATATAACAGGTATATGTGGTGTTCAAAATGTACTAAACCATTTTGAATCATTTATATGTTCTGATCCCTCGAATCTATTGTCTAGCTCCAATTAGTTGAGTGATGTATAGGGGTCGCTATTAGACTTTAAAGGGTCAGGTGTTATTGAAGTTGATTTTGAGCTAGTCATCTAATTAGACCCACGTTTGGTACAAGGAAATGAGGATGTTAGGAAATATTATTTCCACTTATTGAGTCTCACTTCATGTTTGGTAGGACTGTGAGAAGTGGGATTGAGTAGTCCATGAATTGCTTATTCCCACTAGAAGTGAGAATACTCAATCCTCCTTCAACCATGAGGAATAGCTATTTCCATTTAATGAGAATGATTGGAATCATAATTAAAAAGGAAAATCACTCTCTTATGCTCAAACTCATGGATTACAACTACAACTAAAAATAGTTGTATATATAATTAATGTGTTTTATCTTTTATATGTAATTAAATATATCTAATTTTTCACACACACACACATATATATATATAAATATATATTGTAGTTATATATATATATATATATATATTGTAACTACACAAAGACACACACACACAAAAAAAAAGATAAAATAATATAAGTATAAATATATTTATATTGGTATATGACGCACACATAGTTACATTCATAGATAATATAATATAATATAAGTATAAAAATATTTATATTGGTATATGACACACACATATTTACATGTATAGATACAATATATATATATATATATGTATATATATATATTTACATAAATATATTTTGTATTTATAGTACATATTATACAATTACATAGTAAAATATGTCTTTTATCTATATATGATTTAATCTATATAAGTACGCCTCTATAAATAATAAGGTATACATGTTTATATATACATATAAATAAAATTTGTATATATATATATATATATATATATATATGTTGTGAAAAATGATGTAGCACTTGTTATGGAAATTGGTATGGTCAAGGCACGGGTAATCCGATCTCTTTAACACAATAATGCCCGGTCTTGGTGGTTACGGGATACAACGTTTGTGTCCCAAGATACAATGACTATTGTCTTAGAAATAGGACCACTCCAAATTCCTAAGCCTAACGAACAAGTTTCTGTTAAAACTCTTGATTTATGAATAAAGAACTCTTTTATATACTCAATTTAGTACTTAAAAGATAGAAGAGAGAAGAGAATGATTAGTCTGTGAAATTTGAAAATAGGAGGGTTCTATTTATAGACTTCCAAAAGTTGGGGAACGAAAAGTCACAACTTTTTGGATTTTGCAAAACAACCTCGGCATGTGTGAATACGCTGAGTTCAGTTTCTGCGCAGTAGGTGCAATATACATACTCAGTCAACTGGTTCACACATGGACTTCTGATGTGTTACACCCGTTCAATTGTGGCCATCGATTGAAAGGTTGTGATCCACCATCGCAGCTGATGAAATCTAACAGTTCAAAATTCATCTGGAAATAATAAATCAATCAAATAATTAAATAATTAATTTAATTAAAACTTTATCTAAAAAAATAAATTTTGGCCAACCAAATTACAACCCCCGACTCGCGACCCAAGCCCAAGACCATGACCATGTCCAAGGCCCAGGCCCGAGCCCGAGCTCAAGCCCGGTCCGGATCCGGGTCCTGGTCCGTGGTCCGATTTGGTCCACTAGACCGCGGGTGTGAAAAGCTAAGAAATTGGGCCTAAGACCAAGTGCATAGATCTTCCCCCTTTCATTCAACTTGGATGCCCAAAGTAGATCGCTCAATGGACCAACCCTTACTTCCAACCTTCAAACATATAAGCATACTTAGATTGAGTTTTTGAACCAATGTGGGATATCCACATTTCAACAATTCAAAAGTCAATTTTTAGCCTTTAATTTCTCATTCATCCAAATCGAAATTGAGAAATTCAAAATGCTATCGATATCTACTCGGACGTAGTTGCATAATATGTCATAATATTATACTTACGAGTAACTTGACATTTTCGAATTTCCATCTAAAATGTGTCAAAACACATTTTTAATTGAGCTAGATTTCCAACAATCCCCCACATGAATGAAAATTAATGCACATGCAGACACTACGAGAGTTCAGGCGAAAAACTATTGCATCAGAATAGATAGCTTGTTTTTGTTGAATATTTCTCTCTCTAGAATATTTCTCTCTCACCTCTCTCTCCATTATGGAGAATATTCATCCTCCCATCTCAAATGAGGAGAAGGATCTTGTTGAAAGAAGCAAGAAGGTTGTTAGTACTGCTGATTCCTCTCAAGATCAGGACTCCATGCACATGGATGACTCCTCAAAAGCCAAACCCTCCTACTTGGAAAAATTGACTGAAAATCATACCAAGAAAGACCATATCAAGTTTGATACAGTGGATTTGACACAACTAAACAAAGCAAAGATTCTGCAGCCAACGGATAACATGCTCTTCCCGATGATCCTACTGGATGATGAGTTTACACAAGAGTTATATGAGCTATGGAAGGAAACCTTGTTGTTAAAACTGGAGGGCAAGAACATACACTTTAATCTTCTTTCAGTCAGAGTGGAGGCCCTATGGAAGCTAGGTGGTGCTTTTGAGCTGGTGGATTTGGGCTTTGGCTGTTACATCCTTAAGCTAGAACACAAAGAAAGAGCCAAAAACATACTTATTGGAGGACCATGGATGGTTTTTGGTCAATGCCTGGGGGTAAGAAAATGGACACCTGGGTTTAGAGCTTCAATGGATAAATCCAAAACTACTATTACGTGGGTTAGGGTTCTAGAGCTTCCAGTTGAGTTTCTTAGGTAAGACTTCATTTATCTGATAGCCAAAAGTATCGCCATGCCGATCAAGATTGATCATCACACACACTCCAGGGAAAGGGGGAGATTTGCTCGGCTTTGCGTTCAAGTTGACTTGGAGAAACCTCTCAGAGGTGTGATTGGAGTCAATGGACAAAGTTTTAAAGTGGTGTATGAAAACCTACCCCTCATTTGTTTCGAATGTGGTAGAATGGGACATAAGAATAGTGAATGCCCTTCAGCTCCTAAGGAGAAAACGGATACACCAGGAGCTAAGAATGGTGATTCTGGCGAGAAACCGACCGGCGAACAGGAGGAAGACATGAAGAAGAATACGGAAAAGCCCTTTGTTAACTGGATGTGTGTAATTCGATGAAACGCTAAAGGCAATGCGGTCAAGGGGCAAAAGGGTCAATCTATGGCTCTGGACAAAAAAGTAGGTGGGGGTCACCAGAACCCATTTTCAGCTTTAGCCAAGGGGGGATGAGACAGTTGTGGGCAGTCAACCTTTGCAACAAAATATCCACTTTGGTGAAAGAAATGTTTAGGCAATGGGACAAAACAATACGAGGAAAAGACAGCTCTTTAAAGCTGGGGAAAAAGACAAGACTATATTCACTAATAAACCACTAGGTATTAAGGAGAAAGGACCAAGGAAAAATGACATAAGACAAAGCAATAATAAAAATGAAAATGAAAAACAAAATTTTGTATTTGGAGGTCCAAGCAAGCTACCCCTAGACTAATCAACACCCACCTTAAAGGACTTTTTCCATTTTTATAAGGTATCATCTACAACAATCTTCCTACATGGTACCCCTCCCCCCTAGTTAACTCTTCAACAGCTGTGAACGTTGGTAAACCAATCGGAGTGGAGAATGAGCTCAGAGAACGGCGAGGACAAAGTGATACTCCCTAGAACGGGTTATATGACCCAACTAGAAGAGATGAAATCGATGTTTGTGACAATCACCTTGTTGATGTTTCGGTGTGTGAAACTAATCTCGATAACTCCACTGTTCCACCAAGTGGAGGTCGAATGCAACTTCGCACATCCAATTGGCCACCCGCATCAAAGTGTGGAAACGATAATATGGCTGAGTAGCATGGAGCTACAGAGGCAACAGAAATGGCATTGGGACTACTGGGTCAGATGCGCGATATATGGACATGGGGGAGCATTGACTCTCCGGTGAGTTTTCATAATCTTCTCTCATCTCCTATGAAGATATTAACTTGGAATTGCCAAGGAGCCGGAAATAATGCATTCCGAAGTACCTTTCAGGAAATTATTTCAAACCACCATCCGGATGTGGTGTTCTTACTAGAAACAAAGGTTTCGGAGGAGCGAGCAAATATCATCTCCTCTCAGTTAGGGTTTACAGACGTCTGTCGGGCCCCCATCATTGGAAGAGGTGGGGGGATTTGGCTCTTATGGAATAGGGATACGATTAGTGTGGATGTGATCTCGGTGAGTGAACAAGCCATCCATGCAATTATCGGGCCTAAACGAGACACAAGTTGGTTATGTTTGGGGATTTATGCGAGCCCACACTCAAGGACGAGAGAGGACCTTTGGATGAATTTGGAGACTTTGAGTAGTCAACACTCTCTTCCTTGGCTTGTCACGGGGGATTTCAACAAAGTGGCGGCTAGTCATGAAAAAAGAGGCCGGTTGGGTCCAAATGTTATCGATGTTACCGTTTTAATGATATGATGAATAAATGTAATCTTTTAGACTTGGGGTGTCAAGGGCCGAAATTCACTTGGCGAAGAACTTGCGAAGGATGATGAGTCACGGTTCGAGAGCGCCTTGATCGTTCCTTGACTAATGAGGTTTGGATGATGCTTTATCCCGAGGGTATCGTCCTTAACCTCCCAAGAACACATTCCGATCACCAACCTATTTTAACGTGTTGCTTGGGTCTCCCAAGGGGAGAGGTCCGGGAAGGGCCCTTTCGATTTGAACTTGCGTGGACTACGCACCAGGAGTGTGGAGAGTTAAATTGTGGCATTTGGAGGGAGACTTTTTCGATTGAGGATCCTGTCCAAACTACCTCGGGTTATGAAAAAATGGAACAAAGAGGTGTTTGGAAATATTTTTGCAAGGAAAAGATCCCTCCTTGCAAGGATTATAGGAATACGAAGAAGTTTAGCCAATAGAGAAAATGAATAACTCCACCTGTTGGAAAAAACTCTCATTAAAGAGTATAATGAGACCCTTCGACAAGAGGAGATGTTGTCGTTCCAAAAGTCGAGAGTTAATTGGCTTGCCCATGGGGATGGCAACACAAGATTCTTCCATGCGACTACCATTGTTCGACGCCGTAGGAGCAATATTGATACTTTAAAGATTGACAACGAGTGGGTTACGGATGGAGAGATTCTAAAGAGACATGTCACTAGCTTCTTTGCCAATCTTTTTGGGCCTGTAAATGACATGAGGCAAGGTAATCTCCCCATGAGTAGATTCCAACGACGCATTGAGGGGGATTTGTGCGACGAGCTTGGTGCCAGCCCATCAGGAAAGGAGGTTCACAATGTGGTCAAGTCTATGAGCCCCCTACAAGGCACCCGGACCGGGCGGTTTTCAAGCATTCTTCTATCAAAAGTTTTGGCCACAAGTGAGAGACTCGGTGATGGAATTCGTCTCTAATGCATTTAGAACGGGGCAGTTTAATGAATGAATAGGCAAAACTTGCATTTGTCTTAAACCCAAATAAGACAACTCGGACTCGATCAAGCTCTTCAGACTGATCGCATTGTGAAATGTACTCTACAAGATTGTTACGAAAATTATTGCTTTTCGGTTAAAACCTCTTATGGCTGAATTAATTTCTCCTCTCCAAAGTAGCTTCATACCGGATCGAGGGACTCATGACAATGTCCTTATTATTCAAGAAATGTTACATAGCCTCCGAAAATCGAAGAGCAAAACGGGTGGTATGATTATCAAATTAGACTTTGAGAAGGCGTATGAAAAGATAAATTGGAGTTTCCTTCAGCAAACTTTTGAGTTTTTTTTTAGGTTGCCTACAAGCTTGGTCCGACTAGTGATGTATTGTGTGAAATGTGTGAAACCTTGGGTCTTATGGAACGGATAACCCCTCAACCCTTTTACACTACGTGCGGGCTTAGACAAGGAGATCCGCTATCCCCGTACCTTTTTGTTCTTTGTGTGGAACGCTTGAGCTACTTGATTGAACAAGTGGTGTTTGATAAGGATTGGGAACCTCTACAGGGGGGGGGCTAAATTTTCTCATCTATTTTTTGCGGATGACCTCCTCTTCATGGAAAAGGAGACTCGGAAGGGCCTTTAGTACGGATTCAGGCCTTATGGTAAACAAACGAAAATTTTCTTTTCAAATAACATGGATAGGGTCCTTCGAAGAGCCATCACAAACCAACATGAGATAGGGAGCACAATGGATATTGGGAAGTACTTGGGGGTTCCATTAGTGCATGGAAGAGTTTCGGCACACCTTTATCAGGGGCTCATTGAAAGGGTCCAATCAACACTCTCTACTTGGAAGGCTAAAATGTTGAACATGGTGGGTCGGGCAACAGTCATTCAAGCAGTTACGACAACAATTCCTTCTTATATCATGCAATCCACTTAGCTATCATCATCGGTTTGTTCGAGGTTGGATAAACTTAATAGAGCCTTCTTATAGGCCACAGATGGTAATAATCAGAGGGTCCATTCGGTTCAATGGGACATTATTACAAAACTAAGAGAAGTGGAGGTTTAGGGATCCAGGAAGCAAGGACAATTAACGTTTCTTTCCTTGCGAAAATTGGATGGAAACTTATCAAAAAGGAGAATACGATTTGGAAAGTGGTCTTCACAAAGAAGTACATGCAGAAAAGAGACTTATTGGATTGTTCCCCCGTGACTTGGTCCTCTCCCCAATGGAAAAAAATTGTGTGTAGCTCGAAATTAGTCGAGTGAGCAATCAGATGGAGAATTGGTAGCGGGAAATCTATCTCTTTTTGGTTTGATCGATGGTTGGGGGATGAGTGGATTTGCGACATTATTAAGGATAGGGTCATGGAGGACGAGGAGGGCCTATACGTGAGTGACGCTCTTAATGCCAACCGTGAGTGGGACTTGAACCGAATTAAGACTAAAATTCCAAACCATATTCAGGAGCAGATTAGGCGTATGCCAGTTCCGTTTAACCCTGACTCAAGAGATAGGAAAATTTGAAATGCTTCAACAAACGGCATTTTCTCATGCAAAACGGCCTATTCAATGTTGAGGGACAAAGCAGAAGATGAGGAGCGAGATTGGAGTTTAGGTTTTTTGTATGGCTTTATCACCATGAGGGACTCATAACAAACTCTCTCCATTTCGATAGAAATATTGTTACTTCGGCAGCTTGTGTAAGGTGTGAATGCACTTGTGAGACCCCATTCACGCTTTGCAGGATTGTCGTGTTTCACATAAGGTGTGGGATACAATTGTTACTCCATCCATGTTCTTCCAGTTCATGGATACTGCGGCAGAGCTCTGGATCGTGAAGAATGTTAAGCATAGTATGAACAGTACTTTCATTCCTGAAAGTACTTAGAGTAATGTCTTTCTTGCAACCATATGGTGTCTGTGGCGAGGAAGACATAACTTTGTTTTTGCAAGGAAGGAAGCTACAAGTAGGGAGATTCTATTCGAAGTGAGGAAATTAGTGACGGCTATGGGGATGGCTTTTCCGGAAACAAATAAAATCTCTCAGAAGACTCGATGAAAACTTTATTGGGAACTTCCACCACCTGGATGGTGGAAGCTTAACACGGATGGTAGCCACATAAAGACCACCAACTGTGCTGCATCAGGAGGATTGATTCAGAACGATTCGGGGCAGTGGGTAGTTGGATTTTGTCGTAAACTTGGACCTCGAACTATCAAAGAAGCAGAACTCTTAGCTCTCTGGGAAGGGTTACAAATCGCTTGGGAGAGACGTCTGGAAAAAATAATGGTCGAAACTGACTCCGAAGTTATATGGAAGTTGGTATCCAAAGGAGACATCTCGAAACATCCCCTGGTTGCCTCATCAAGG
The DNA here is from genome assembly GCA_019426215.1 of Buddleja alternifolia. Classification (NCBI taxonomy): domain Eukaryota; kingdom Viridiplantae; phylum Streptophyta; class Magnoliopsida; order Lamiales; family Scrophulariaceae; genus Buddleja; species Buddleja alternifolia. The sequence goes on from CM033396.1 coordinate 36,546,146, forward strand.
GCTGCCATAATTTGTTGAGGAAACCTTGGACATTTGGGTTTGTTCACATCTTTAGGGGAAAAAACAATTATGCGGATATGTTGGCCAAGATGGGACATGAAGTGGAGATGGGTCAAAAATTTAGGCTGAAGTTCCGACTGAGCTGGAGGACATTCTGTATTTAGACTTGAAGGATATGTAGTTTCTTCGTTTTCCTTTGTATTACCAAAAAAAAAAAAGAATAGATAGCTTGTGGCTTTGAATCTTTCTTAGTGAGATATCATCGGATTAACTTGGCTACCCAATGAATGTGATGTCTTGAATTGGTCAACCGTTTGTGTGAACCTAGACAATGATATTCATACAATAGTTTTTCTATAGTTCTTGTTCTCAAATGGGTCCATTTTGGTAGTGGAACACCATTTTGGATTCATATGTGTTTACTATATTGAAGCGACCCTCACTTCTCACTTACATAGGTGATCTCCTATAAAGAGTACCTTGTCGTACTCCACTTTATTATGTCACACACTTAGACAGTATAGGAATCATTAAAAGTTTCAATAACTTAGCCTCAGCTATGCTCTGCAGGTTACACTTATACAACTAGGAACGCGCGGGAATTGTTAAAACTATTAGTGTAAATGAACTTTCATAACTTCGTTCTCTCATTGAGCCAAGATCTTGGGATCTCCATTCAGCAAGGTTGGGTTTTCGCTATGTTCATTCTTAACATGTAGACTTTAAGCCCATTCCCTCCGTTGAACTTTCAACTAGATCTCTTGGAAAGCCTTTTGTTAGTGGATCTGCAATATTTTCCTTTGACTTTACATTGTCTACGGAAATTATGCCACTAGAGATAAGTTGTTTAATGGTATTGTTTCATTGACGTATATGTCTTGACTTACCATACTACTTTGTGCCCTTCCAATTGCAGATTGACTATCACAATATATCAAAATTAGAGGCACAGGTTTTGTCCAACACGGAATGTCTTCTAAGAAATTTCGAAGCCACTAAGCTTGTTCACCAGCTTTATATAAATCTATAAACTCTGATTCTATAGTAGATCGGGCTACGCATGTTTGTTTAGAAAACTTCCACGACACAAATCCTCCATCTATGGTAAAAACATAACCACTAGTAGATTTCATATGTGTCAGATATCCAATTTGCATCACTGTATCCTTCCAATATAGCAGGATATCTCCTATAATGTAATTCATAATTCACAGAGTATCTTAGATATTTAAGAACTCAATGGTCTTGATTTGGATTACTCGTATATCTACTCAATTTACTAACATAGTAGGCAATATCCGGACTTGTGCAGTTTGCAATATACATCAAACTACCAATAATCCGAGAATATTCAGGTTGTGATATAGGCTCACCATAGTTCTTTACTAACGTTAAATTAGGATCCACATGTGTCCTTATAGGAGGTTTGCTATATGCATTAAACTTTCTAAGCAACATAGGGAGATTGCGATAGAACAATTCTCTCAGTATACTAAAAGAGTTTGATTTCTAATATAACGTAAGCTTTGCCCATATTCTTCATGTCGAAATATCTTTTCAACATGCCTTTAGTATTCATGATTATTTCATGATTACTTCTCAATATTAGCATGTCATCTACATGATGACATATTCATTTTGTGTGTACTTTATGTAGACGCATTTGTCACATTCGTTGATCTTGAAACCATTTGATAACATCGTCTTGCCAAACTTTTCATGACATTGTTTAGGCGCTTGTTTAAGTTTATGCAATGATTTAACGAGCTTACACACTTTCTTTTCTTTTCCAGGAGCTATGTAACCCTCGGGGTTGTTCCATATAGACTTCTTCGTCTAACTCTTCATTTACGAATGCGGTTTTAACATCAATTTGATGTATCTCAAGATTGTACTGAACAACAATTGCGATGAGTACTCTTATAGTGGTTATTCTAGATACAGAAGAGTAAGTATCAAAATAATCAAGGTCTTTAGTTTGTCGGTATCCTTTGCTACCAAACGAGCCTTATATTTATCAATACTTCTATCAGCCTTATATTTACGCTTCAGAATCTACTTAAACCCAGTGGTTTACTACCTTTTGGGAGATCTACTAACTCCCAGGTGTGATTCTGCATAATTGACTAAATTTCACTATCAATAGCTTCTTTCCTGAGTGGCGCTTCTGTACTTGATAAAGTTTCTTTAATAGTTCTTGGTTCGTTTTCTGCCATATAGGTCAGAAAATTAGGACCAAAAGATTTAGCAACCTTTGTCCTTTTACTACGACGTGGTTCATCATCAATTTGATTATTATCACTGATAGATTCACGAGGTCTTTTGGAAGAACTCGTCTCGCTTATTTTCTTACATGGAAAGATGTCCTCAAGAAAGACGGCATTTCTTAATTCCATTATCGTTCCTTTGTGGATATCAGAAATGTCGGACTTATGCACGAGGAACTTATAGTCGCTCGCTACTATTAAGTGCATAACCAATAAATATGTCATCAACAGTTTTAGGCCCTATTTTCACTTGTTTGGGGTTAGGTACTTCTACATTTGCCAAACATCTCCACACTTTTATATATCGGTATGAAGGTTAAGAATTTTTCCACATCTTGTAAGGAGTTTCACTCATATTTCTATGTGGAATTTTATTCAGAATATAGTTTCACGAGAGAGTAGCTTCCCCCACATATTCTGAGGTAAACCCTAGTTGAGATCAACGCATTTATCATCCTCTTCAGAGTACGATTTTTACGTTCAGCAAATCCATTAGATTGAGGTGAGTATGGTGCCGTGGTTTGATGAATTATTCCATGACTAGAATAGAATTCCTCAAACAGTGCACCATATTCTCCACCTCTATCACTTTGAATAACTTTAATTCGTTTGTCTAATTGATTTTCAACTTCACTTTTATAATGAGTGAATGCTTCTAATGCTTCGTCTTTACTTCTAAGTTCGTAGACATAGCAATATCTTGTGCAATCATTGATGAATGTAATAAAAGTACTTTTTTCCAGGTCTAGTTTGCACAAACTTTAAGTCACAAATATCACTGTGAATAAGTTCTAGAGGTATGGTGCTCTTTTCATCAATAGTATGAAACTTCGTTTTGACTAGCTTTGCTTCAACACAAATTTCGCATTTATGTTGATCATTTATTTGAAAAGATGGTAATAAATTCAACTTAACAAGTCTTTTTATAATATTAAAATTAACATATCCTAGTCTAACATGCCACAAATTTGAATACTCAATCAAGGAAGAAGAATTACTCTTTTCACATTCATACTTTCCAGGGTCACGATGGACCTTTATTATATTCATCTTAAAAAGGCCCTTATAAAGGTGACCTTTTCCCATAAAAACCCACTTTTAGTGAGCGTTACTCTATTAGCCTCAAAAGCTAACTTAAACCAGCCTTAGCTAAGGTAGCTCCCGAAATCAAATTCATGCGAATATCCGATAAATGCAAATCATCAATTAAGGTTAACTATTTTCCAGAAGTCATCTTCAAGACTACTCTTCCAAGCCCAACAACTGGCAAGGTAGCAGAGTTTCCCATATATAGCTTTCTTCCATTTATTGGAAGATACCTCAAGAACATCTCCTTGTTGGAGCAAATGTGTTGAGTAGCCTAGTGTCGACGAACCATTCTTTTGATTATCAACCATGTTGCACTCAAACACAACAACAATTAGGTCAATCTCAGATAGATCAACCGCGACACTTTTGACCTCCATTTTAGCTAGGTGAGCTTGACTCTGAACTCTTTATCCGTTCGAATCTTTCTTCTTCGGCTCCCTACAGTCTCTAGCCATGTGGTTTTGTTTCCCACAGCTGTGGCAATTCCCAATGAACTTGTGTTTCTTTCCTTTTCCTTTTGGCTTGACAAGAAGCTTCATCTTCTTGTTAGCACTTGACTCGGCCATGTTCGCCATAATAGGTGATGATGGATTGGTTGACTTTTTGTCAGTAGAGCGGTTGTCCTCTTCAATCCTCAGTCTTACGATCAAATCCTCTAGCCTCATCTCTTTGCGTTTATGCATGAGATAATTCTTGAAATCCCTCCAACCCGGTGGTAGCTTTTCAATAATAGAAGCCACGTGGAAAGACTCATTCAACATCATGTCCTCGGCATGAACTTCATGCAAGATAATCTTTATCTCTTGGACTTGGCTAATGACGGTCTTAGAATCCACAATCTTGAAATCAAGAACTTCCCAACTACAAACTTCTTTAGGCCCGCATCCTCAGTCAGGTACTTTCTGTCCAAAGACTCCCACAAAGTCCTTGTTGTCCGAAAAGCACTATACATACTATAAAGTGTGTCATCAAGCCCATTTAGAATGTAGTTCCTGCACAGGAAGTCACAATGATTTCATGCATCATAGCACCCACCATCAGTTTCACCCTCAGTACTGAAGGAACACTCTCGGTCATAAACCTAGACAAGTTCAGTGTGGTTAGGTAGAACAACATTTTCTCTTTCCACCTTTTGAAATCAGCCCCATTGAAATTTTCGAGTTTCTCCTCATGAGCCGGGGCATAGGGCATGGTTGGTGCCACAGGGGGGCAACAACAGCAGCGGCAACCGAAGTAGCCGACGGTGGTGGTGGTGGTGGTGTCACCGTTGGTGAGACATTCGGTGGTGGAAGATCAAGTGGTGTCGCGTTGAAACCTCTGGTAGACATTTTTCAAACAGATTATGTGTTAAGTTTGTTGTGAAAAATGTAGTAGCACTTGTTATAGAAATTAGTATAGTCGAGGCACGGATAACCCAATTTTCTTAACACAATAACGCTCCGCTCTTGATGGTTACGGGATATGGCGTTTGTGTCCCAAGATACAACGACTATCGTCTTAGAGATAGGGTCACTCCAAATTTTTAAGCCCAGCGAACAAGTTTCTGTCAGAACTCTCAATTTATGAATGAAGAATTCTTTTATGCACTCAATTTAGTACTTAAAAGATAGAAGAGAGAAGAGAATGATTGGTACTTCCAAAGGTTGGGGACCAAAAAGTCATAACTTTTTGGATTTTGTAGAATAGCCTCAGCAGGTGCGCATGCGCCTTTTTACACCCCAGCCAGGTTCAGTTTCTACTCAGCAGCTGCAATGTACCTGCTCAGTCAACTGGTCCACGCGTGGACTTCTGGTGTATTACACCCGTTCAATCGTGGCCATTGATTGAAAGGTTGTGATCTACCATCGCAGCTGATGAAATCTAACGGTTCAAAATTCATATAGAAATAATAATTAAATTAATTAATCAAATAATTAACTCATATGGAAAATATAATTAAATTAATTAATCAACCTTCAAACATATAAGCACACTTATATGGAGTTTTGAACCAATATAGGATATCAACATTTCAACAATTCAAAAGTCAATCTTTAGCCTTTAATTTATCATTCATCCGAAATCGGAATTGAGAAATTCAAAATGCTATCGATATCTACTCAGAACGTAGTTTTATAATATGTCGTAATATTATACTTCCGAGTAACTTGGCATTTTTGAATTTCCATCTAAAATGTGTCAAAACACACTTTAGATTGAGCTAGATTTCCAACTATATACATATATATATATATTAGTTTTTAGCCATAATATTTTTATTTAAATATATTTCTATATATTATGATTGTGTAGTGTAAATAAGGTTATGATTTGTATTTAAGTGGATCAAATAAATGACTAAAGTACTATACAAATTTGGTTTCAATTCATGTATATAACCAAACAATGACATGGGAAAGACTATTTCAGGTGGAATCCCTTTCCACCTAGACTGAGCTTTTCTGGAATGTCAGTCAGCGTACCAAACGTGCCGGTTGTTCTTCTAGTTGAACTTTTAGGATTTTGATGAGGGTGTGTAAATCAAGTTAGACCCTGAGATCTTTATCTGATTTGTAGTTAGACCTTGAGCTTCATGGATTAGTCACACTACACCTTGATAATAATCAATTTAAACCCTAAGTTTTATTAAGGGCATTTTGATAAACTTGGGTATAAAATATTTTAACCATATAAGTATATGTTTAATTAATTTAAATCGATATCCATGGTGAAAAAAGTATTTTCTAATTCCAAAATATATAAAACGGAATGACATTGCACTCAAGTAGAACATGAGATGTCTTAAACAACTGATAATATTCAATTAAAAATTACATTTGCATCTGAACATACTTTATATCATTCAAAAGTATAATCAAGTTTTTTTATTTTTATTTTGATATTAATATAATAATTGAGTTTTAATTTATATTGATTTGAATAATGATCGATTTTATAGCTTACAATTTGATTCTTCATGAATATTTTTTTTTAAGAAATTCTTCATGAATTTATTTTTAAGAAAAATTGGTCTTATATATCATTCAATCGAAAGTTTACAACGCCTGGAACAATACAATTTATATCGACTCAAACGATATAATAAAAATATCTGAAACACCAACTATCAAGTTTCTTGAAGATAACAAATCTTAAAAACTCACAAACGAATATAAGAAAACTCTTGTGCTCAAAACTACAATCTTATTCAAGACAAAAAAACTCTCATTCGAGAAAGAAAACGAATTCTTATTCGAGAGAGAAAATAAAAACTAAATACAAATATAAAATACTATCGAAAACCTTGTTTATTATCCATCTTCATCTCGTCAAACCACCTCTATCTCATTAGATTCATCCATGTCTCGTTAGATCTGAAGTTGGGATACATAATTTGAAGGACAGTGCTCCAATCCAACCCGCTGATAATAGTGTTGACAATAGTGGTGATGGAAGTAACCGCCTTACCAAATCATCATCTACGGAGAACAAGAAAAGAAAAAAAGTTAGTGTTTGAGAGTAAAGAAAAGGAGAGAGGCGGCTTAGATCTAAATTCTTCATGAATTTAATAGGGTTGTGCATCTCGGTTCGGTTCGGTTAACCGAAAATTCGATTCTTTAAAATTATAAACCGAAACCGAACTGAAATGAAACGTTTCGGTTCGGTTCGATTTCGGTTTATCCACCGGTTAACCGAATTTGGGGCCAAGAAATGGGAGCAACTTTTTTTTGGTATTTCGGCTCGGGCATGAATTTTGTTTGGGCATAGGCTTCATTTGGAAAATTTGTAATTAATGATTGCTTAGTTATTTTGTCTCAATAAAGTTGAAATTAACGAGAGAGGGGGGCTGTCGGGCAGAGAACTGAGAAGCAGCAGAATGAGTTTAGACTTTTAGTTTTGTGTTTTGACTTAAAAAGAAATCTGAAATCATATTCATAATTAGGCAATTAGGAATTAGCCTCAAAATTATTTCGAAATTACACATTAGCCCCCTAAAAATTATATATTATTTGAAAATTCATTCGGTATTCGGTTCGATTCGGTTAACAGAGACCCAAAACCAAAACCGAACCGAAGCTCTTGAAAATTAAAAACCGAACCGAGTTTCGGTTCCAAGTGAAATTTTCGATTCCGATTCGGTTCGGTCGGTTAACCAAACCGTGACCACCCCCAGAATTTAAGCTGCTTATTTTAGTCTGGCGTGATGCACGCGGAGAGCGAACAATAATCAGTAATTTGGTCAAACATAAAGTTTGACTATATATCTATACTATTTAATTCTTCTTCTCTTGTTGACTAATAATTTAGTATTGTATTATAAATTATTTATGGCGATTTTAGTCCTTTGTTGCGATAAAGGTAACAAAGTAGTATATATTATTTGATAACCTAGTTATTATGAAGGTAGTTGTTTTTTGTTTTTTTTGGTAAGATATGAAGGTAGTTGTCTAATTTTGAATTTTTTAACTTAATTATTTTAGATTAAGATTGATCACTACTTTTTATCCATATTCAATAAAAAATATATAATAATTTCTTATGTGGCACAATTGAGTTCAGTAATACTATCCACATTGTTTGTTTATTTAGATATAGTCTTCAGGCTTGTATTTATTATATATAGATTAATTTTAATATGTTATTTAATTAATTTTCAAAAAATCAATATATTATTTATTATTACACTAAAACAATAATAAATCGATTGGTCAATAATATAAATGATTTTTTTTTCTTTTTATTGTTACACAAAGGAGCAGATTGTTAGGCCCCGATTGGAAGATATTTCATTTTTTATTTTTCTCAGAAAAAGTAAGAAAAATTATTTTATAAGGGAGTAAAGATATGATGGATGACTTTTCTTGATAGCAAAAATTGTGGTTATTAGGTGTGATGTGATATTCTTTTTCTGCTGAAAAAATTATTTTTTTTGTGAAAAATTGTTATTGATTAGTTTTTATTTTTTAAGAAAATTTAGATATATTTAAGTTAAACTCATCAATTAAGGCATCAAAAAATATTCAAAATAGATCTTGTTTTGTACATTGTGCCATTTCGAATCAAGATATGTGATTATTTTGATGAGTATATTATAACATTACCGGATAAAGGTCTTTTAATAGTTGGATGAGCTGTCTAATCATGAATAGTATACCATCTGACTTTTTTGAGGAAAATATGAGAAAAATGTCATTTAAATTCAATTTTCAAAGAAATTTGAGATTTTTTTAGAGAATTGAGTGTAGCATTTTGTTTGAAAATATTTTTAAGAGATATCAAATAAATACATTTTTTATGCAAAAAAAATCTCTTAAAAATCAAAAAATAGAAAATGACGTGCATCCAAGCGGAGCCTTAGTACCGTCCACCAATTGACTTGTTTAGTACTCCGCAAGTTATTGACCTCACAATTCAAATGAATCATGTGATTCATTTGAATTTTCCTGTAAAAGGATTGTGTATAAACATTGACTCATTTCTACAATGAGGTGCCTTCACGGTTCTAGTGTAGAATCCAAAGAGAATGAAGAATTATGGGTATATCATGTTATATTTGTTGGATAAAATTTGGTAATCTACGATTATCACAAGTTTGATCATTATATTAGTGTGGGAAAACGCAATAATCCATTCAAAATTTCCGAAATTTTATATTTTTTATATAATTTTTTGTTTATACGTCTTATATAAACTACATGGGTTTTTATAAAATTTATATTTTAGCATTTTTATGTGGAATATATGTTGAGATTTCATCACATACATCGCATCCTTTTAACGGTAGAAATGACATTTTATAGCACTTGTGGTTCACTATTATTACTTTTGTAAGTTGAAATGACATTTTGAATAGTATAAGTGAATTACGAGAAAATATTGTTTCAACTGATAAATTGACATTGTTATTCTTAAAAGGGTCACATGCTATGTATGTGATGGAATTTCGGCGAATATTCTGTTGGAAAATGCAAAAATATAAAATTTTATAAAAACCCGTTTAATTCAGATTAGAATGTCTAAGGCTGTGTTTGGCTCGATGGATTTGGGTATGGGGATTTCAGATCCCCTGCTCAAATCCATTGTTTGCTGTTTGATCCAAATTCTAAATGAATGGATTGCAAATCCGTTTTAGGGCAAAGTTGATTTGAAGCCCATTTTCTAATGGATTTCAAATCCATTCCCACACCTTGTCATTTGAAATTCACTCCAACTAAAATTAACACACTTTTTACACACACCTTACACATTTACACACACACATCAAACTTTTTACACATACAACACACTTTTACACACTCCATATTTTTTACACATACAACACACTTTTACACACACTCCATACTTTTTACACACACAACACACTTTTTACACACATTACACATTTTTTACACACACAACACACTTTTTACAAGTGTGTTATGTGTGTGAAAAGTGTGCAGTGTGTGTAAAATGTGTGTAATGTAGTGTAAAAATCAAATAAAATATTGAAGGATTTCAAATGTTTTAAGATTTATAACCAAACAATGAAATTGAAATCCATGGATTTGGAAATCCTTTTATAAATCCATATATATAGCAAAACAAGGAATTTCAATGGTGCGGATTTCAAATCCAAAGGGTTTGAAATCCATTCATTTCAAATACCTTGTCAAATCCAAATCCATTGATTCAAACACAGACTAAAAAATATATATAAAAAACGAAAAATTTGGATGAGTTACTAATTTTTACCCCTAATATTGCGCATAAATTCTCACCACTTACTTGGAGAAAATAAATTTGTATAATATATCAATATTAGTAATTAGTAACACATGTAAATTGAAAATAAAAATTGTCACAACAACTCATTGACTATATCGTTATTGTCATTTAACTCAACACAAGTTCGGTTCCTAGCTTGGAGATTCTTGGGAGGGGTGTACGTAAGCTCGTTCACCCTGCCTGAACCATTCCCACATACTACGTAATTGTGGTTATTATATAATATTTCAACCTGTCACTATCAGATTGAGTAATAGGTTCAACAAACCATCCGCGAGTATTTCCAAATTGTTGCATAATTGACCATAGATTAATGGCAAAAGCTTGATTTTCCACATTTGTTATAATATGATTTTAATTTGTAATGTAAAAAGATTCAAATGTATCATATATAACAAGGGGTCAAATACTTGACAAAATAACATCTGCACTCCAAACACCTATGTTAATTTTTAATTACAAGACTAAAGACAGGGTCTAAGTATGTCACACGTTTCCTTTGAGCCTCGCAAGTCAAGAATTGTGTTTGAAGAAGAAATTCAAGAAATGTATTTAAAAATTTCAAACAAATGGATCCATTGTTCACAATGATGGAACGAGTAATTAGAAGGAGTGTGATTAGTTTGAGTAGTAGCTACAAGTAAGTTATTAGGGGATAGAATCAATATTTGCAACATGTTAATCGGGAGGGTATTGGTTTTGAAAAATCGTCCGAATCGTACCACATCGCACCGTTTTTATTGATTTTCTACATAAATCATGACTTAAATATTAAATCAAAATTGCACCGCCCTATATGGCTTGGTGTCAATTTTTATATTAAAAAAATAGCACCGCTCCGCCTATATATATGTGTGTGTATGCATAAATATATATTATATTCAATTTTAACTTTTAATAGTTTTTACTTGATTTTTTAATTTAATTTGCTATTTATCCTTGAATTGTATAGTTATATCTTTTACATGATGAATAATATATGTTTAATCAACACAGTTGCTTGAGACTTTTAAAAGGGATAATATATCTTATGATTTTTCAGTGATATTTTTTTCAGATAATAGAAATTTAAAGAGTTTCGGAAAAAGTTAAAAAGTAATATGAATTTATTTATAATGCTCATTCTATATACCACTCACAATTATTTGTAATAGCAATTTCACCTTAGATCATCTATTGTCTTATAATCTAGAATTGTTTTTACAATATTCTTTTGCAAATTTTAGTGCACGAATTTTATAAACAAACAAGTACAACATATAAATATTTATACTATTAGCTTATCCACAAATTCCCAGTGACATGCTAGTATTTTTCTTGTTTTAATATATATTACTCATATAATATTATGCTATGATTCTAAAACAAAATTATATTTCATGGATTTAATTTTTATAAATGTGTCCTTAATTAGTAGTTGTTTTAGTTATGAATGATCATGCTCTACTTCTTTTAGTTTAACAAAAAATATGACAGATTTTATTAATTTATTTAAATTTATGAAGTTAAACCAATTGATAGTCCACCAAACTACACCGAACCAAACAAAATTGTTTAGTCGGTTTTGATTTACAAAATCGCAATTTCAAATTGTATTTCCTCAAAGTCACATACGGAAATTCGATTTGATTTGATCACAAGGACGCGGCTATAACGCAAATTCTGATCGGCATTGGAGGCCTGCTAAGAAACAATCATGGTGACTTGATTCAGAGTTTCAGAGGAAATACGGTTGCGAAAAATATCTTGCACGCGGAATTCCAAGCCATACATAAGGGGTTCAAACTTGCTTGGAACCTAAGAAAAATCAAGATAATCGTGGAAAGCGATTGTTGAGAGGCGGTTGATGATATTAGGGACGCTACGTTATCACATCGCTATTCGGACATCATTTGGCACATTCGATACTGGTTAAACTGCCCTTAGATTGCATCTATATCTCGTATTTGGAGAAATTTACTTGACGAAAATGTGCTTAAATTGCAATATGCAAATTATCAACACCCCGGATGAAGAAACAACAACTCCCTTGGAGCTAGACAAAATGGCCACCACTTGATCCTGTATCACGACTATAAGCCTCGGTTTGTCGGGCTAATAGCTTAGGGTACCCCCTTCTTCCCGAAATAAAAAAAAAGGTAATAAATTGCTATTAAAAGAGTCATAAAATAACTAAAGATAATAAAATCACGCAAAATTGAAGCTATAAATGAAACAAATATTAAAAATTATGAAATACTCTTTTTTTTTAAGGGGAAAAGCGGTATAATAAAGAAATAAAAATTTTAAAAAACTTAATTTCGAATTATTTGTCCCCAAATTTACGGTCTGCCCAAGGATTCTTCATATAGAATAATAGAAGTAGAGCAAATGACACGGAGATTTTTTTTCTTCAGTAAATAATAATAATAATAATTTAAAAACATGAATAATGAAAAAACGCATAAATCATGTGAGAGAGTTATCTCAAAAATAAATAAAAAGTCCAGTATTATTCACATAAATTGTTTCTGTGGCCCGTGCTTGTAGAAGTTTTGTCTTTGGATTTTTCAACAATTTCAAATTTAATTCATAAATTGTCAAAGCAAACACGAAAATAAAAACGTAAAAGATTAAACGACACACAATTTACGTGGTTCAACAATTGCCTACGTCCACAGAAAAGGAACAGAGAATTTTACTATTAACGAAAGAGGTACTAAATAGGGACAGAGTTAGGATTTTGTATCCGTAGGGCGAATACAGAAAAATGGGGGAAAACTTGACATTTTTTAGGTTTTTTTTTTGGGTGGGGGGGTGGATTATAAAAAATCAAAAATTTGTACATTTCAAAAAATAAATTTTCAGAAGTTGAAGGGGACGGCTGACCCTATCAGGCTACCAACCCCTGGCTCCGTCTCTGGTACAAAATACAATAATGTCAAACATTCAGACTAAAACCTAGCTCTGGATTTTCCCCAAAAAATGTAGCATTCTCGAGGGCTTCAACCTCTAGAAAACAGGCCTATTGATCATGGATATAGGACTTTAAGACATATCACAACATAAACAAATCTATTATAGAAATAAAAAGTTAAATGTGTATTAATCTATACCTGTGCAGGCTAGTGAAATTAATGATAATTGTCCTATTGTTAATCACAACAAATAATTTTTTTTAAAGAAAAATCGATCTTAGATATCAGTCAATCAAAAGTTTACAACGCCTAGAACAATGCAATTTATATCGACTCAAACGATGTAGTAAGAACATCTGAAACACCAACTATCAAGTTTCTTGAAGATAACAAATCTTAAGAATTCACAAACGAACACAAGAAAATTCTTGTGCAACTCTTATTCAAGGAAAGACGAAACTCTCATTCGAGAGAGAAAGCAAACTCTTGTACGAGAGAGAAAATAAAATACTAAACAAAATATCTAAAACGCTATATAAAAACTTATGTATCACCCGTCTTCATCTCGTCAGATCTGTCTCTGTCTCGCTAGACCCATATTCGTCTCGTCAGATTTGAAGATGTGATGTACAATTGAAGAAGGATGCTCCAACCCAACCCACCAACGATGGTGGTGGTAACAGTGGTGAAGGTGACGACTGCTGATAAGATGACTGTTGAGAAGGAGAGAGTACAATTTGCAAGGGTTCTCGTGGAAGTCGATGTGACAAAAACGCCAAATTGAGTGAACTTTTAGAATGAGAAACGGGTAGTTGTAGAACAACAGGTTGACGTATGAGTGGAAGCACAAAATGTCATCATTGTCAGAGCATTGGTCATGTGAAAGAGGAGTGTAGGAAAAATAAAGGGAAGATGGTGTGTAAGCTAAAACAAAAACAACCTGAGAAGCCGGGTACTGAAAAAGGCAAAGGGGTTGTTGAAAATATAGAAAACCAAGACTCACCTGAGGCAATGAAGACAACTCAGGTTAAAATAATAGGGGCAAGGGAGGAACCATGGAAATTAGTCACAATAGCAGGGAGGAAATCTTTACAGTATGAGACTAGAGATGACACTAATCATGCTTCTTCTTCTTCTAGGGTCAATGAGCAGAGTATCGAATTTGGATCAAGGGGTGTTATTGTTACAGTTGTTTATAATGCAGAACATAGCCTATGGGAATGTGAGGGGACTCAATAGTACTAGTAGACAAAGGGAGGTTATGAGCCTTTGTAATAAACAGAGTGTGGGAATCTTTTGGAGCACAAAATCAAAGTTGCTAACTATGATAAAGTGAATAAACTTTTATGCTCTGGATGGGGTTGTATTACAAACACCAGTGAGGATCCAAAGGGAAGGATATGGCAAATGTGGAGACAGGAAATTTATGATGTCTCAATACTAAAGATGTCTACTCAATATATAATAGTAAGATTTATAATAAAATCCAACATACCTTTTGTTATCTTACTTATGTATAGGCCTATAATCATGCTGCTGAAAGAGTGCCTTTATTGGGGGATTTACAACATTTTGTTCATTCTACTTAAGATCCTTGGATTATGTTGGGGGATTTCAACTGTATCCTAACTGAGGTATATAGAATTGGGGGGCGACCCATCACTGTGAATGAGATTCAGGATTATAAAAAGTGTATTGAGAAGTGTGGGCTAGAGGAAATGAAATGGAATGGGTGTTTCTATACATGGAATGATAACCATGTAGAGAGACATAGGATTTTTTCAAAATTGGATAGAGTGTTTATGAATCAGGAGTGGTTCATGGACTATCCAGAAGTTAAAGCTACTTTTTTCTCTGAAGGCTTGTCTGACCATAGCTCTATGGTGGTAAATGTTTGCATAGACCAGGTATAGAAGAAGAGGTCCTTCAAGTATTTTAATATGTGGAGTGAATCTCCACAATTCATCCTTATTGTATAGTCCTGCTGGAGAAACTTTGTGGAGGGTAATGCTATGTTCAGAGTGGTCCAAAAAATGAAGCAGAGGAAACCAGTCTTAACTCAGTTAAATAAGGGCAGATTCGATGAAATTGGAGTGCAAGCCGAATTTGCTCAAGCTCAGATCATTGAACTCCAACAGCAACTGAATGCAAATCCGTTATGCACTCAGCTGCTGTCACAGGTTAAAGTAGCCCAGAGGAAGTGTAGAGAAAAAACTATGGCCCAAAAAAAGTGCTTGAAACAGAAAGCCAAAACTAACTGGCTTACCATGGGAGATCTCAATACCAAGTACTTTCATATGATCATTAAATAGAGGCAGGTTAGAACCAGGATAACAAAGATCATTTATGGGAGGAGAACCATTACAGATTATAATGAAATTGCTGATCACTTTGTTCAGTTTTATCAGAACTTACTGGGGACTAGTAATCCAATAAGTAGTACAGAGAAGAACATTTTTGAACAAGATTCTAGATTGACCTGGGAGATGCAAATGGAGCTTATTCGACCTTTTACACCCGAGGATGTTAAAAGTGCTATGTTTAGTATATGTCCCACAAAGACCCCTAGCCTAGATGGATTTGGGAGTGGATATTATAAAGCAGCCTGGCAGGTGATTGGAGCTGAAGTTTCAGATGCCACTCTGGACTTCTTTAATCATGGAAAACTGCTTAAACAGGTAAATTATATGCTTTTAAGTCTTATCCCAAAAATTGATAACCTAACAGTTGCGAGTGGATTTAGACCTATTGCATGTTGCGATACTCTATACAAATGCCTTTCTAAGATGATTACAACTAGGTTGGGCAGTGTCTTACCCATTTAGTGGATGAGAACCAGGGGGCCTTTACAAAAGGGAGGTCCATTATTGATAATATTCTTATTAGTCAGGAACTAATAAGACTCTACAATAGGAAGAATGTGTCACTTAGATGCCTAATGAAGATTGACATTAAGAAGGCATATGATTCTGTTGAGTGGCAATTTTTCAAGGAATTGTTGGAAGGGTTTTGGTTTCCAGAGAAGTTCAGTGGGTGGGTCTTTGAATGTGTGACAACTACGTCCTTCTCTGTAGTCCTTCATGGTGAAACACATGGATTTTTTAAGGAACAAAGAGGTTTGAGGCAAAGGGACCCAATGTCTCCCTTGTTTTTTGTTTTTGGTCATGGAATACTTAACTTGAAGCTTTCGATCGGCTGCTAAACATCCACAGTTTAGGTTCCATCCTGGTTGTAAGCACTTGGCCTTTACCAATATTTGCTTTGTAGATGATCTCATGATCCTATGCAAAAGCAACTCCTTCAGCTGTAAATGTGCTCTAGAATGCATTCCGAAGGTTTTGTAAAACATCTGGTCTCTTTGCTAACCAAGGAAAGTCTAATGTATTTGTCAGAGGGGTTACTATGGAGGTTAAAGAAGAAATCTTACACACTACGAGGTTCTCAGAAGGAGTTTTCCTAATGAGGTATCTAGGAGTTCCACTGTCCCACAAAGTAGAATAAACTAGATTGTTTTACACTGGTTGAGAAAGTTACTAAAAGGCTATCAAATTGGGCTTCCAGACATCTATCATATGCTGGAAGAGTCTAATTGATCAATTCTGTGTTGTTATCTATGCATGTTTATTAGGCCTCCATCTTCATTCTTTATGAAGCAAATTGAGCAAAAGTGTAGGGCTTTTTTATGGGACAAGACATATCAGAGCAGGAAACTGATTCCTATTAGCTGGGACTAAGTGTACATAAGGAAAACGAATGGGGAGCTAAATATCAAATGTTGTAGAACATGGAACATTGCATCTTTTGGCAAACAGGTATGGGCTTTATCTCAGAAAAAAGATTCATTGTGGGTTAAGTGGATCACAGGGGTATACCTAAAAGACCATGAGTTTTGGGGTTATAACCTTCCCCAAGATTGTAGTTGGGCCTGGAGGAAAATGAACAGTGTGAAGAGGAAACTTCAAGCAGTCTATGTGCAGAATCGATGGAATTAGACTCCTTCATATATATACACTATCCCAACCTGCTATAAATGGCTTAGAGGTCAGCAAAGACCTTTTAGAAGTGCTAAAATCGTTTGGAGAAGTTAACAATACCCAAACATTCCTTTACTATTTGGTTGATGTTACATGCTAAATTATTGACTCAAGACAGATTGATGAAGTTCATTCCAAATGTTGAGAGTCGTTGTGTTTTTTGTGGAGAAGGGATTGAGACTACTAAACACTTATTTTTTGAATGTGTATGGGGAAGAGAAGTTCTGCAGCTGACAATGCAGGATGCAAGTCCATACTTGGCCATATCAGTTCACCAGATGGGTGAATTGGCTGAGACATGCATTTACAACCTGGAGATACACGCAACAAGTACTTATGGCTGGGTATGCGGGTGTGATCAACCATATTTGGAGGAGAAGGAACTTGAGTATTTTTTAGCATAAAACAAGGAGGGCTGAGGACGTGTTTATGGAGCTGAAAAAGAAATTAATTATCATGTTTACAGGGGTGTGTAACAAGAAGTTGAGGGGCAGAGACTTAATATATATTGATACCCTTAAGGAGTGAAGAGTTCTAAATTGGTCCTTGATTCATTTTTTTATTTATTTGGGATACAGTTTTTGATTTTGTGCTTCTGATGAATACCAAGGCTTAATATATCTCCCTTGAATGGTGTTGTATGAACATTTTGTTTGTTGGGATCTAATACAATTACAGAATTACCTAAAAAAAAGAAAATTACACATTAGAGCCATCTATATCCAACATTTAATAGATGATTTCTTGGAATGTCTATAAATCCTTTCTTTAATATCTTTTTTTTTCTTTTTTTTCCATGTGGATCATAATTTAAATGAGAAATACATGTATTATCATCATGAATATGCAATATATATTCATTAATGCATCTATGAATAATATATAAAACTTTATTATGTCAACTTCAAGGAGTATATAAATATAACTTTATAATTGTCTTTAGGCTTTTTTGATACCAAATTTGGACTCAATTTAATCCAACTGAACTTTAGCTCATCAATAGCAAGTATAAAGTCTTGGGTTCAATTTAAGAACGTTATGGACTAGATGACATCCAAGTACAAGGTCTTAAGTAAAAGGATTTTGATCACTTATATAAGAAGTCTCGTGTCAATTTTTTGTGTATGCGGTAATTTTTTTCTATAGAGGTATAAACAATCAAACAGGGCAAAAAAAATATTTTCAACCCCAACCTATTATTTTTGAGACCCGACTACCCAACTTTGTCAACTATGGCACTTCAGTCCATTTGACCGCTGCCAGTGAAATCTTTTGGAATATTATGTTCGAATTTATCAAAAATTTTGCACTTTGCACCTTATCGTATGACATTTGTGCACCCCCTTGCCATTCATTACATAATACGTGCACTTTGTACCCTGACTCAAATAGAATATTGCAAAAGATTCCACCGACAACCATCAAATGAACCGAAGTGTCACAATTGACAAATATTAGGTAATGGGGTGTCAAAATTAATAAATTGAGAACTAAACTGCTATCAACTACATAGATTGGGGTAAAAAATGCATTTTACCCAATCTAATACGACGTATCATATAGAACTCGTGTTATTAGTCATGAGTCTTCAAGTTGGGATACCTTGGAAATTAAAAAAGAAAGAAATGACACTACAAATTTTGCCCATATCAATAAGCCATGGTGAAAAATCCATTTGTCATGGTCAATGTTTTGTTCATTGCAAAAACTATGGGTTTTAGTCAATGTAAAAAACTATCAGATTAACATTTCTTTCACCACGACTAGCTGGAGCTTAAAATACTTAACATTTTTTTTCAACACAATTGACGTTAGCATGACTATATGAATCGTCTACCACAGTCAAATTAGCCGTGAGTTCAGACTGTTAGGCCCCAATTGGATGGCATGCTATATCCCATTTTTCGATTTTTCAAAGATTTTTTTCATAAAAAATGCAGTTGTTTGGTATCTCTTAAAAATATTTCAAAGAAATGTTACACTCAATTTCCCTAAAAAATATCTAAAATTTCATTGAAAAAGGGATTTAATTGGCATTTCTCTCATATTCTTCTCAGGAAAGTTTGATTTTTTACTATTTATGATTAGATAGTTCACCCAATAACTAAAAGATATTTATCCGCTAGTATCTTAACAAAGTTATCAAATTAATTACAAATTTTGATTCAAAATGACGCTAGGTACAAAATAAGATACACTTTGAATATTTTGGATGCCTTATTATATGAGTTTAACTTAAATATATCTAAATTTTTACAGAAAATAAAAATTCATCCATATCAATTTCTCACAAAAAAAGAAAAAACTTTGTTACCAAAAAAAAAAAAGTATCACATCTCACTTAATCATTACATTTTTTTATAAAATAAACTCATCCAAACACACTTCAACTATCATATTTCTACTCCCTTAAAAATAAATTCTCTTACTTTTTCTTAGAAAAATGAGAAATGGGAAATAAGATCCTATCCAATCGGTCCCTTATAGACCATGGCGTCAGATTATGAAATATTTTTTCATTAACAATATTCAATTTTCTTTTTAGTGTGAAAATACTTAAGCAGGTGTAAAGCTTTCAACCACGTTTTTCAACTTTATGTGAGAGGTTATGAGTTCGAATCTAAGTTGCCACAAGTTGTGGCTCTTTCCTTCTTTATAGTCTTTATGACTCAAAATTATAACTATCAACCCGGGTTTATCGGGCTAGATATGTAGGGTGTCCCCTCCCTCTTAAATTAAAAAAAAATTTATATCACTAGAAATTAAAAAAAAAAAAAAAGAAAGAGAGGACGGAAATTACATCACTACCCCTCCCTTGACAAAAGCAATAGAGCGCGCGAAACCCCACAAAACCCCCCATTACTCTCTCTTCTTACACTTTCCATCTCTCGACGGTAGAAGAGTAGTACATCGTGTTACTGCGATTGTACAATGCCGGAGCTTCCTGAGGTGGAGGCGGCGCGTCGAGCGATTGAGGATCACTGCGTCGGGAAGAAGATCAAGAAATCGACGGTCGCCGATGATTCTAAAGTCATCGACGGCGTGTCTCCGGCGGACTTCCAGGCGGCGCTCGACGGAAAAACTATAGTCGCTGCTCATCGCAAGGGAAAGAACATGTGGCTTCAACTTGATTCCCCTCCTTTTCCCTCTTTCCAATTCGGTACAATTATCTCATTTTTAAAAGCCCTAGTTACTGTTTTTGGTATTATTGTTATTTTTGTGTGTTAATACTGGTTGTATTGTGGTTATAACCTGGAATTTTGATGGTGGAGCTTGGGAAAAATCTATGCTATACGGAGTCCAATGGTCACAGTGTCCATCTTTTTCGGTCAGTAAATTTGCATTGCACGTGGTCCCCACACACAATTGTGTGAAAAAGATTGACACGGAATACGCATTCGGATCATTGAACTCGTAGAATTTCCCTTGGCGCTTGGGTATATTGATAAATTAGAAACTTTACTAGAGCTAGTGGTTAACTTGTGTGAGTAAGCTAATGAATGAAGACTTCAACACATATGAGGGGATTATGTAGGCAAATCTGAGAGCCTACTGAGTGAGAACCCTATTGATTATTAGTATCTGTTTCCCATAAAATCAGTTGTCTCCCCTTCTATTCTAGCAAGTTAATGCTTTTCTGGGGTTTATCGTTTGCTCTTACTGTTTCTTGTTTGAAGACGCATAATTACAACCAGGTTTTGTTCTTAGAATTGTTGCTCTTCATTTGTTTCTTACAGGAATGGCTGGAGCTGTGTATATCAAGGGAGTTGCTGTCACTAAATATAAGCGGTAAGTGGGATATTTCTCAGCAGGATATTGGGAAATCAGCCAGCTACATTAGTTTATTACAGAGATGTATGATTTAGCAATTGGAATTGGGATTAGAATTGTGGAGTTGGTTTCTTGTTTGAAGTTGTCCTTTGAAATATTGTTCTTGCAATCTTCTCATGGATTGAATTTTAAGTCAACTAGATGACATTTGAAATATTATTAGTCTCGTTCTACATGATATCCACTAAAAAACATTTAAAAACTAGAAGGAAATGTCACATGTATCATCCATAAAGAGATTATGAATGATTGTACTTAAAACTAAACACCTCAAAGTGACTGTTGGAGATGTGTTGTTAATAGTAAGGATTCAGGTCAAAGGAATGCTAGTGATTTTTTTTACTTCTTTTTTGTCATTTCTTATGTTCGTAATTACTAATTATTGTAACATCACATGTTCAAAGGTCTGCCGTGAAGGATGCTGATGAGTGGCCCTCCAAGTACTCCAAGTTATTTGTTGAAGTGAGATTCCCTTTCCTTGATTTAGTGGAGTTGAACTGCTAGTTCTGAATAAAGCTGACTGCACATTGCACACTATGGTATTTGAGAAACTGATACCGCCTTGTTTCAATGTATATATGCTGTACTACCAAAAAATGTTAAAAGTTAACTAGTCATACAGGTACATACATATATATGCATGTGTGCATCTCTAGTATATATATGTATGTATTCATTTTCATAAGTGAGCATAATGATGTACGCGTTTAGTGCAAGTGTAACTGTTGTGTCGGGGGTCCAGAATTTTTTAATTTTCTTGTGGGATGTGGCTGCATTCTACATTTCATGTCATATTTCTTATAAAGTGACATCTTTTGTTCGTGGTTCAGCTAGATGATGGTTTGGAATTCTCTTTTACTGACAAGAGGCGGTTTGCTAAAGTTCGTTTGCTTGACAATGTAAAGTAAACCTATTCATTCATCTCCACCATTTCTGTTTTTTTGCTTTATCAAACTGAAATTTTCGTGATGTTCCTATATTGACACTTTTCACAGCCTGCTTCCGCGGCTCCAATCTCTGAGCTTGGTCCTGATGCTTTACTGGAGCCCATGACAGTAGATGAGTTCTGCAAATCCTTGAGCAAGAAGAAGATGGGAATAAAGGCTCTTTTACTCGACCAGGTCTGGATAGTGTTTCTAGTCTCATTGCTGTTCTAAGAATATGTATATGTGTGTGTATCGTGAAGTGTCTAGCGAATGTAGTTCCGGAATATTTGTGTTTAGTATTACCATATGCTGGTTTTCTGTGAAGAGACGCTCTACTGCTTTTTCCAAAACCAACCCGAGCAGCCTTTCTTCTTTTGATGACACAGCATTTAAAATAAGAACATGAAATAGGTGAGAAGAAATGTATATTAAACAAATCTATATTTAGCTGCTGCATATAAAATTTGGCTGACCCATCTGCATTGAAGATCTTGAGCTTCTGATTCAGTTTACTCTACATCACAGAAGGTCTTAATTAACGCTTAAGAAGTAAGTTCAAAAGTGGTTAGATCAGGCATAGAAGCTTACTATATTTACTGATGAGGAACAATAGTCTTGGTTGAGTTGTGTCTCTCTGTGTGTTTCTTCAATGGTACACGACCAAATTCCAACTATGTTGAAATAGGGAACAATGTCACAATGATATGACAAGTATTTCATTAGTAGAACTAGCATGAGAAGTTGATGCTAAGTTATTTCATGATATCTGCAGAAATCTGAAACCACAAGCTTTGAATAATTAATGGACAGCTTTCTTCCTAGTCAATGCACATCTTTGGAAAGGCTTGTTTGGTTGAAAAGTGTGCTTTAGGATCGTCATTTTGATGTCACATATCTTTATGGAATTGCTGATTCGATGAGTTTATGTCACGCATCTTTATGGCATGGTTGATTTGATGAGTTCAGTTTATTTCTCGTAGAGATGAACTATTTTGATGCATAAATGTTTGTGACGTTGTTGCTCATTTGGTATTCGTGTAATGCTTGGTTTTAGCTGAACAAGTAAATGGAGATTTTTTTCTAGTATGGAGTTGCATATATGCAACTTGAAGTCATGACTAAGATCTACTTTAAATTTGTTTTCTTCAGACATTAGTAGTAAGGCATTCCATGTCTGTTCTTCTCTGCAGAGTTTTATGGCCGGCATTGGTAATTGGATGGCTGATGAAGTGCTTTACCAAGTTAGTAAGCTTTATTCTGCATCATCTATTTCCTTTGTCTGTAAAAAATGTGAGCTACATCACTGCTCTAGACTTTGCTTGATTACATGAAGTTCAGTAACCGAATTCCCCTATGGTTTAAACCTACGACCTTTCTTTGCCAAGCAAGTGCAAGGCAATGCCCATGATAAAATCAAAAACTTACCTCAGGGGCTTGCATTCGTTGATATACTTCAGTTTTTTACTGTTCAGATAAAGGAAGAACTTGAGAATGCGTATCAATTTTTTCCCGGTTGAGATGTCTATAGTTTCTAACTTGTTTCAGAAGCAAGTTAATTCTGTTTTTGGTACTTAGAAGCAAGTTTGATGCACTTGGAGGTTTCTTCAGTTTGTGCCGATGTGGATGAAACAATAATTATGATTTTTTAATAATTTTTTTGTCATTTAACAGGCAAGAATCCATCCACTGCAAATTGCTTCCAGCTTGTCCAAGGAAAGCTGCGCAACGTTGCTTAAGTGCATTGATGAGGTGACAATTAAGTATTAATATGGATTATTAGCTTCATCACTTTATTTTCATTAAGCTTGCACTCAACATGGCTGTTACTGGAGCCGATACTTTTAGGTTACAAACTTTTCCGTTGAAGTTGATGCTGACAGTGCTTGTTTCCCTGTTGAGTGGTTGTTTCATTTTCGGTGGGGCAAAAAGGCAGGAAAGGTTAATGGTAAGCTGTTTTCGACATATATGATTAATTTGACATTAATGGTTTATTTTTACAGGTAATTGAAAAGGCTATTGAAGTTGGGGCAGATAGTAGTCAGTTCCCTAGTAACTGGATTTTCCATTCCCGGGATAAGAAGCCTGGCAAGGCTTTTGTCGATGGTTTGGCTCTTGACCTGTGCATCACTCTTTCACGTGTTGCAGTTATAGTATTATTGATTAGATTGAGAGCTTGGCAGATGGTACCCAATAAACAGAAGCATTTCTATCTGGATGTTTCTTACTTAAGGATCTATGCATTCTCTTAGTGATGTGTTGGGCTGAGTTACTACCCTAATGCTGCTATGTTCATGGCACACATACTTTTGTGATTTCATATTAAGTTTATGAAAAGAAAATTACTTTTGAATTACAAGTGTATTAAGGGTGAATTACACAAACACCCCCTTGGTGAGATTCTAATTACGAAAAACACAATGAGGTTTGAGAAATTACCTTAAGTTCCCATGTCAGCAAAATTAGATTACAATTTCACCCTATGAGTAAAAGCAAATTACAATCCATCTCCAGTTTTTCGAGTTGTCGGTATCTTGGTAATTTGTAAAACTTCAGGGACTTGTGGTAATTACCAAACAAGTGAAGGGTGGTGTGTTGTACTAACACCTTGTACAGTTATCCTTTTTCAGTTTTGAGAAGGAAACAAAAAGTTAAAGTTCTAATTGTTCCGGTTGAAATTATATTATCTTGTTCCGTAATGTCTCAATTGCTTCATGTGAAAAACTTAACCTATTTTTTTATTTTTAGGGAAGAAAATTGATTTCATCAATGCTGGTGGCAGGGTACGTTTGTCTTCAAAGCATCGCTATTGGTTAAAATCATCATCTTTAGTATTCTAATCTGAAAACTCACTTTTTTATTCTCTTTAATATCTATTGCAGACAACAGCCTATGTCCCAGAGTTGCAAAAGTTGAGTGGCAATCAAGCTGTTAAAGAATCAAGTAAACCATCTAAGGGCACTACTGCTAGTAATAGTGACGATGCTGATGAGAATGAGGAAGAGTCTAAGAAACCAAAAGTCGTTAAAGGTGGGAAGACTAGTATACCCAAGAAAACCCCCTCAAAGAAAAAGTCGAAACCAAGTGCAAAAGATTCTGATGACGATGATGATGAAGATGCATCTTCAAAGAGAACAAGAGGGGCCAAGAACCCTCCTGCAAAAAGCAAAGTGAAGGGACGCAATGAAATCGATGGAGAAGGGCAAAAGAGACAAACTAGAGGAAAAAATGTTCCTACTAAGAGAAAGCACGAGGAAAGTGAAGATGAGAATGAGGAAGAGGAGATTCAGAAAGTGATGAAGCGAGCGAAGGCTGGGGCATCGTCCGAGAAAAAAGTTACATCCAGTGAAAATGGGAAGCAGAAGAAGAAAGCAAAGTGATTTACTTGATACAAGCAAAGGTGTTGCTTTTTGTGTAATTTAAAGTGTAACTAGAGTTGATTAATGCTCGACTAGCTTTTTAAACAGACTTTTTGGATCTCTTGTGATGGTATTTTAGTCCTAAAAGTTGCACGGTTTGTTAACTGGTTTGCGTTTTCGAGAAGAAACTACTTGTGTGCGTTCTTTTATTGCCATGTTTATGTCGATTTAAGGAAAATGTTTTAGCTTAGTTTGTATGCACAATGGGCACGAGCTTTTTGGACATCAATTCGAGTAAAGTTTCGAGTAACTTGATTTGCTTTTTTAAGCCAACTAATTACTGATTCGCTCATGCTGCATCAAATTAAATGGTAAAAAATTAAACAAAATTACCAGTTTTGTGATTTCTTGTGTAGTTTTCATCAAGAATTTGGTTAAAATGAAGGGTAAAATCCTCGAAGATGACATTTTTTTATCACATTCTAGTGATTAGTTGAGTAATCAACAACAAAAAAAAAAAGGTGTTCGTGTAGCTTTTAATATTATAAATATTTTTTTGACCAAGTGGATTTTAGTATTGCACTAATGTTTTCTTAATATACGTATTGTTGTACACTTACTTTTCAGAAAACCAAAAAATGACCAACTATAAGTAGTCCGGTATTAAAGAAACTATCAAGAAGAAAACACTTTTCTGGAATAGTTTGGAAACAAATGCTTCTAAATACTTTTGATTTCACTCGAGGCTTGTGAGCCTAATAATATCATCTTCCACTTTTATGGAAAAGGTCCTGAGTTCATCCTAACTGATAATAAGTTGTGACTTTTCTTTTTTTATTTGGAGCGATTAACTCAATTTTAAAGCTGGTAACAAGTTGTGACTTTTCTTTTCCATATTTGGAGTGATGAACTCGATTCCAAAACTAATAACAAGTTATAACTTTTCTCTTTTTATTTAAAATAATTTAAAATTATTGAATTGAGTTTATTGGGCAAGTATATTCCCATTCATTTACAGCTTAAAAGAAAAATACTTTTGAATTTTGATTTCATCAATCATCATCGGAAAATTGCAAATACACAAAACTACAAGGACCAACAAGTAAAAAAGTAGGAATAAGCTAGGGTAAAAACTAACCTCTCAGACTTTGACGCAACCTAACGTCAACCCCTCCACCAGACATGGCAGACGACGCCGTTTTTCCTCCCGCCGATGAGAGTTTATCGCCGAACTCCGGCATCATAATCACCGTAAGTCCTTCTATTTTTAATTTCTGATGCCGTTAATTGCGATTAAATCACCACTCGATTAAGTGTATCACTACTCCCCCTGCAGGCTATATTTTACCGCGCTTTTTTTTATATATATATATATACACACACATATATATATATATATATATATATATATTCCTCCCCCCCCCCCCCCCCCCCCCGCCCCAATAATTGCATAAAATTCACTGGAAATTTGGTTCGGAAATTCTGTTTATGAGGATAAAGCATAGAAATTCTTAATTAAAGATGAATTCCATGTGACATAAAGCACAATTCGTGATTTTAGCTTAAATTTTTGATATATAATTTTCTAGGTATTGCTTTATGTTCATAGTAATTGAATTATTATGAGTTTTTTTTTGTGACTCGTCTTCGTGATTTCTGTATATCATTTTCGTTGGGAAAATTTCACTTTTGGTCCTATAGGATTTCATCCATTTCAGATTTAGTTTCATTGAAATTCTAGTTGCACGTTTGATCTCATAGGACTTTTCCCATTTATTTTTTGACGGCTGAGACCAAAAGTGCAAATTGAAAATCTTATGGGACTAAATATGAAGTGAGTGAAGTCCTATGAATGAAATTTTCCCCATTTTCGTTTCCTTTTGTTAGATTTGTCAAGTTTCATTCTCTTTTGCACGGTGTGCTATTGTCCGATCCGTTTGGGCATAGAGAAAAGTACTTCATCTAGTTAGAGATATTAGTGAAGACTTCAATAGAAGTTTTGGAATTGAAAAAATTGCATTAGATGACGATGTATCGAGAATTTTGGAATGTAATAACGTGGCAAAATTTCGTGAAAATAATTTACAAAATCTTTGTCAATTATGAACTTATTAGCGTTACTTTTTCCTTGCTAGAAAATTATTTTATTTGTGTTGTCTGATTATTCTTTCCTGTTGTGAATTCGATTTCATTTTGGGCTCACTTTCTATATTTTGTGCACTTAGTTATTCATTCTTGTCCATTTTCATGCTAGATGGATGAAGACTCTGAAAACAGTGAAGAACTGCCAGATGAAAACGGGGAGCACGAATACAAGATTGACACTAATGACCTGGGGAATGAAGAAAGCCAAATAGTTGAAGTTAAAAGCAATGATCTTGAAAATGCCATTGAGCAAGTTCTAGAGATTGAAAGAGTTGACCATGAGAATAATAACGAGCAAGTTCTTGGCATTGATGGTGTTGACCTTGACCTTGACAATGAGGGTGAACATGTCCTCGAATTTGAGAGCAAGGGTGAGCAAATGCATGCGAATTTAACAGACGCAGTTATGGATGGTCAAACTGATGATACCCATGAAAAATCTCATGCCCCGCCAGTCGAGGGAATGGAGTTTGAATCATACGATGATGCTTATAACTATTACAACAATTATGCCAAGGATCTTGGATTTGGTATTAGGGTAAAATCTTCGTGGACAAAGCGTAACAGCAAAGAGAAGCGTGGAGCAGTACTCTCTTGCAATTGTGAGGGTTTTAAAACAACGAAAGAAGCAAGCTCCACTCGAAGAAAAGAAACGAGGACCGGTTGTCTAGCAATGATACGGTTGAGGTTAGTGGAGTCCAATAGATGGAGATTGGATGAAGTTAAACTAGATCATAACCATTTATTTGATCATCAAAGGGCTCAAAACTCGAGATCGCATAAGAAAATGGAAGCGGGATCGAAAAGGAAGTTGGAATCTGCTATCGGTGTAGAAGTACAAACAATCAAGTTATATCGAACTCCTATTGTTGATACATTGAGTTATGGAAACTCAAACGAAAGAGAACTTGGCAGTATAGAGCCTTTAAAACGCTTAAAACTCAAAAATGGTGATGTACAAGCTCTTTATAACTATTTTTCTCAGGCACAGCTGGCCGACCCCAATTTTTTTTATATTATGGATTTAAATGATGAAGGGTATTTGAGGAATGTCTTTTGGATCGATTCTAGGTCGAGGGCTGCATATGGTAATTTCAGTGATGTGGTATTAGTCGACACGACATGCCTTACAAATAAACATGAAACTCCGCTTTTGTCCTTCAGTGGATTGAATCACCATGGTAAATCTATGTTGTTTGGTTGTGGTTTGCTTGTTGATGAAACCATGGAGACGTATATTTGGTTGATGAGAGCTTGGCTTACATGCATGTCGGGACGTCCTCCACAAACCATAATTACAGATCAGTGCACTGCATTGTGGGGTGCAATCTCCGAGGTTTTCCCCAGGGCCCATCATCGTCTTTGTCTACCCCTTGTTATGAAAACCCTTCATGAAAAATTAGGAGAAATTGGGGAGTCGGAAATTTTTCAAACAGTACTAAACAGAACTGTATACAATTCAATGAAAATCGAAGAATTCGAAAAGGGCTGGGAAGAGATGACTCAGCATTTTGGTATTGGGGGTCATGAATGGCTTAAGAGCTTGTACGAAGACCGAGAAAGATGGGTCCCGGTTTATGCGAAAGACAGCGGAGTTTTTACTTCTCAGCCAGGCGAATTCTTGAATCCATTCTTTTACGGGTATTTACAAAACGAGACGACTGTGAGTGAATTTTTTAGCATTTATGACATACTTCAACAGAAAAATATTCAGAGCGAAGGTATTGATGATTCCGAGTCGAGAGAGTTTAGCCCTGTGTTGAAAACAATATGCAGTTATGAATTGCAGCTTTCTGAAATTTATACAAAAGAAATATTCTTGAAGTTCCAAGAAGAGGTGGTGTTGATGTCTAATTGTGTTGGTGTAACTCAAATTCAAGCGAACGGACCAATTGCCACTTATATGGTCAAAGAACAAGACCCCGAGGGAGATAAAAGGGAGTCAAAATTTTTTGAAGTTGTCTACGATAAAGTCGGGATAGAGATACGTTGTATTTGTAATTGCTTCAATTTCAGAGGGTATTTATGTCGACATGCATTAACAGTTCTAAATTACAATGGGGTGGAGGAAATCCCTAACCACTACATTTTAACACGGTGGAGGAAGGATATTAAACGCTTGTACGCTCCTGATCTTGGTTCCTACAATATTGACATTTCTAACCCTGTTCAGTGGTTCGATCATCTGTATAGACGAGCCATGCAAGTCGTTTCAGAAGGGATGAAATCGCAAGATCATCAAATGGTTGCTTGGCAAGCATTTAAGGAGTCGCTCAATAAGGTTCGTCTCGTGGCTGATAAACCTGTGTAAATGTTGTGAGCAGAATTGTAGATCAATTCCATGATATACATCTTATTTACTATCATTTTATTCCATTTTGGACATGTTACTACTGTATAGTGAGAAAGTATCTGGTATCCTGGAAGTGTATATGATTTGGGTTCAAAATGAACTCGACCCTCCTCGGTGAATCTCGGTTCGAACACAATCACGAAGCTCCTAGAACAGAACAACCTGAAATCAAAGGACCCTTGTTAAGGTCAAGCTGGGCTTGATCCCAGCGTAGACCCTCTGACGATCAAGTCAGTAAGACTAAATGATCGATATCGTTATAATAAATGTGGAGTAATAAATGTCATACCTTAGTAATAAATGCAATGGGGTATTTATAGTAGAGAACACCTTGTACGGATCAGAGTTGGATAGGTGGCATAATCTCAGCGTGCTAGGGCGGTTCATCAACTGCTCTGGATAAGGGTCAGTCGAGTTGGGTGGATCGGGTCGGTCCGAACCCAAACTAAAAAGTGCGGATCTTGAAGCGTTTTGTGAATATACTTAAGTGTTGAGGGTAAAATGGTCAATACGTCACTTTTACCTATATCAGTATATAATATGTTAACTTTCTTGCTCCTTTTTAGTAGAATCTCTGTAGTTGTTTACTTGTCTCATTTCATTTTAGTAACGGTTAATAGGTACTTTTATGTAGGTTTATTTGAATAACTCAAAATAATTATTAGATGATTTCTACTAAAGAGATAGTTACAAGGCCTTCCCTTTTTAATATATTTTAGAAAGGTGGAACTAAATTTCTTGTGTTATTGTATGCACTTTTCAAGAGCGATATTTTTGTTTACTGCCTACTTCAGTAAATAGAAAAGAGAAATTACATGTACCCCCACTCACTTTAGTGCAAATTACCAAAAAAAACTATGATATTTTTAAAATTACATAAAGTTCCCCTCATATTAAGATATTTTTACAATTACATCACTGTATATTTGAAAATTCTTACAATTTTATCCTATAAACCTCACAAATAGACTCATTGAGGGGGTTTCATTGTAATATATCAAAAGTCGGGGAGTTTTGGTAATTAACACCAAATGTGAGGGGTCTGCATGTATTGCACCCAATAGAAAATGAAGATCCTTTTGTAACCAAAATTAAAATTAAAATGAAGAGCCTTCAAAAATCTTGATATTACTAGTTCGTTTAAAATTGAATTCTTTAATCACAGTCCAAATCCAACAATAATTTGTCAATTGAATGATTGTGGAATGTGGACCATATAGGTGCCAAAAGGGTTCTAGCTGTCCCATGTAGCAACTACTATTAATAATCCCAATTACAATCCATGTCCCGGTTGATATTAATTGTTAAGGAAAATTACTAAAATTTTCTTTGATATGCGACAAGCACCTTGATTGGAGTCACATTCGTTTGTTAAGGCACATGGCCTCGTTCTCATACATAGTGTCAGAATAAGGTATTGTCCGTTTTGACCGGAGTCACAGGGGTTTATAAGGGCACATGAACTTGTTCTTACATGATGTGAGTGAAAAATAGTCTTTGGGCCAAACTAACTAAATCAACACTTATTGGGCCTTAAACCCAATGGATCACGGATTTGGACTCTTCTAGAAAGCATAAGACTTAGCTGGAGGCCCCGACGACCCAACTTGTGTAGGTGGAGCAGATCTATTTAAGGCAAGCTTGGAGACAAGAATCAATCAATCAAGATACTTTCCATATACAGACCTGCAGAGGTCAAGCCAGCAGATTACCTTTTCTTTACCATATATAACTGATTAGATCTCGACCAAAATAGAGAGATAATGATTTATTCTCATTACCTTATGTATTTTAGGCATAGTTGACTTACCATTCTAGCCTACCTATCGAATTCTTGTATAAATACCTCCTATGAGAATAAATAAACCAAGCTACAATTTACACCCGTGGACGTAGGTCTTCATTAGACCGAACCACGTAAATCTCTTGTTCATTTATTTACATTCTTGTGCTTTATATATTATTATTATACTTTATATCACATTATTCTTATTGATGTGAAACCCACACGCATCAATTGGCGCCATCTGTGGGAATGTTGAGCGAGACGTGAGTTATTTTTATCAATCTAGTAAGTTGTTTGTAAGAGGTTTTAATGGTGGAATGAGGTGTTGGTGGACAGATCAATCAAATTTGCAAAAAAGATTTTCCAAGAAAAACAGTACACATATTCCTTCTACGCAGAATACTCCCTTGGGCAACAAGTTTATAATTTCAATTTTCTTGCATTTCTTATGGGTGATGTATGACTTTGGTAAGAAGCGAGAGATCACGTATGAAAAGAGAGAATCCCTAAGTTTCACTTATTTTCATTCTTCTAAGAGCATAAATCGGGAATACATGGTTTGTTTTAATGTTTTTATGAAGTCATTTTTATAGATCGGCGATGAATCAAGGCATTACGGAGCTAGCTGTGCAGGTATGGAAAATCCAGGTGTTGCGAGACAGGTAAACAAGTGTAACCAGAGCATACCTGAGGCAAAATCGGCAATAGTTGAAGCAGATAAGGCTGCTCAGCAAAGGCGGTAATAGTTGAGGCAGCTCATGCTGCTTAGCAAGGGCTAAAAAGGACAGTAATAGCTGAAGCGGCTAAAGCTGCTCAGCAAAGGCATGCAAAATCGATAATAGTTGAAGCGACGAAGGTTGTTCAGCAAAGACGGTAATAGCTGAGGCAGCTTATGCTGCCCAGCAAGGGCGGAGAAGGACAGTAATAGCTGAAGCGGCTAAGGCTGCTCAGCAAAGGTGGGCAAAATCGGTAATAGCTGAAGCGGCTAAGGCTGCTCAACAAAGACGATAATAGCTGAGGCAGCTAAGGCTACTCAGCAAAGACGGTAATAGCTGAGCAGCTCATGCTGCTCAGCAAAGGCGGTAATAACTAAGACAGCTCATGCTACCCAGCAAGGGCAGAAAATGACGGTAATAGCTGAAGCAGCTAAGGCTGCTCAACAAAGGCGAGAAAAATAGGTAATAGTTGAAACAACTAAGGTTGCTCAGCAAAGACGATAATAGCTGAGGTAGCTCTTGCTGCCCAACAAGAGCGGAAAAGGACGGTAATAGCAGAAACGACTAAGGCTGCTCAGCAAAGGTGGACAAGATCGGTAATAGTTGAAATAGTTAAGGCTGCTCAGCAAAGACGGTAATAGTTGAGACAGCTAATGCTGCTCAACAAAGGCGGTAATAGCTGAGGCAACTCATGCTGCTCAGCAAAGACGGTAATAGCTGAGCCTGAGGCAGCTCATGCTTCCCAGTAAGGGCAGAAAATGATGGTAATAGCTGAAGCGGCTAAAGCTGCTCAGCAAAGGCGGGAAAGGACGATAATGGCTGAAGCAGCTAAGGTTGGTCAGCAAAGGCGGTAATAGCTTTAGCAGCTAAGTTTGCTCAGCAAAGAAAGTAATAGCTGAGGCAGCTCAGGCTTCCCAGCAAAAGTGGGAAATGACAGTAATAGATGAAGCAGCTAAGGCTGCTCAGCAAAGACGGTAATAGTTGAGGCAGCTCCTTCCGCTCAGCAAAGACGGTAATAGTTGAGGCAGCTCATGCTGCTCAGCAAAGGCAGTAATAGCTGAGGCAGCTCATGCTGCCCAGCAAGGGCGGAAAATGACGGCAATAGCTAAAGCGGCTAAGGCTGCTCAACAAAGGCGGGAAAGGACGGTAATAGCTGAAGCAGCTAAGGCGATAATAGTTGAAGCAGCTAAGGCTGCTCTGCGAAGGCGGTAATAGCTGAGGCAGCTCATGCTGCTAAGCAAAGGCGGTAATAGCTGAGGCAGCTCATGCTCCTCAACAAAGGTAGGAAAGGGCGGTAATAGCTGAGGCAGCTAATTAAGGCTGCTCAGCAAAGACGGTAATAGCTGAAGCAACTAAGGCTGCTCAGCAAATACGGTAATAGCTGAGGCAACTCATGCTGCTCAGCAAAGACGGGAATCCAGGTTGGGTCTTTGTATGACCAAAATAAAACGTAAAAAGTTTCGTAATGAAAATCATCCTTGGACATCATTCAGGTATCATAAGCATAGCATTGCGTGTACATCTTAGGCATGGTCAGGCATCATGTATGCATCATGTGCATATATACTTATCCACATCAGAAGCTAAGTTCTAATATTATTCAATTAGGATTAAAGAGTTATACTTACTAAGAAGGTAAAAAACTTTTATAAGGTTTTCGCAGGACTCACAATTTTTATTAACATTTGTCTTCGTGAATTTAAGATTTTTTGTCTTTTTAGAAAATTTACTAGATGGAGGAGTCTACAAGAGAAAACAACTCCCTCGCCCATGGAACATGCAAAATTTTAAAAAATTTATGTTTGATTCTTTAACAATGTGCTTTATTTTTATGATTTAATGTATGGATTCACGAAACCGCTAATATTTTTGTAGTTTTGATTGTTGTGTTTTCAAGTAAAGCCTTCTTGCAAGGTCAAATGCAAAGCTCCGAAATCCTAGTAAGATTTTATTTTATGAAATATTTGAGATTGAGATATGTATATATATGTATATGAAATAAATATTAAATTGTAGAGTAAAGGGTAGTTGGTGGAGTGGAGGTAGTCGGAGGTTAGGACTGTAGCATTTGGATGGGTAGCCCGGATCTGTCTAGGCAGGGATCATTCGCCTATAGATCAAATGGCTCCAGACCAGGAAGATCCAAGGAGGGGTGGGTCCTCGGGTGACAATTAATAACACGCCTTTAGTGACAACAATTATATATATCACTCTATTTGTATTATTAATAAGTTATCCTTATACATGTGCCACTAATTGTCAATAGTGTCAATTTAAAAAAACTTTCGTCCCTGAAAATCTTTATTGTGATAAGACAAAAATTATTGTTACTCATTATATATATGTGTGTATATATATATATATTGACGTACGTACACCATTCGTTCTAGAAAACATGGCGCACAGTTTACCCTCAATTCAGCATACAATTTACTGTAATAATTATGTGGAAATCCTTGATTTTTATATTCGATAATTCTTGTTCTACAAAGAGACAATATCCTAGTTTTTGTTATGAATAATTCATTAAGTGGATGTCCATATAACTCCAATACATAATTTAGTGGATTCACCTACAACTCCAATATCTCATTTAGTGGATTCACCTACAATTCCATTACCTCATTTTGTAATCAATATTTGATCTTGTTTTGTGCCTATAAATAGGCTTTGCCATTGTATTGAGAAATACACCAAAATCAAAGAAAGAATTCTCTTCTTAATTCTCTAGTCTCTCTACTTTAGAATATTTGTATATATTTCATAATATTTGGGGTTATTTCATAACACGTTATCAGCACGATCCGTCTCAAGGTGTTAATCATTTTGAAATTTGGCAAAAGATATACATGGGGTACTCAACATATGATGTAAATGTAGTGAGAAATTTTTATGAGTTATTATGAGTTTGTAAAGAAAATTGATGGACAAGGTTTTCAAAACAAAGCAAGAAGAAAAGGTAAAGAAAAGGTATGTATATTTCAATATTTAACAAAAATAGAAATATGCAATAATTCTCTTGATGTTTAGAAAGAAGACATATGTATATATATGTGCATATATTTGATTAGTATTATTCTTTTGAATAATCCTATCATGTTGAAAATATTTTAAGAAGTTGAATGATTATTATGTTATTCATCTTATACTTTGATAATAGTATTATATGATGAATCTTGAAAAAAACTTGACTTTGTGACTCTTGATATTACGAGGAAAAATTATTTTTCTTGGGCGTTAGATATTGAAATTCATCTTGATGCAAATAACTATACTGCATTCCCTGAAGTGAATGTATTGAGCAATATATAATTATTTTAATCATGAGTTTCGTCCAACTAGTTCTGCTACATTCCCTGAAGTGAAAGTAGCAGCACATAACTATTTTAATCATTAAAGAAATCATGGACGTGGACGTGGTCGTGGATATGGTCATAGAAATCGTGGTGGTTATTCAAAGAACACATCTTTCCACCAGAAGTGGAAAAATAATGAAGAGAAACATGAAAGTGGCCAAAATAGCAAATTTGTGAAAAATTTATGCCATCGTTGTGGTGGTAAAGGTCATTGGTCATGTACCTGTCGTACACCAAAGCATCTTGTGGACCTTTACCAAGAATCGCTAAAAAGTAAAAGAAAGAAAATAGAAACAAATTTTGCTTTTGAAGAAGGCGATTCTGATCATGGCCGATTTGATGACACTCATTTAAATATTGCTGATTTCTTTGTTGATCCTGATTGGAAAAAAAAAAGTGATCACTTGATTAGAGATGAAAGTGTTCATAATCAATTTTATAAATCTTATTTTTAGTAGTTTTTAAAATAAATATGAAAATGTGTAGTTTTCATCAATGAATCATTTATTTATGAAAAGAATGAGTATTTACTCGATCAGCAACAACATCAATTATGAAGATATATGTCTCGCTGATAGTGCAACAACTCACACCATTCTCAAGAATAAAAAATATTTTTTTTTATTTAGTAATGCAAGAAGCCAATGTTAATACTATATCGGGTAGTGCAAAATTAATTGAAGGCTCCGACAGAGTTAATATATTGTTACCCGGAGGAACACAATTTTATATTGATGAAGCTTTATATTCTACTAAGTCTCAAAGAAATTTACTAAACTTCAAAGATATCCACCGAAATGGATATCATATTGAGACAACAAGTGATAGCAATATTGAGTATCTTTACATCACTAATACAATATCTGGTAACAAATGTATATTGGAAAAGTTGCCAGCATTGTCCTCTGGTTTGTACTACACGCATATATCTACTATTGAAACACATTTTATCGTAAACCAGAAGTTTACAAATCAAAATAAGTTTGTTGTTTGGCATGACCGGTTGGGCCACCCCGGATCAATTATGATGCAAAAGATAATTGAGAATTCACATGGTCATCCATTGAAGAGCCAGCAGATTCTTCAATCGAATGATTTCTCATGTGCTGCTTGTTTATAAGCAAAAATAGGAAGTGAATTTATTACGTTTTTGGAACGTATTCAAGGCAATATTTGTGGACCAATACACCCGTCGTGTGGACCATTTAGATATTTTATGGTTTTAATTGATGCATCAACAAGATGGTCACATGTATCTTTGTTATCAACTCGCAACCTGGCGTTTGTGAGATTACTTGCTCAATTGATTAGAATACGAGCACATTTTCCTGATTATCCAATGAAGAAGATACGCCTTGATAATGCAGGTGAATTTACTTCCAAAACGTTCAATGACTATTGTATGTCTATTGGAATTGATGCTGAACATCCTGTAGCACATGTTCATACACAAAACGGTCTAGCAGAATCGTTTATTAAACGTCTGCAGTTAATTGCAAGACCTTTACTTATGAGATCAAAACTTCCTATTTCTTGTTGGGGACATGCTATTTTGCATGCAGCAGCACTTATTCGCATAAGGCCAACAAGTTATCATAAATTCTCCCCATTACACTTGGTTTTTGGTCAGGAACCAAATATTTCCCATCTAAATTTTTTTGGATGTGCGGTATATGTTCCAATTGCTCCACCACAACGCACTAAGATGGGTCCTCAAAGGAAGTTGGGAATATATGTTGGATTCGAGTCTCCATCGATAATAAAGTATCTAGAGCCATTGATTGACGATTTATTTACGGCTCGATTTGCTGATTGTCATTTTGATGAATCAGATTTCCCAACATTAGGGGGAGAAAATAAGCAGCTGGAAAAGAAAATTAGTTGGAATGAATTATCTTTATATCATTTTGATCCTCGAACAAAACAAAGTGAACTGGAAGTTCAAAAGATAATTCACTTGCAAGGTTTAGCTAACCAACTGCCAGACGCATTTACTGACCTAAAAAAAAGTGACTAAGTCCCATGTACCAGCTGTTAATGCTCCAGTAAGAATTGTTGTCCCTGAAGGTCAAAGTAATGAGTCTACTGCACGCCTGAAGCGTGGTAGACCTATCGGTTCCAAAGATAGTCATCCTCGAAAAAGAAAAGGAGCTAAGAATCAAGATGGTCTAATCGAGGATAAAATAACTCCAGAAGAGTCCCCAGTCATAACTAATATTTCGGTTCCAGAAGAACCTCAGGTACCTGAAACTTGTGAAAATAATGAGATCTCAATAGATTATGTTATGAACGGGAAACGATGGAATCGAAATGAAGTCAACGTTGACGATAAATTTGCATACATGTAGCGCTAAATATGATGAATGATAATGAGGATCAAGAACCAAGGTCTGTTAATGAATGTCGACAAAGAAATGATTGGCCAAAATGGAAAGACGCAATGAGGGCAGAGTTAAACTCGCTTGAACAAACGAAAAGTTTTTGGACCTGTAGTCCGTACACCTGAAGATGTAAAAGTTTTTAGACCTGTAGTCAGTACACCTGACGATGTAAACGTTTTTGGACCTGTAGTCCGTACACCTGAAGATGTAAAGCCAGTAGGATACAAATGGGTATTTATGCGAAAACGAAATGAAAAAAGTGAAATTGTAAGATATAAGGCACGTCTTGTTGCCCAAGGGTTTTCGCAACGACCTGGCATAGATTACGAGGAGACTTATTTTCCTGTGGTGGATGCAACTACTTTTCGTTATATAATAAGTCTGGCAGTGCATGAAAAACATGATTTGCGTCTAATGGATGTTGTTACAGCCTATTTGTATGACTCGCTTGATAATGATATATATATGAAAATCCCTGAAGGATTTAATATGCCTGAAGCATATAATTCAGGTTCTCGCGAACATTATTCAATTAAATTAAGTAAGTCATTGTATGGACTGAAACAATCTGGATGAATGTGGTATAATTGTCTCAGTGAATATTTGTTGAAGGAAGGATATAAGAATGATCAAATTTGTCCTTGTATTTTCATGAAAAGATCTGGAAATGAGTTTGTTATAATTACAGTTTATGTTGACGATTTAAATATCGTTGGAATTCCTGAAGAGATTTCAAAACTGTTAATTGCTTAAAGAAAGAATTTGAGATGAAAGATCTTGGAAGAACAAAATTTTGCCTTGGACTACGAATTGAATATTTAAAGAACGGAATTTTTGTATATCAAAACGCTTATATATCAAAGGTGCTAAAGCGTTTCTACATGGATAAATCACATCCATTGAGCACCCTGATGGTCGTAAGGTCACTAGATGTGAACAAAGATCCTTTTCGACCTTGAGAAAGTGATGAAGAACTACTTGGTCCTGAAGTACCATATCTAAGTGCAATCGGTGCACTAATGTATCTTGCTTGTCATACTCGACCTGATATAGCATTCGTTGTTAATCTATTAGCAAAATATAGTTCTTTTCCTACACGAAGGCATTAGAATGGGGTTAAACAGGTACTCCGCTACCTTAGAGGAACAATCGATATGGTCTTGTTTTATTCAAATGTACCCAAGTCCGAATTGGTTGGATATGCAGATGCTGGATATATGTCTGATCCTCATAATGGTCATTCACAAACAGGCTATTTATTTACATGTGGTGGCACAGCCATTTCATGGCGATCTATAAAACAAACAATATCGGCCACATCATCTAATCATGCAGAAATCTTGGCTATTCACGAGGCAAGTCGAGAATGTGTTTAGTTAAGATCCATGATTCAACACATTCGAGGGACTTGTGGTTTATCTTCTGGAAAAATGATTCCGACGATCTTATATGAAGATAATTCCGCATGTATCGCACAATTGAAAGAAGGGTACATTAAAGGAGATAGAACAATGCATATTTCACCAAAGTTCTTTTTCACTCACGATCTTCAGAAGAATGGTGATATCAATGTTCAACAACTCCGTTCCAGAGATAATCTTGCTGATTTGTTCACCAAGGCACTTCCTACAGCAACATTTGAAAAGCTAGTCTACAATATTGGTGTGCGTAGACTTAAAGATCTTGACTGATATTGTCATGAAGGGGAGATAATACGCGCTGCACTCTTTTTCCCTTAACCAAGGTTTTTCCCACTGGGTTTTCCTGGTAAGGTTTTTAATGAGGCAGCATCTGATTGCGTATTGAAAGAATTATGTACTCTTTTTCCTTCACTAGGTTTTTATCCCATAGGGTTTTTCCTAATAAGGTTTTAACGAGACATATTCTTAAGTGATGGACATCCAAGGGGGAGTGTTATGAATAATTCATTAAGTGGATGTCCATATAACTCCAATACATAATTTAGTGGATTCACCTACAACTCCAATATCTCATTTAGTGGATTCACCTACAATTCCATTACCTCATTTTGTAATCAATATTTGATCTTGTTTTGTGCCTATAAATAGGCTTTGCCATTGTATTGAGAAATACACCAAAATCAAAGAAAGAATTCTCTTCTTAATTCTCTAATCTCTCTACTTTAGAATATTTGTATATATTTCATAATATTTGGGGTTATTTCATAACAGTTTTAAGGATACGGTGATAAGAACAACTTTATTCTTATGAAGTGGACTATACAATTACACTTTGTCAAGCACATCTTCGACAAGGTTTGGTCCACAAAAATAATTCTCCCGGTCTTCTCCATCCAAATTCTCAAACATGATTCGATAAAAAGTTTGAAATAATTAAGAAACATTGGCAATATTGAATATCTTTACAATATTATTCTCATTAATAGTAGTAACTGCTAGTTACAAGTGTCTTATTATTACTATAAATATATATGTATCTTTTAGAAACAATAAAATAAGTTTATGAAATTGTGAACTATAATAATTTTTAATACATGTGAATTATGGCACATAATATATACAAAGGATCAACAAAAATGGGATAGTTAGATGTTACTTTGGTCCTTCCAATTGATTTTGTCTGGCCAGAAATGGTCATAGAAACCTAGCTAGCTAGAGGAGTACAGTCAATGACCATGAAGAAACTATATGGCTATTTTAATCACGAGCTTACATTTGGAAAAAAAATTCTAATTGCCAATGTAAATGAAAATAAAAATCATACTTCTACAAGTGTTACAGATCTCGTGGATCGACAAAGATAACAGGAGAAGATACTGAAGAATTATACCGATCATCATAAATTTACTAGCTTCTCCAAGTTTCTTTATGCACCAAACATCCTCATCGATCCCATGAAAATTTCTTCCAAAGTGGAATTGCTTCTCTTACAGGGTCCATTTGCCCCACCTCGGTCACCACAACCCAACAATCGACGTCGTCTCCAGCCATATTATGCGCACATTTGCACAAATTTTTCATCAGTCGACCATCCTTGCCTTCCATGTCGAAGCCCATAAAGAAAATAATACCCAAAATTCTTGAAAAAACTCGGGACCGATGGGATTTTTAGCCATGGTACCATGGCATCAAGAACCTAGTTCCTAGGCATGCAGCATGTGTTAGGGCTGATACTCCCTTCATTTGTAACTTATAAACTTCTTTGGTATTCCATATACTAAGTATGGCGAAAGAAGCCGGTAAATCACGGGTTTTAGGGTTCCAATTTGAGAGGGAATTCTTTGGTAAGGCCATGAAAGTGCCCAAATTGAGCTTTTTGTTTATTAAACGATCGATATCTTTAGGAAAAAAATTCGGAGCTGGAAAATATGCAACGATATATCGTAACAGCTAGTTCTGGAGGAAGACGAACGATCAAGATATCAGAGGCCTAAGGCTTGTGGTGAAGATGAACAGGTTGCACCAGAACTGCAGGGTTTCTAAATTTTACATAATTGCATTTCTTAGTAAATTAAACAGATCAAGAGAAGGTTGATTTTTGCATTCTGTAGCCATATATGCATATTTTGCACCATTTTTTGTACACCACCCCTCCAATTCTTTAACAAGTTTCGTCGTAATCCCAAGTCATCTGCATGCAAAATATCGATTAGTTAAGTGATGGGAGGAGCTATTTTTAGAGGATAA
The DNA here is from genome assembly GCA_019426215.1 of Buddleja alternifolia. NCBI lineage: Eukaryota > Viridiplantae > Streptophyta > Magnoliopsida > Lamiales > Scrophulariaceae > Buddleja > Buddleja alternifolia. The sequence continues at coordinate 36,587,695 of CM033396.1, forward strand.
TGCTAATTAAGTTTATTTATTAAAATATATATTATAGCTTGAAAGTGTATATATATATATTTTCAGGATGTATTAATGTAATAGTAAGACTTTATAAGTTGGGAGGAGAATATATGCTTTTGATCATATCATCCAATCTAAAATATTGTTCGGAATATGTTCTAGTAAAAAGAATTTCTAATACTTGCATTTAGTTTTTATGCATTCATGCACCTAATAATGCATGGGTTTCATCTACTATACATATAAAGACTAAATGTAAAAAGAGGTATTTTAATTATTAATATGTAGATTTTGATAAAAATGTGAAAAATAAATAAATTGGTGCATGGGAAAGAGATCGACAAACCTGTGGTTGGATGAAACCCATAATCCAAGAATATAAGCCAACTTCACATAAGCTGGATGTTGAGTATTTGACCTTCGTTTTCCACTTGTCACAGTTTTTATACAACCTCTTATAACCCCCACAATTTCTCTTCCATCTTCATATTCAGCAACCTAGCTATATATTCATCAAATTGAATAGTTAAATAATCCCATTTTTCAAAAAATATATCAATATATAACGACGCAATAACTAAAATTCCATTTATTTTAAGTTGAATCGTGCCCACAAATAAATGCTGAATAAATAGTAAGTATGCTATAATTATACGTGAACTTAATTAAGTATACACAAAGATCATATTTGCATGAAATATTGTGAAATATTTCAATTTATCCAATGATCAAAGTAATATATATACATAAATAATAATTAAGTATATAATTAATATATTTACCAGCATAATATGTGACATATATGAAGTTTTGAACTCGAGTAATAGGGTCTCCCATGAGATCAGTGCGACGGCTTCCCCGGTTGACCCACCTCGCACCACCGCTCCAGCTCCTCCACCGCCGCCTTGTCCCTCCCCTTTATCGTACTCTCTCACCACCACTTCGCCCGGAGAAATCGGCATATAAGTCTCAGCTCCTATTTTCTTGAGGTGCATATTTAATTTGAATGAATTAGAGTGATATTAGTAAATTAAAGAGAGTGGAGAGAAATACTGAGAGGAATTTGTGACGTTCTGCGTTCTTAAAACTTCCACATCCATACAATCATAGTATATAGCCAATGGATTTGATGACGTCGCATCTCATTTGCTAGGAAACCATTTTATGGGACCTCCATGATCCGTATGCCTACCCATCCATATTCCACACATATAATAATACAAATTAAAATAAAGTATCTTTAGAATTTTAAGGATTATTCCTTCAAGTCTATAATATCCCTCTATAATTACAATCATACGAGTTATCAGATTTACACTGAATTTATTATTATACATATGAATAGTCGGATTTGTATCACTATGTATTTGAATTCCCTAAATCTCCTAATCATTTGTCAAATTTTATAATCATGTATGTATATATTAATTGTATGTAATGATATGTCAAAGTAATTAACAATATTAATGTTTAAACCTAGGTAATAATTTTTGCAATCAATAATTTGAAATCATTCCACCTCAGTTAATTGTTCTTTAAATTCAAACTCTTCGTTTTAATTTGAATGCAACCTTCTATATTCAATTCATTGTTTATACTTTTCACGAAATTTAGTATATTTTCCATCAGGATCAGACAGATTGAATTGAGTCTGCATGAGACTTATCTACATTTTCACAAAAGTATTGATCCCAACAAGATATATTTATCGTATAACTGTATATAACTTTTATATTGGTGTATTTTATTGTAAAAATAGAATGAATGTTGACCATATAGTGTTACCAATTATTGATGGAGAAGCTGCAAGATCTTTTTGTCATGAGATTGTCATCTTGTGTGTTTATGGACATGGCGGCGAGTATGGAACCTTTGTATACTTTAAACTTCATTTAATTTGCCTTTTCATATAGAATGCTTCTTGCAAGAAGAATCATATACATGCACTTTGGTCCACGTTTTGTTTTCATCATGTTAGAAAGATTAAATACTTTTTTGGCCCTTTTAGGTGATAGTGATCACTCATATGTCCATGCAAGTATATTTAGAGTAGATTAGGACATTAATCTTTATAAGATATGGATGGTTTAATAAGACTTATTCCAAATTCTGTATAAGATACATGGAGATTACTAGATAAAAGAATATTGTTAACGTTCTACCGTTATATATAATAAGCAACTCGAAAAGGGAATTTCTTCTTTTCAACCCTATAGGTTTTGTTCCTTTTGAGCAATCTTAATGTTTTAAAAGAGTCGATTTATATTATTTAAATATGTAAAACAATTTATCCAAAAAAAAAAATGTAAAACAAGATATCTAGTATTGAGCCAATAGATAAAAAAGTGTAAAATCCGAAAAGTTGAGATAAAAAAGTGTAAAAAATAAAAGTTTGTATAAAAAAGTGTCAAAACTCGTAAAGTTCAGGTAGGTTAATGTTTTTACCCCTATTTAATAACACCACATATTTTTGTATTTCTCACCAACTCAATTTTTTTAGTTAAATGTACAACAAATATGTTATTTAGTTTCTTACTTACTAGTTGAAACTAAAAGTAAGTTGTAAGAACTATAATTATAATTTGATAACCCGCCAACCCGCCCGCTAAATACATTAAACCCGACCCGCATATATCGGGTCTGTTTGATTTTTTTCTTTAAAATCGCCCGAACCCGACCGCGTACACCCCTAATTCAAAGAGCATATAATTGATAAAATTTTAGTAACTTAAATTGTGAAATAAATATTTTAAAAGTGTTGTCGTGAAAAAAATAAAACGTTAATATGAATGATACCATGGTTTCAAACTCATCCGCAAATTATATGAAAAAATTACTTTAATCGATAATACAATAATCTTCATCTTGAGTCGCATGATAAAAAGTCGCTCTTCGGTGAAATAAATATTTGTTTGATTGTTAGATTTATTACTTTTCATTTCTTTTTCTTCTTTTTTTTTTTTATCTTTTTTCCTACATTGAGAGATTTGAGAGCTCTGTTGTATTTGCGATAGAGCAAATCTTTTTGAAAATGAATTACCAAACTCTCAATATTTCCATGGTTTCCATGTTAATCTTTTTGAAACTCTCAATGTGTTGGCGATAAAGCAATTTTTTTTGAAAAGAAATTACCAAACTCTCAATGTTTCCATGGTTTCCATGTTCGTGGGAAACGAACATGGAAACCATGGAAACATTGAGAGTTTCCATGGAAACATTGAAAACATTAAGAATTTCTTAGGAAACAATGTAATTTCGAAACTACATGGTGATTTCTTTTCCGTAAGTTGAAAAACAGAAACCTTTCGGATGTTTCGATAGAAAATAAAAGAAACTTTGAACCATGCTTACTACTGCTACAACTTATTTTCTTCCGTTTCGGTCACACCTTCCCTCCAATTTTTCCTTATTTTTTCTATTATATATATATATATATACCAGATATGAATTATAGTTTGATTCAACGTGTAAAATTGCCAAATCTTTATGCTTATCGAAGTTGTCAAATTCATGGATTTTGCTGCTCAGTCTGAACTGGAGGACTTTAGTACTCCAATCTCAAATTCAGGAATATTTATCTAAGTATTTGCTGCGGCTATGGATTTTTTCTAACTGTTGTTTCCTAAAATTAATTAGAATTTGCTGAAAATATGAGCAACTTTCGTTGATATTGTTGTATTTTTTTGAAAATCGTTTCGTTCTATGATGCACGTATGCTCCTAAAAATCACATAATGCAGTATCGGACACTTGGGGGACACAGCCCTGATACGGGTTGGACACATCACCTGGAGTGTCTGAAAATCAAATAAAAAGAAAAAGAATGAGACACTGCTAGGGAAGTGTCTGACACGTTTTAGGACACAAACACGGTGTCAGACATGGCTAGGGAAGTGTCTGACACGTTTTAGGACATGACGGGGTTGAATTTTATATTTTTGAAATTTAGGAGGCCTGATACTAATAGGAATAATCTAACTAAATCAAAAATCAGATCCACACCTTCTTTTCCTTCCTACTACTTCTAGCTCTATAATCAAAATCAAAAGTGCAATTCAAACCCTTCTTTCACCATTTTAAATTACCTTTATTTTAGGATAATAGTCTCAACTTCAAAGTCTATCTTTTATTCTTCTGTAATGCAATTCTAAGGGGTTGATCTTGGAATTACTACTTTACTTCTAAAATTCTATCACACTTTGGAGATTCAATTTTTGTTCTAGTTACTTCAATTTTTTTGTTACAAGAGCACCATGTTAGTTAAATTTAAAGATTTTAAGAATTTAATGTAGAAATTATGTCTGAATTTCATAAAAATGCATCATACTTCCAGTGTTTGATAAAATGCCTAATAATGAAATTATGTGCAAAATTATTAATTCTTACTTTATTTTGTTTGTACATTATATATATATATATAATATTGTATAGTCGTATCCCTACCATGTCGTATCTTAAATTTTTTGGAAAATCCGTATGATCGTGTCCGTATCATATCGTACCCGTGTTCCCCTATCCGATCCGTGCAACCTAGGTTTAGTTTTGTGTTGTTAACTGGTGAGATCCATAGGGTTTTCTTTAGTTAATGGTTTTCGCGGAATTAATTGAATTTTCTGTTACTATCCTCAATTAACGTGCTCTATTGTTTCCGAATGAATTTTATCACGTAAATGTTATATGTCGCATTTATTGTGCTTATAATTACATGTTTGGCTGTTTAAGTCTTGTGTTTTCTGAAATTATTGAGATTGTTAATGTATGAGATTAATGCATTTTTGCCCTTCACTTTTAGTAAGGCGCGTACCGAAGCCTTGGAACACTCTATTCCAATAGTTTAATTACATTTTGGGCCATGTTTTTATTTTGTATGTATAGGTCTTATGCTTGAGGTTTGGTAGATCTGCCATAATGGACGGTAAGGATGCCAGCAGTCTAGTAACCAAGATACCAACACTTTTACTGTCACACTATTACCCTACCTATGAGCTACCTTAAATTTCGGACAATTCTAAGGTGGATCGGGAGTGTTGCTCCCGATTCATTTTACACCACACATTCAAAATGAGTGGGGTGATTTTCACACTCACCTATCCTGTCTAAACCACCCCACCCCAAAGTGTTTGTTTGGTAAAAAATGGAACGGGAGTCCCGGTCCACCATATAATTACCCTTAAATCTCTTTTCCTTTGTGTATATTCCTGTTTAACCACGCAACTTTGCCACTGCGACATGGTTATTGTTTTGAAATGCTGTGACTGGTTTGTGCAGAGGGAAAGAAGAAGGAAGTAAAGAAGGAGACTGGCCTTGGTCTCTCTTATATGAAAGATGACAACTTTGGAGAATGGTACTCAGAGGTATGTGTGTGTATTACTATTACTACATTCTAAGTTAGTCGAATGACTATATATATATATATAGATTATGAATATGAACCTTTTCAGTCCAGGCATGTTCATTTTATTGTTGCTTTGAATCGTCTACAGGTTGTCGTTAACGGGGAAATGATTGAATACCATGACATATCTGGCTGTTATATTCTGCGACCATGGGCAATGTCTATTTGGGAGGTCATGCAAGTAAGTATATTACATAATCACCTTGTAAAACTTAGACGATGGCGACAGTTGTTTCGTCTTATGAAGTGCTAAGGTTTTATGAGACAAACTATTTTTTTTTATATAAAGGTGTATAACTTGCTTTTGCATTGGTCTGTATAACTATCTTTTTCTTCAGGTGTATGCCACATGTGGTTGGTATTTATCAATATTATTTCTTACCAATTTTTAGTTTGTTCAGATATTCCTTTGATTTCTCTTGCTGCTTGTTGCTGCATTTGAAATTGTGAGGTTAACATTTCACTATTATTTTGTGTGTACATCTCTATGGGCATTCATAACTTGTTGAGAAATAATTATGTTTCAGGGCATTACCTTTCCGTTCCTTAAGATTAATTTGGCCCTCCTCGATATTCATTTATTTTGACTCTTTCTAAATTTGTCCGCAATGTTACTCTACAGACCTTCTTTGATGCTGAAATCAAGAAAATGAAAATTAAGAACTGCTATTTTTCGCTGTTCGTATCCTCTGGTGTCCTACAAAAGGAGAAGGACCATATAGAGGGATTTGCTCCTGAGGTGAGATCATTTTGCTTTTGCCTCTTGTTCATGATCCTGAACCTTGTTCTTATTATACTGGTGAATGCTTCATTATAAGTAGGAAATGTATGTAATGATCTCCAATTACATGGATTTTGTACCCATATCTGCTAGTTTGATGCAGAAGTTCCTTTACAATTTAAGTAGCCAACAGACTGCTAATACCTGTTGAGATATCAAGCACGTTGTTTGCATTTCATATTTTCATTCACACATTCTTTTGAACTGAGATTGTCCTGTCTACTTTATACCCTCTTCATAACTTTGAGATGCTTCAATTTTATTTGGTGTACGAATTCCTTGAGTGATGTTTCAGTTTCATGCTTTTATCACAGTTGCCTCTTCGACACTTGATTTGATGTTGCCATCACCTGTTGTGCTGTAGTTGTACAATCATGATTTTGGCTACACTATAGCAGACAATGAAACATTTTTCTTACTGTATTATGGTGATCCTTTATGGTCTTATGTTTTGCTACTTGCTTGTGGTCTTGACATGCATTTCCTCTCTTGTTCAATTCATTTGCAGGTTGCATGGATGACAAAGGCGGGAGACTCTGACCTGGAGATGCCCATTGCGATCCGGCCAACTAGTGAAACTGTCATGTACCCATATTTTTCCGAGAGGATTAGGGAGCTCGGTGACTTGCCTTTGAGACTTAACCAGTGGTGTAACGTTGTTAGATGGGAATTCAGCAACCCCACTCCATTTATAAGGTACTTATGTCAGATGGCTTCAATTTCCTGCTTTGTTGGTTCGTCTGATAGTATTGCAATTTTATGGGATTTGTATAACCTGCTTTAGTAGGTTTCAATTCAAAATCCCACTTCTTTAGTGTTCAATTTCTGGATTTTAACATCTTCTCCACTAGGCTGGTCGTGATATCTAGGATGATATAAAATGTATATGTCTCAACTTTTTGAATACCTCATATCTGATGGACAGAAAAGTAAAAATTTACTGAAAGCCGCCTTTCCTTCTATTTATTGTTGACTTTTATGCTTTTGCAGGAGTCGTGAGTTTCTTTGGCAGGAAGGGCATACTGCATTTGCAACCAAGGAGGAGGCCGATACCGAGGTACTTTTTCTAGCTTATATCTAATGCAAAATGGATTTCCATTGAATGAAGCTAGCAATTCTATGAATATGCATGGCTATAGTACTCAAAAGTGAGAGTAAATTCTAAAAGTTTGTTTTGTACAAGTGATAATCATTTCTAGACTGTAGATCTTGATTTTATTTAAGTTGGCATTGTTGTCATTATGAATTCTGCAAATATTATTTCTCTTTCATATAGATGAAGCTCACTGTTTAGATTACCATGGTGTCTTATTTCATGACTTTTCTTCTCTTTCACCTGTTTGTCCACCAATGTTTCTTGATTAAATTAGGGAGAAACGAAAATACAAGGAAACCATTTTCGTTTCCCGCCCTTTTCCTCACCAAATGGCGGGTATTGACTATTAAACTTTCTCTTCTATTTTCTTTTCCTTTTCATTTTCTCTAGTAACTAAACAATGAAATTTCTTTGTCCTTGTGTTTTTTCTTCCTTTCCCTGCCAATTTTCTTGACCAAAATAGAGTGCAAAAGAAAACAAGGAATTTAAAGAGCCAACTTCTTCATTTACGGTTTGTATCAGTGATTTTAATTGGTCAAACAATTATATTGTAAACTTTCGTTTGTTACTTGATATAAATATTCTTGATGATAAAAGTTGTGAGGTTTCTTGACGAAGCAGAAATAAATTCCTCGTAACAATGGAGCTGTTTTCTTCTCGTGTTATTTCAGGTGCTTGATATTTTGGAACTGTATAGACGTATATATGAAGAGTTTTTGGCTGTTCCAGTTATCAAGGGCAAAAAGAGCGAGCATGAGAAGTTTGCTGGTGGACTATATACAACCACTGTTGAGGTTAAGGAATATGATGTTCTTTCATGTTACTTCGTTTTAATAAAATATCTGTTGAGGAGACTTCCTTAGTAGTCTCTAGATGGTTTCTTTTGAATGTGACAGGCTTTTGTCTCGAACACTGGACGTGGTGTGCAAGGTGCAACTTCACACTGTCTGGGTCAAAATTTTGCCGAAATGTTTCAGATCAATTTTGAAACTGAGGAAGGAGAAGAGTCCATGGTCTGGCAGAATTCCTGGGCATATACTACCAGAACGGTAAATGGTCTTCTCCTCATTGTAGCTTTGTTTAAATTGGAATGCTCTGTTCTTATAGTGAAAGCAGATATTTTCTCTCTTTTCTCTTTTGTCGATCTCTCCACAGATTCCATGTGTTGCTCTCACCTCTGATGGTTTATCATCGTTTGTTCAATCATATAACTTCTTAGTGTGTCTGCTTCCCTTTGCATGTTTCTTGCATCTATCTTATTTTAACGAAAGAGTTTATGTAATGACTGAACTTTTTAATCTCAGTTCACTTGGTGGTGAATTTAAGTTCTTACTTGCTCGTTATGTTTCTCATCGCTGAAAGAACTGTTTCTGAAATCGCGAATTAAGAATGTGGCACTTGAAATCATAGGTGAAGTGAACTTGGGATTTGACTTTTGTTTTTCTGCACTTTATACCCTGGAACTATAATTTTTCTGTATGCATTATAGTTCCTTACTCATATGCTTTATCTTTTTTGTTTTATTCAAGTACCTTTATTTACCTTTATTCTATTAGGATTTGGGGTTTGCCCGATCGACTTCTTAATTTTTCTTACCAGATTGCTTTGTCTATAACATCTTTTTTGGCAGATAGGGGTGATGATAATGGTTCATGGAGATGATAAAGGCTTGGTGATGCCTCCTAAAGTTGCATCGGTCCAAGTAATTGTAATCCCCGTGCCATATAAGGATGCAAACAGTCAAGGGATCTTTGATGCATGTGCAGCCACTGTAAAATCCTTGGAGGAAGCAGGGATTCGTGCTGAGGCCGATTATAGAGATAACTATTCCCCTGGATGGAAATATTCTCAGTGGGAATTGAAAGGTGTTCTTCTCAGGATTGAAATAGGTCCCAAAGACTTGGCCAATAATCAGGTATCAAAATCTTCATTTTGCTATATATTTGTTTTTATTTTATGTTGCCAGTTTTTCATTTAAAGAGATTTCTTTTATTAGGTTCGTGCTGTCCAACGTGATAATTCAGCTAAAATTGATATTCCCATGGCTGATTTGACTGAACGAGTGAAAGAAATGCTTAACAACATCCAACAAAATATGTTTGATGTCGCCAAGGAAAAACGAGATGCCTGCATTCAAGTTGTGCATACTTGGGAACAATTTGTGGAAGCACTTGCCCAAAAGAAGATGATTCTTGCCCCTTGGTGTGATGAGGAGGTATGTTATATGTTCTCTTCTTCATCTGTTTACCAGAATTATGAATTTCCAATTGAATTTTAGTTGCATAATCTTATTCATTATCTACAAATGCGACTTTTTTTCTTTGCTCCTAATATATTGTCTTTTCTTATATGCTTAACGCCAATTATCGTTGTTAAATTGTGTTGCGTGTTAAAGGAAGTGTAGAAGGATGTAAAAGCCCGTACTAAGGGGGACATGGGTGCAGCCAAGTCGCTGTGTAGTCCATTTCAGCAGCCTGAACTCCCAGAAGGTAATTTTCAGTGTAATTCTTTCAGGTTTCGTTTGGATAGAAGAATTTGGGAATTAGAGGATTTCAAATCACCGTTTTCACAATTTCATTTACTCGATAAACTTTAAAAGATATATATGGGTTTCAAATCATTCAACCATGCTGGGTTATTTTTTGAGAAGATTTGACAGGGAGTATCGTATTTTACAAGACCTCAGGGGGCTCGTGGTAATTATCAAATAAGTGAGGGATGTGCATGTAATTATCCCTTATTTTGCCAATCAATAAGATGGATTTGAAATGCACTCAACACTGCAGTCATATAAAATTCTTAGCTCCAAAACCGTCAATCAAAAACGCAGCTTAAGATATGTCGTAACCAGGGGCGGATCTACCCTTTGCCAAGAGGGGGCAGTGCCCCCACTGAAAATTTCATTTTCCCCCCTAATATAAATATATTTGCAAATTTTAACTTTTTAATTACATTAGTGCCCCCCTCAAATTATTAAGTGCCCTCCTCAATTTTAAAAGTATTAAATGCCCCCCCTTAATTTTAAAAAATTATTTTTTTACCTTACAAAATTTTTTATATTTGAATTTCGCCCCCCCCTCAAGATTGAAAAATATCACGTTTTCTCCCTTTACTTTGAGTTCACCCCCCAAAACCCAAAATTCTGACTATAACAAAAGAGGTATAAAAGTATAAATTATGTCAAAAGTTGTAATTGAACCTAATTAGTTATTATATTTGCCCCCATAAATATACCGTACCGTACCGCGGGGGACAAGCCCCCCGCACCCCCTCCATAAAATACCTAGTGCCCCCACTGAGCCCAGGTTCTGGATCCGCCACTGGTCGTAACATTAATTTGAACATAGGAGAGAAAATAGACCACATTGATGATTGACTGATTCTTAGGTCCGGATACTCCAAATCTTCATATAATCATAATCACATCTATGTATAGTGGATTCTGTGTGTGAACTATCACATGGATAGCTTTCGAGTTCTCTGTAACTTCTAAAAGTAACCTGGGGGCTGGGATGATCCTTCAACTTGAGAGACCCTCATCGTACCAGTATTTCGATCTATTGATTGGCGCGTATAGCTTTAATTAGTTATTGTAATGGTGCAGGTACCAAGTGCTTCGCCTCAGGAAAACCTGCCAAAAAGTGGACCTACTGGGGCAGGCGTTATTGATCATGGTTTCTCTTTCTATTTACTAGTAAATGCCGCACGCTAGTTTGCGTGTGTACAATAGAAAATTTTGGGGTGGATGAAGGCTTCACCCTAATAGCTTTGCAAGTAAATCATACATTTCGGTTTCTCGGAACATTTTACTGCAAAATATTATGACAGCCTAGTATTTTTTGATTTTGGACTACTTATAAAGTTTCAACTTTCTTCTGAGTAGAATCTTGCTTGCTGTGAATTTTCTACTAATTATGCAAATTCTGAATTTTTATCAATGAAACGCTAATCTTGGATTAGCTGGATAGTTAAGTTAGCTCCCATGTTGTGGACACCGGATATCTTTTTTTTGGTTTTTCACGGGTTTCCCCACACCACATTGGGTATGGGACTAATCCCGTTTCGCGGTACTGAGCCTGCCAATGGCCTGAGAGAATTTGTCACCATGGGGGGAGTCGAACTTGCTTCCCACTCAAGAGCGTAGTAATGGACAAGCCACTACGCCAACCCTTCAAGTTTGGACACCGGATATCTAGACATTGATTTGGTATTGTTTGAGATTCCATTTTAGACAGTTCATATCGTATGCTGATAAGTTGCTTTCTTTTTGGATGGTAAATCCAGCACATGCTCCCGGAAAATTTTATTTTTGATAGCACCACATAAACTCTGAACATTGTTTATATGATAACGTATGGGAATCTTAATTATAATGCGATAACTTCAATTCTGATTTTCTGAAGTTTTAGTATTTATAGGATGGGAATCTGATATGATGACTTCAATTTTGATTTTCTCAAGTTTTGGTATCATCACTAACTCTCTATTAGTTAGAACTCGTATTATACCTGTATAGTACGTGTATGTATGTATAATTAATAAATATTTTCGTTTCCCGTATGCATTCTAAACATAATGAATAATACTCGTACTTTTGAGTTAAATTGTTTAGCAAACATACTTTATGTATACTGTATTAAACTTGACGAATAATACTTTAATTTTGGCAAAAAAAATACTTTTTAATTTAAAACTTAAAAATTGTAATTATTTTTTATAATTACTAATTGAGTATTATACAATTAAAAACCAACGAACATTGATAATTTATCAAAATAGTTATTATCAACTAGAGATTCATATAAACAATTAATTTTATTAAATAAAAGTGAGTACAAGCAACATACTACTCAAATTTATATGAAAATAAGACGTATTTTTACTTTCGAATAATTTATATGTATTCGTATTACAATTGTACGTTTACGAATTCGTTTATTTCTCGTTCTCGTATTTTTTAGTCGATTTTTTCAATGTAACTTTCAAAAAAATCTCGTATTATACTCATATGTATTAAATGATGATTTTTTTTCCTTCTCATATTTAACTAACTAGGTCGCTAACCAGTTGACGGACGTTTAAATAACTTTAAACCTTGGGGTATACTTGTAGCATATAAGAAAATCTTAATTCAGATTTGGCTAATAATTGGGTGTGATAACATCTGAATTGTTCATGGAATATGAAACATATATATAAGTTGAGGAGACAGGTGGCCATATAGTTACGGAACCCCAGCAAGATTTCTTGCTATGTACTCTATAGAAGTATTGGAAAAACATTTGAGATTTTAAGTAAAAGATCAGGTCGAGTGCAACTCGTAGCAGTTATTCGAATAAAGAAAATTGAATTGTCATGGAATGATTATTTTGACAAAGTTTTTTGGGATATATATAATTTAATTTGGTGCAAATTGCCACTCAGATGGGTTTTATCACGGATGACGGAACACATCATGAAAAATGATGACAATAAGGGGGAAAAGAAAGAGAAATGCGCCAAGCTATTGGTCCAAACCAAATGTTGCCTCCTCCTCCTCCTCCTCTTCCTATATCATCCAGATACCCTTCATGGGTTGCTGCACCCGGAGAACCAAGCTTCGTATCTGGATTTCCTCAAATAAGACAAATGGCTGACTTTCCGATTCCTTCTCAAGTGCTATTGGAACAATATATGGTTCTAGTTGCGCGTGCCCCTCTGAAAGAGCTACAAACGCTGAAGAGATCTCAAGAGAAAAAAAGATATCTTTTTTTAACAGAACGTTCAGAATATGTCTAAGACATATAGGCATCGACCCAACTGAATGGGACAAATAATGGGGTTTCTTCAAAGCTCTATCAGAATGGGATAGACAAAGCGTCGTCAATCCAAATCATCAAGCAAAGATTACGCTTGAAGAAAATCTAACAGTCAAAGATTACGCTATGTACTTTGTTGCATTGAAGTCTAAATCTTAAATTTTCAGAAAAGCTCAAGTTCCATAGCCAAGATTCTTCAAACTTTTCATCAATCACTAAGACAGTCAAAGATATCCATTTGTTTGATTTTATCAAACACAACTATTGACAAAACTCATCCAACCTCGCAATTTGTGTGAAGACGACACTACTACAGAAATGACCTATTACATCGGTTTTTTTTTTACCTATTACCGCGGTTTTAACCGTTGTAACAGGTACCGCTGTAATAGGGACCAATTACAGCGGTTTTTTTTAGAACTGCTGTAATTGGTCAACCTATTATAGGGGTTTTTTGAAAAACTCCTATAATATGTATATTTTTTATTTTTATTTTTATTTTTTTTCTTGCTGTACTGTACAAAATTTATTGTCACTAGCTTCCCACAAGCTCAAAATTCAACACACTAACACAACAAACCATAAAATCAATTCAACAGAAATAACAAACGTGAAACCCAAAATTAACTTCACCAAATTAAATGATCATCTCTAACAAATCAAATTTTACGTATAATCTCCAACAACTGATAACGAGTTTACAATCAATTAAATACAACAAATCAAATAAAAATGTACAACAATCTTCAACTTACGCCATACCAAAAGCGCATTGGAAAATGTATTGTGCCAATTCGCCATGTACTTCATCAAGTTGCTCTATAGAGTAAGTGACGTATTGACAATCAGGAAAGTACTGCACGATAGAGATTGAAAACACAACAAAGGTTTAATAACTTATAAAGGGAAATTAGAATTTGATGATGAGTATTAATTAGGATTATGCATACCGCTGGTGGGATTGTAGATTCTCCGTGACTAATAATATCCTTCATGAATTTCATAACAAAGAAGCCACAATCTTTGTCGTTTAACTGCATGGGGCACTACAAAATTGAAATCAAAAATTGTATTAGAACAATAACGTTTATACGAATAATCTCTCGAAATTATAAAATTACACTAACCTTTATAGAAGTCCATTTACAGGCCATTTTTTTGGATTTGGCCTTTTGGGTGTTACGATTTGCACGAGACATCAACACAACACTGTTAAAAACATCAAAAAACAAGGAAAGATGTCAATATCAAGCAAATATACATGTGAAATCCAGGAAGATATATACACTTTAAAATTAATATTAAATATAATGAATACATTGATTGAATGAAAAACTTACTGATTGATTGTTTCTTTCATATCAGGTCGGTTATTCGAATCAACGTGCAAAGAATCCAGATAATAAACGATCTCTTTAATTGGATCAATCACAAGCAACACCCAATGTCCCCTAAATTAAAAAGCATTCAAAAGATAAGTTCAAAATTAGTTTTGCGTATGTAACAAATTTTACAAAATAAAGTTGGGTGTTTAGTAACTCACTCGGTGTTGTAAGGTCCAATAAACAACTTCCCATCTGCGCAATCTTTCATGGCATTTGTTATATATTGCGCTTGTAAGATACGCTGAGAGGGAGTAATACCTGCTCCCGCAGCTATAGTATGTGGGCTAAGGAACCCGAAATTATTTGTTTTCTCTTCGGAGACCACGTACTTAGCCCACAAACACCTAAATTGAGCATAAAATAAATTTGAACAAGAAAATAAACATAGTTCAAATTAATGCAGTAAAATAATTTTAAAACTAACTTTTTTTAATTCATATTTAAAAACTTACTTGATGTAAACTGAAATGATAGAGACTCCTATTTGTTCTTTGCGCAAAAAATGACAGATCTTCTCCCGCCCAAGATACTCTTGATAGGGTTCGTTATTATAGATTGCCTCGGGAATGTTTATAGCGATCAATTGTTCAATAGGCATTATTTGCAGGTACCTTTCAAGAGTTACAAGTGGCTGAGGGAGTTGATGATCAGCTGTTACGTCTGCTGCTTTGTCATCTTCACGTGAAGGGTTGGCCACAGGAGGTGTTCGTTTGACAGCTGAGTGCTTCATCATCTCTGATTTATGTTTTCCAACTGATGATTTGGATTTTCCAAGAGACTATTTAAGCAAAGAAAACCAACGTGAATGTTACAAACCAAAGTATATTTAGTAACCTTAAACAATTGTTATAATTTATTAATGGCTAGGTATTAATAATTACGTACCGATGCATCACTGACAGTGACAAGACTCTTAGGCCAAGCAACAATGTATCCCACAGCCTCAGAAATTGTGAACACTCCTTCATCAGCGAGAGGGACTGGTAGGGGTGCAATATCTTCAATTGCAATGTCAATCATCACTTTCACAAGGTGGGTGGGTAATGGAAGTGTATGCAGCATTCTATCATCTGGTCGATTGTACATTTGTCCTTTAGCCACCAAACGATAAGATGGTGTTGAAAGTGACAATTGACATGGCGCCACAACCTACATATAATATATATATATATATATATATATACCATTATATTAGAAAAATTTGTGTATTTTAATGAATTGCAAGTTATATGATCACTTAATAATTTCATATCATTACCTGAGGAAGGTTCTTAACTGGATCTGGGCAGCTATCTTTCAAAGAAACCGCATTATCTTCATGTGGTTGCTGCGACCCAGACGCCTTATGCTCGTCAAACTCGCGTCGCAATGAGGATAGTGATGCAGTGAGCATGTGCACCATGTTTTTCAAGTTATCAATCTCCTCATCTTTAGAAGGCTTTTTGTCAATAAAATAGTGTTTTTGTGATACCCCAAAGCCTACTCCCCTAACGCGACCCGAATGCTCCTTCTTGTTAAGAGCTTTAGCCAATATATCATTCCGGGTCCTCTCGCTTCCACTATTGCTACCCTCCTGTGATAAGCACTCCTATAATAATACATTTAAAAATTAGTGAACTTTGCTCTTATAAAAAAATTTCAAAAAAAAACATACAACACATGATATAGCTAAAATTGCAAATAACTCACAATTTCATGCACTACTCTTTTAACATTGACATTATCAATGTTATGCTGGCTTTCAGAATGTGCAATCCTCCACACGAGTGCTCGTGTCACGTCTGAGGGGTCTGACCCAGCTTCCTTTCTTTTTTCCATCTATATTATGATTAAATATATATATATATATATATATATATATATATATAAATTTTTGTCTACTTTCGTCAATATCAAAGGCCAACTATGAAAAACAAACAACAAAGTATATATGAAATTATAATTTTGAGAAAATTGAATAAACAAAAAATACATTAACCAATTAGAAACATGATAATAACCAACTTACAACTATTTCATTCCAAATTGCTGATTTTGTTGCTTCCGAGACGTGTCGCCAATCACTGATGGTAATCGGCACCCTATCACGAGCTATGACTCCAATGTAACCAACAAATGTTGATTTATTTGGGTCAATTAGTTGGCCATTGCGATTCCAGCCGACTGGTAGCTTAAAGCCTTTACTTCTGGCATTTATGACTTTTTTCATTGCAGCGATACCTCTACGTATCTCACTTTCAACACGTTTGTTTCCAGAATCCATCGACCTACAGAAGCCAAAAATATAGAATTTAGATTCATATACCAAATATACAGTACCAAGTAACGCCACCATTATTTTAAAAAAAATTCGGCAGAGTAACGACGCAAATTTTTTTACCAAGTTCTCGACTTAATCTTCCCCCAAAATTGCAAATAACAAAACCAATCCATCAATTCTTTCACAAAACCAATCAAATTTCACAAAACCATAAATGCATTAAATGATGTCAACAAAACAACACATATTGATCCAATCACGATACATAATCAAAATACATATCAACAAACACGCTATACTCATGATATGTATTCAAATAATAATACTCGTTATCATATAGAGAGAGCGAGAGAGAAGAAGCTTACGGTGGTGGTCGTGGTAGTGGTGAAGGGGGCGGTGGTGGTCGTAGAAGAGGAGGAGAGAGCGGCTGTGGCTGTGGCGGCGGTGGTGGTGGCCCCGGTATACAATATCGACCTACAAAAGCCAAAAATACAGAAGTTAGTTTCATTATGCAACAACATCATTTTTCAATTCATAAACTAACAAGAGACACCCTAACTCATACACTAACAAGTGCTTATATGAAGAAAAGTTTAGGAAATAAGTATATCATATAATTATCACATAAGTTCAAATACCTTTCATCGTTTTCTTTTTGTCGTTGACTTAGTAGTCTTTTGCTTCCCCCCAGTACGACCCTTTTGTTTAGTACGTCGACGAACAGATAGATTAATCCATATCCCCTCTTGGTGATCTTGTCGCATATGCAATTCATCATCACTGATATCCAAGTCACCATCATTATCAGTGGCTTGTAAATCACGTAAGATAGGATTTTCTCCATCATCATCACTATATGAACTATCATCCTCCATACAAGTATTTTTGTTTGCCGATAAAATAATTGACCACCTCTTATCAATAGGATCGGTGACAAAAAACACTTGCGTAGCTTGTGATGCCAAAATGAAAGGTTCATCTTTGTAACCCTCCCTCTCAAGGTCTACTCGAGTGAAGCCTATTTCACTATTATCGACACCATTTTTATTGTCAGCCCACCTACACCCAAATACAGGCACCCGAAACCAACTATAATCCAGCTCCCATATATGTTCAATCACCCCATAATATGATAAATGAGCATAGATAAGGTTATTATCTCTCGCACTTGAGATATGCATTGCTTGAGCTACAAGACTCACCCCACTATTCTGCATTGTACTCCGTTCATCTTGGTCTTTTGTATAGAATGTGCGACCATTTATACGATAACCTGAATGACAATACAAGTCTGCCCGGTCCCATCGACAACCGTGCCAATTTATCTAAAACTGAAAGTGGATTCTCGTTCTGTTTCTCGTGAATATGCTTTCGGAATCAATCAGAGAAACTCTTATCATGCTCTCTTGAAATCCAACTCTCATTTTTATTTAATTTTATTCTCCTAAGTTGATCCTTGTGCTCTTGAACATATGGCTCAACCTCATCGGTGTTGTGGAGCACATATAGGTGTGCCTGATCCCTTTGTGTGCAAGGAACACTAACTAATTGTTTTCCAAGTACGCTTTCTCCTTCTGTTCTCCCTCCCACAACATGAGACTTTGGAAGCTCTGCAACGTTAGAATCTTTCAAATATTTTGTGCTAAATGTAATCGCTTCATCAACTATGTACCGTTCAACAATGCAACCTTCCGGTCGACTACGATTTTTCACGTAGCCTTTTAATATCTTCATATAATGCTCAGCCGGATACATAGATCTCATAAAAGCCGGTCCACATAGTTGTGTCTCTCTAACCAAGTGAATAGGTAGATGAGTCATTATATCAAAAAACGCTGGTGGTAAATACATCTCAAGCTCGCACAAAGTGATGGCAATTTGTTTCTGAAGTGCAGGCAATTGTTCAGGATCAAACACCTTGCTCCACATTGCTTTGAAGAAGAAACATAATGAGGTTATAGTTTCTCTCACCTTTTTTGGCAAAATGGCCCGTATAGCAATTGGTAGCAAATGATCCATGATCACATGACAATCGTGAGTCTTCATGTGCTTTAGCTTCAAGTCCTTCATTGACACAAGACTGCTAATGTTTGAAGAATACCCTTCTGGAACTTTCACTCCATTAAGAAACTCACATAATGTAATTTTTTCTTTCCTGGATAGAGTGTGAGCTGCTGGAGGCAAATAAGTTCGTTTTCCCTTATTTGTTGGTGCCAACTTTTCTCTTATTTTCATTTCAACCAAGTCTAACCTTGCCTTTACGCCATCTTTTGTCTTACCGGGCACATTTAGAAGTGTACCAATGACACTATCAAATACATTTTTCTCAATATGCATAATATCAAGAAAATGTCTAACATGTAAAGATGTCCAATATGGCAACTCAAAGAAAATTGACCTTTTTTTCCACCTAATTTTTGCAAGCCCACCTGCAAAAGTCTTTCCAAATTTAACCTCCAAGTCTTTTATATTCTCAAACACTTCTTCACCAGTCAAGCACTTAGGAGCTCGGCCTTCTTCTATATTCCCATTGAAAGTTTTTTTCCGCCGACGATATCTATGGTTTCGATTTAGCCATCTCCGATGCCCTTGGAATGCATATTTCTGAGAGTGTGTCAGTCGATATTGATCTGTACTCTTGACACATATGGGGCATCCACATTGGCCATGTACACCATATCCCTCGAGGTTTGCTCTTGCCGGAAAATCATTGATTGTTCCAAATAACATGACTTTGAGATTGAAATTTTCTTCTCTGAACCCATCATATACTTGAACACCGGTCTCCCACAACACTTTCAAATCCTCAATTAAAGGAGCTAAGTAGACATCTATATCATTTCCAGGTTGTTTCGGCCCAGAAATGAGTATAGGCATCATTATATGTTCTCGCTTCATGCATCGCGATGAGGGGAGGTTGTAGATCATCAAAATCACCGGCCATGTACTATGTGAGCTACTTTGCAAGCCATGAGGGTTCATGCCATCTGTAGCCAATACAAGGCGAAGGTTTCTTGATTCTTCACCAAATTCAGGGAAATCATCATCGATCTTTTTCCATTGAGGAGAATCTGAGGGGTGTCGAATCTTGTCATCTTCAATTCTTTCTTCAAGCCTTCTATCAGCATGCCATGTCAAGTCCTTGGCCAACTCTTTACTACTGTACATGCGCCTAAATCGTGGTATTATGGGCAAATACCACATGGTTTTGACAGGAGCAGATCCGTTCTTCTTGTACCGCGAGGCGCCACATTTCGGACAAACCTTCGATGATGCATAGTCAGTTCTAAACAATATGCAATCATTGAGACATGCATGTATCCTCTCATATCCCATGCCAATTGAGATTAACATCTTCTTAGCCTCATAAGTACGATTAGGTAACACATTATCATCGGGTAGCATGTTTTTTAATAGATCAAGTAAGTCTGTGAAACCCTTATCACTCCACCCATTGTTGGCTTTTAACCTGTAGAGGTTTAGGACTGCTTTCAATCTTGTGAATTTACTACCACTATACAGTGATGTCTTTAAATCACTTGTCAAATTGTCAAACATCTTGGGACAATTTCGCAAATCCTCCTCAATCACATTTGTCATCTCCTCCAAACGATCAGGCTCATAATCATTCATGTCCAAATCCCGCGATCGATATGATGTACCACCCAAATCATCTGAGGTGACACTGCTCTCACCGTGTCTTGTCCAACGTGTGTAACTTTTATTAATTCCATTACACACCAAATGATCTTCTAATTCACGTGGACTAATTCTCTTTCCAAAACAACTACGTAAACACAGTCAACTGATTCTAGTCCGATCTGATGCATGCTCAATCGCAAAATTGATGAATTCTTTCACCCCTTTCTCATATTGAGGTGACACTGCTCTCACCGTGTCTTGTCCAACGTGTGTAACTTTTATCAATTCCATTACACACCAAATGATCTTCTAATTCACGTGGACTAATTCTCTTTCCAAAACAACTACGTAAACACGGGCAACTGATTCTAGTCCGATCTGATGCATGCTCAATCGCAAAATTGATGAATTCTTTCACCCCTTTCTCATATTGCTCGGACATACGATCCGCTAATATCCAACTTCGATCCATCTTGATTCTGAATTAATTAAATTAAACAATTTTAATATCACTTCCTAGTTGAATTAATTAAATAATTTTTATTTTAATTTATTTCCCATTATTCTAGAAAAAATTCGGCAGAGTAACGACGCAAATTTTTTTACCAAGTTCTCGACTTAATCTTCCTCCGGGTGGGTTGCAACCAACAAAATTCAAATCTTACAAATAAAGTATTATATTTTCAACAACTAAGTATAAATAAAAATCACCAGTTGGATCAATGTACCCTAAACTACAAAATAACCACAATTTAATCCCAAATTAAATGTAATTAACACCCAGCTATACACAAGCTATACACAAAAATACATACACCCACACATACACAAATTATATACATCCACATATACACAAATACATACACCCACACATACATAAATATATATACGTACACCCACATATACACAAATATATATACATACATTCACATATACACAAATACAAACACCCACACATACATAAATATATATATATATACACCCATATATACACAAATATACATACATCCACACATACACAAATATTTATCTAACTCAAACTCTATACTCTATATATGTGTGTGTATATGTATACATATTTACATAACATAACATATATATATAACAAATATTTACATATAATTCACAAAACCCAATTAACACAACACATATATATAACAACAATCAAGATATTAACTTATAACCCACATTATATATTCACAAAACCCCAATTAACATAACATATGTATAATAACAATCAAAATATTAACATATAAAATCCTAATTTCATAACATATATAAAATATATACAACATATATAAACATATATATATATAAGTATATACCTATAGGGTGAGAGAGAGTCGAGCGCCTCGGCGGCGGCGGAATATGGTGGTGGCGGCGGTATATGGTGGGTGTGGTGGTGGTGGTGGGGATATATGTGGTGTGTGTATATATATATATAGATAGCTAGAGATATAGAGTAGTAGAGAGAGAGAGAGAATAATGGTGGTGGGGGCGAAGTGGAAGTGGTGGTGGCGGCGGTGGGGGAGTTGAGTGAGAGAGAGAGAGAGATGAGTGGGAGAGAGAGTTGAGAGAGGGGACGGCCGAGAGTGGCGGCGGTGGGGGGTGGCGGCGGTGGGGGGAGTTGAGTGAGAGAGAGAGAGAGTTGAGGGGGATTCGGCCGATTTGGGGGAAAAAATGGGGGGAAATTGAATTTTTTTTTAAATCAATTACGGCGGTTTTCCTAAAAACTATTGTAATTGGTCCCATCCTACAACCTATTACAGCTGTTCACCAAAAAACCGCTGTAATAGACCCCTCCGTTCAGCGGTTTTCTAAAAATCGCTGTAATAGGTGCGCTGTAATAGTGTATTTTTGTAGTAGTGCGAAATTGAAGGTTTGCATTATTTCTAGGTGAAAGAAGCAAGTGGTTCAAAGGACCTTGAAGCAGAAATCTGTGTGATCAAGGAGTTCAATACTTTCTTTGTTCTATTATCCTCTATTTTGTAGAAATGTTCAATGTGACTAAGATGGGCATCTTAGGGCCTGTATAAGAACATTAGCAGTAGGCTCTTGGGCAAGTGGGAGATTGATAGTGTTTATGCGCCCGACAAGCCATCTGTTGGCTTGATCACTGGATCATAAACACCATGACAGTCTTATTATTTATATTATATCAACATGTTGGTATGCTTCTTTGTTGTTATTTACTTAAGATAGTTTAGATAAAGATCACATGGATTACCTTATGGTTAGGGGAGTGACCCGATGTCTATGAAACGCTATCAAAGAACGTAATCCTAAAACGTGTTCCAAGTCATAGAGGCTGCGAGATGTGGGATATCACGGGTCTCACCAAAATTTGTTCGTGTATTTAACTTT
Organism: Buddleja alternifolia; assembly: GCA_019426215.1. NCBI lineage: Eukaryota > Viridiplantae > Streptophyta > Magnoliopsida > Lamiales > Scrophulariaceae > Buddleja > Buddleja alternifolia. The sequence goes on from CM033396.1 coordinate 36,610,418, forward strand.
TATACAGATTGGTGTGTTCCATTGTCAATGGCCGGACAGGTCAATACATACACAAAGATTCATACTTAAGGGGAGTATGGAATTGAAAGACCTCGCAAGGATTCCTTGTTGGTTCTGTCGAACTTAGAGTCCTTCGGTTTCGTAGTGTGGGATTAGTCCTCAGACCTGAGATGTCATTGGGGTTGCAGAGGTGGTTATTTGATAAGCTCAAGGCATGTTAAAACCATTTTATGGATCAAATCTAAATATTAATATATTCCAGTGTTTAACCTTTCCGTTTCCATTTGAGACAAGTTTATTGAATTGTTTTCGAATTATCATATATTTCTTCTCAAAGCTTTGTTTCAATAATAAAATGTACAATCAAAGTAATGATGAATTTGATATCATGTTATTAGCCAATTATGATTTTCCACCATACGTAAAGCATTAAGATATCAGGATATTGTGTTTTCTCTTTATTTTTTCTTCGGACATCCTCTTTTATTCCACTTCAAGTATTTAATAATTTTGTTTCTTCACTTTTTAGTGCTTTATGCCCCTCTCTTCAAGCATTTGTATGCTAATGAATAAGCTGTCAAGCTCTTATTATATTTTTCTTTTCTCTTTTAGGTTTAGAGATGAATGCCTCTTTAAATTTTGAAATAATGTTTAACAAATATCTCTTAAATTCTTTGTTACTATAGAGTATAGACTAAGTTGTTTCCTTCTAAACAAAAACTACTAAAGTCCTCTATTTTCCTCACAAAAATTTCTAAGGTATTCTAATAATTAATTAACATGTCAAGTAATATTTTTCGTATTGAAATTTCCGTTGGATCAAGGTTCTTTAGATCTTCATAGTATAAGATGGGTGGTAATTAGTAAGCATTAATCATTCATACGAGGTTTAATTGAGTGATTTTATCAAGAATTTTCGGTCTTATATATATTTTGAATCTATCCCTTTTTTATAACTTAACAAATTATTTGAAGTAATATCCATTTTATAGAGGGAAATACTACATCTTTTTAGATTTAAAACTCATCTTTAAATTTTGAATTTGTTTTAGAAATATGATCTCATCAAATTCCTTGATCTTGATAATGAAAGTCGGGTAATTGGCATATTGCACCCTTGAATTGCCACCTTTTGGCACTTTGTACCCTTAAATTTGATTTTTGGCACTTTCCATCCTCGAAAGTGCATATAGTTTGGCATTTAGCACCCAAAGCGAATTTACACCATCTAACTCACCTAATTAAAAACCAAGTTTACTCAGTTTAGAAGGGTAAAATTATAAATACAAAGAAAACTGAATTGTACCATAAAAACAAGACGTGAAAATATAAGTTAATTTGAAGGTAATTGTACCATAAAAAAGTAAGAATTTGTAAAAGTTCTTATGGATTAGTCAATAAACTAGAATATCTAATATCCCTTCTTCAACACTTGGAGAACCCTTTATATGCAGAGGCAACAATCAGGGGTGGGTATCGGGTCGGGTATCAGGTATTGGGCTATCTGGTTCAGGCAACCAGATTTCGGATAGCAATTTTCGCTACCCAATAGCTAGTCGAAAATTTTGGGTACCCGATAGTTCTGATATCGGGTACCTGGTTACAGCAGATTGCAAAGAGGATTGAAGGCATTAAAACAGAGGCTGAAGCCTTTGTTTTGATGCCTATTTTGTTTAATTTTTTTTCTTTTTTCTCATTCAAATATAATTTACTAATTCATTTAATTCAAATGAATAACAATTAACAAATAATCAATCGATTTATAATTTGTAACAACTATTCAACGATTTACCGTGTATGAAATGAGAATTGATAATAAATAAGATACCTCATTCGATTAAATTAACGTTAAGTCCAAGTGTCCAACACAAGTTAAACATCAATTTAATTACAAGTCAAGCACCAACATCATATATTTTTTACATTTTTTGGGTAACTTTGGGTACCCAATGGGTATATCGGGTAGGAAATTCCTACTCGATACCCAACCTGAAATTCTCAATCGGGTATCGAGTATTACCCAATACCTAAAATTCTACAAAAATCCAGACCCGATAGACCCGAACCTACTCGGATCGAGTGGGTACCCGAAAACCCGACTCAAACACCCACCCCTAGCAACAATGGTGGGATTTGAGGCTTAGTTTACCCTAATTGATGTAAAGTAGGGCCTTGCTTTTTGTAATCATAGGATAGGCTGACTTTTTGACTTTTTATTTAAACTCTTCAATGTAATATATGTATATACTAAAAATAAATATTATATATATTTGAAAATTTACAAACACAAAAAATCTACAAAGGGTCACATACAAATAAACATTAGCCCAGCAACACAAATGTTCATTAAATATAGTTATAATTATACATGATATTTTTTTTATTTGACGCTCTAAAATGCTCCCGTGCTCATAAATTTTTTATTTTTGTCGCTCTTGCGCTCCCGCATTTGCTCCTGCTCCCGCTCTCACTTTATATGACTTAGGTAAAAATCATTACTCACCCGAACTTTGCATATTTTTACATTTTTTATCTAAACTATTTTTTGTTATACTTTTTTATCTCAACACCATGAGTTTTACACTTTTCTATCTATTAACATATTTCGGCGGAATATTCCATCGGAGTTTAGATAAAAACTTGTAAAAAACACAAAGTTTGGATAAAATAGTATAAACAAAAAACAGTATGGATAAAAAAGTGTGTGAAAAAAAAGTTTGTTTAAACTCAACTCTGCCAGAATATGCTAATAGATAGGAAAATGTAAAACTCGTGGAATTGAGATAAAAAGGTGTAACTAAAAATAATTTAGATAAAAAAGTGTAAAAACACGCAAAGTTCGTGTGGGTGATTGTTTTGACCCCTATTGTCAATTATACAAATGTTTCCACCAACTACTACCAGTCAAATCCATAACCAAAGGTATATATATATGTGTATATGTGTATTTATATATTAATGATCTCAATACTACATCATTATTTATATTCAATTGTTTAGATATTTGGTGAATTAAGTTGTTCGTTTTATCCACTATCCACCAGTCTCATTTGAATTTTTTTGTCAAAGTATACCTTTTTTGTCTCTCATAATATGGACTAAAAGTTTTTAAAATGCCTAAAGGGTCGAAGTTAAATAGGTAACTACTATTATATCATTGTTTATCTTTAATCATCTTTTTTTTTTCCAGATGATTTTAATCTCATGGGTCAGTTGATTGCTGATCATTTACATTAATTCCCCGTGAATGCTTTGCTTTTGGCACTTAAAAATGGCAAAATATGTAATAGTTAACAAAACAATGGGTATTGAAGAAACGGAAGTAAATAAAAAAGAAGGCTTTGTGGTTGGTTGTGATATGGAGGGGGAGGGTGTTTCTTAATTAACAAGTCAATGGTGGTGCCGTGGTGCGATGAAGGTGAAGGTGGCTGTGTGGTTGGTGGTGATATGGAAGGGAGGGTGATTTAGTTTTTTTGCATTAACATTAAATTTTTTGAGCTTTTGATGAATTTTGGATCGAACGGCTCAAAACAAACTCAACTTAGTCAACACATGTTTTTTTGGTCTAATTTTTACGGTAGGGACCAAAATTACAATTTTTTGTGTCATATGGGGTTATTTTTGCAACTCCATAAACTTTGGGACCAAAATTGCAATGGCCCATATACACACTTTCTTACAAATACATGATATAAATTTTGTTTGAATGTATTTGTATCGCTTTATGTTAAATTTATACATTTTATAAGAATAAATCTATAGATTTTTAAATTGTGATCCTAATATATAATTTTTTTTAATATTTTCCGTACATGCTAGTTGATTTATTAATCAAACTCTTCTTCACACAAGAACTGCTACGACAATGAACCATGTCGTATTAGATCATAACCAAGGCCCAAATTACATATTATATATACAACTTAGTTCTCGCCGGAGCGTCGCCGGTAATTCTCTCCGGCCGCAAGGTCCCCGTCGGAGTCGATTCTGGTACTCATATGTAAGGTACGCGATTCCGATGTTCTTCAATAACTATGTCAATTGTATTATGAAAGGAAAATGTCGAAGAAAAAATTATGTCTCATATCTCATTTTTGCTGATTATGGTGTGGATTTTAATTTAAGATTGTTTAAGGAACTTGAAACAGTTTAATTTATGAGATTTTTTTTTTTTTTTTAAATCTTGGATGCAAATTGTCTTTAAATTTTGAATCTTTTAAGTAGTTTTTCAGTCTTCCGATTAGGGTTTTTTTTTTTTAAAAGTTCATTGCGTTTTGTTTTCTCTTTATTTCTTATGCAATTTCGATTCAAAGAGGTGATAATTTTGATTAAGCACTAAAAGTTTCCAATTTCTTTAAAACTGGTTGAATTTTCTGTTCAGGGTTTAATTAAGAGTTAAGACTGTTTGATGCTTTCATCCTCAATGCTTCAGTGAATTAATTACCTTACTTCGATTTCTGTTTGTGCATTTCTTTATTTTTGATTTTGTTTGTGTTTCAATTTTGTTCTTCAGTTTGGGAGGTTATTGGGTTCAATGAGAGATGAACAAATGACAAGAAACTGTATCTTTTCGGAGTAGGATTTTAACCGGAACTCGTATATAAACATCTCTATATTGACTTTAACACATTCGACCCAGTGGTATGCCTTAAATTCCTAGTCCTCTTTTTTTCAAAGCGAAAAGATGGGAAAACACCCGATCAGCTACGTTCATTGTGCTTTTTCTATTTGGATTAGGATTGCCTGGGGATGCACGGGCGCTGTGTTTAATCTTATTTTTGGGACTAGGGTTAATAGACTTTTCGTATTCTCTTTGAACCTTTTTCTGATATAGTGAAATATGTTATCTCATCGCCCATGGATGTAACTCGGTTTCGGTGAACCATGTAAATCTTGTATCCCTTCTTCTGCTATATGTTCTCGATTAGTAATTTATTCCGACACTACCAACTAAAACCAGAAGATTAAACACAACAATTTATTCGATTAGCTTTTCCATGTATTAGAGTGTGTATGTGCTGCAACACAATTATCATGTTGTTGATTGATTTTGTATGCTTTTAACTTTTAAATAGAAATATCTAAAACGTGCTTTACACAATCACTTAACTTTCGTTGCTCTACCTGAAATTCTATGAACAGAAGGGGAAAAAATTAGCATATCTATTTCCGTTTCTTTCAGTTGACTACTTTTCCTATTTTAACCTTACCGAGCTTCTTTGTCATATATCTGCTCAGAGAGATCACCTCTGACTCGTATGGAGGAAATGTCTCATCACACTGAGCAACCCACAGATGGACTAGCCTCTGAGACTCCATCACAAACCAATGATGGGAAAACAGCATTGGATGATCAAAATGGCGTTCTCGAAGGCGACACTTCTGAAAGAATGAAAGAATTCGCTGCCCCTGCCACGGGAATGGAATTTGAGTCCTATGATGATGCATACAACTATTATAATTGTTATGCAATAGAGGCAGGCTTTAGTGTGAGAGTGAAAAACTCTTGGTTCAGAAGAAATAGCAGAGAGAAATACGGTGCGGTACTTTGTTGCAGTAGCCAAGGATTTAAAAGAGTTAAAGATGTTAACCGCCTGAGAAAGGAAACAAGAACGGGTTGTCCCGCCATGATGAGGATGAGATTAGTAGATTCTAGAAGGTGGCGGATTCTCGAAGTTACTCTCGAGCACAACCATGTATTAGGGGCAAAAGGCTACAAGTCTATCAAGAAGAAACTACTGTCTAACTCCGACCCTGAAATTCAACCCATCAAATTGTACCGTGCGGTCGTTATAGAATCGGCCTGTGATAGAGCCACTAATTTCACTCAAAGGGAGGCAAAAACTTCATCCGATCGTCATCCCAATGAGTTGAACTTGAAAAAAGGTGACACACAAGCGATGTATAATTACTTGTGCCGTATGCAGTTGACAAACCCGAATTTCTTTTACTTGATGGATCTAAACGACGAAGGGCGTTTGAGGAATGTGTTTTGGGTTGATGCTAGGTCTAGGGCGGCAAATTGTTACTTCAGTGATGTGGTTTTCTTTGATAATACATGTTTGTCAAATAAGTATGAGGTCCCTCTTGTGGCATTTGTTGGCATAAATCACCATGGTCAATTTGTATTGCTCGGTTGTGGGTTGCTTGCAAGTGGGAACAAAGAGTCATATATTTGGCTATTCAAAGCATGGGTTTCTTGTACATTTGGAAATTCCCCACAAACCATTATCACGGAAAGGTGTAAACTTTTGAAAAGTGCAATTTCTGATGTTTTCCCTAAAACCCATCATAGGTTTGGCTTGTCACACATCATGAAAAAAATTCCCGAGAAATTGGGAGGACTACGCAACTATGATTCCATGCGAAAGGCATTTCTAAAAGGAGTTTACGATGCTTTAAAACCATTTGATTTTGAAGCAGCATGGGGATTCATGATCCAACGGTTCGGAGTTGCTGACAACGAGTGGCTGAGATCGTTATATGAAGACCGAGCGCAATGGGCTCCCGTTTACCTAAAAGAAACTTTTTTCATGGGAATGGCTGCAGCCCGGCCCGGTGAGGCCATAAATCCATTTTTTGACAAGTACTTGCACAAGCAAACACCGCTTAAAGAATTTCTCGACAAGTATGAATTAGCCTTGCAGAAAAAGCACAAAGAAGAAGCTAATGCTGACATAGAGTCGAGAAGCACTAGCCCTGAACTGAAAACAAGGTGTTCATTTGAACTCCAGCTGTCCAAGGTATATAGTAGAGCAATATTTAAAAAATTCCAGTTGGAAGTGGAGGAAATGTATTCGTGTTTCAGTACAACTCAGGTACACATTGATGGGCCAATCACGATATTTTTAGTAAAAGAACGAGTTCTAAATGAAGGGAACAGGAGAGACGTTAGAGATTATGAAGTTCTTTACAATCGGGCCGGGCCTGAAGTTCGTTGCATTTGTAGTTGCTTCAACTTCTACGGCTATTTATGCAGGCATGCATTATGTGTACTGAATTTTAATGGAGTTGAGGAGATACCCTCGAAGTACATTTTATCACGGTGGAAGAAGGATTATAAACGCTTATATGTTCCCGTTCACGGGGCGGGTGATGCTGATAGTACGGAAGGGGTGCAACGCTTCAACCAATTGTATAGAAGTGCATTGCAAGTTGTTGAGGAGGGAGTGATATCTCTAGACCATTACAAGGTTGCTGTACGGGCCCTCGAAGAGTCGCTCGATAGAGTACATAGCATTGAGGAGAAACATGTCTAGCTACATTTATGTTAGAAAATGTGTGTTCTTTTCGAGCCCTCTTTCTGGACAAGAAGGGTACTCCCATTTGTGTATTATATGCCTTTTACTAGAAGCATTAGCATATTGAAGTTGAGGTGGCTCTTGAGTATTTGAAAGTATTGAAATGAATAGGTGATATGTATACATAGGTTGGTTTCTTGTATTGGTGCCATTGAACTCATAAGGTCTTGCCAAGACATGTAATATAATGGTCATACATATAGAATTATAAGTTATGAGAGAAAGACATTGGGGAATATTGGTCATTGTGGTTTAGAAGTTCTGAATGTTTCTTCTTTATTTCTTTTAATTATGTTAGTGAGGGGCCATTAACATCATTTTTATTGTTGCCGTTTGGTTTTACAATGACTTAAACTTAGGGGAAGGTCCTAAGATAAGTAACGAATCATGAAATTTTGTACTTAATTATGAAGATGAAAATGATGGGAGTGTTGTCTCCAAGGTTCATACTTTTGGTCGGTGGTGAGGCTAAAAACCCGAACCGAACTACTCACTACTCGCTACCTATTCTACCCAAGCTATTTGATATTTAGTATTAGTATCTATTATGCCCTCGAAAACACGTATGAAAGGTCTATGAGAAGCCACGTTTTATGAAACTCCAGAGAGATCAAGAGGGTTATGATTACTTTATTTATCACCGGATAGAGATGAATACTATACATTCGCAATTGAGAAATACTTTAGCGTTGAATCAGGATATTCAAGAAGAAATGTTATTCCAACTCGCCTCAATTTCTATGCAAAATCGATTTAGTGAAACCACGAACGATCTTAAGCAAATACATTTATATACTCCTAAAAGATAAGTGCATACAAAGATTGATTCACTAAAATGAAACTTTCCTGCCGAGTTCTTATAAAAGCTTGACAAAACCAAATGAAAAAAATTCCAATTTCACGTCTTAATTTTCATTGAAATGAGGGGACTATAATTGGCGGTATCAAAATAGATACTTAAAAGCACATTAACTAATTGAGCTCAGTTCGTTGACATAAAGAATTCAATTCGAAAACCTATTTTGTTTCATAAGTTCTGAAATCCGATTCAATTAGTGAAAAATGATAAAAATATGCGCAAAAAGATCAAACTATTCGAGTGCGACTCGTGCTTGACCCAAGTAAAACTCATTCAAACTCGATTCAATCAAATAATTAAACCAAACTGAAATACAAAATTTAAAACTTGAAAAACAAACTTGAACTAAACATTGTTTGACTCAGCTCGATTCTTTTACAACTTAATTGGTACCTGGTGGTCATTTGAGGGGGGTAGTTCAATTTCCCTATTTTACCCTCCAATACCAAGAGGGACCAAAGTGCAATATCCCAAAAACTTCCTGCCTAAAAGTAAAAATAATATAGGTTTGACAAGATTATCCAAAAGAAAGACTTACAAGGGTACATCCGACACTTCACTCTAAACCTGCCACGGATTTGTTTATGAAACCTGTGACGGCACCGGTTCGTCCGTACAACCACTCATACCTGCCGACTGCTCCGCCGCGCACCACCGCAATTTCCCTGCCGCGCCGCCGATTAAATATTACCATCATCAATAGTAAGCATACTTCCGGTCATTTTCGTTTAGTTGTATATATATATATATATATATATATGTATAATACATGTACACATAATATAGCTGTAGACTGAGTTTTGGTGAACAGTTGGATGAAAAATTAGCTCTGTGAATGTACATCGGTCTGAGATAAAACTGATCTGCGATGTTAAATTATTTGGATTAATTTTTCAAGTTTTTTCTAATTATCTGTAGAATTACGTATGATGAAAATTCTTAATTTAATGCTTGAAATTAGAATGCATGATTGCATTTAGTAGAGCTTATTTGAAGAGGTTTGATTGTGAATTCAAGTAAATTAGGCATGTGTAGGAAATAAATACACTTATTATATTTCACATAAATATAGTGAACATACCTTTCACCAGTATGAATCTTGCAGCGGAATAATGATTTGAATCCCAATCGCTGTCGAGCCCGTCTATTACGTATATATGTCATAAGATCCAACAGCATGTTTAGGTCATTTCCAAGCAACTTTGAAGCTGCAATTTCAAATTATTTTTTATGAGATTGAGTTTGACATTATCCGCATTACGTGCATTTTCGCCATGATTAAGATGACAAGAAGTGTTAATATGCTAGTATAGTTTACTGTGAAAGTCTTGTTTTGGCTTTTTATCAGCTTAAAATTTGTCGTAAAAAGGTTGATGCGAAATGCTCTACTCTCTTTGATCATTGGTTTTAGTGAAGAAATTTAATAGTTTGTAGGAGTGCCTTAAGAAAACGATTATAAAGTGAGAATTTTGAAAAATTCTCGTATTGGTTTCATGGCATTTGATTATATAATGATTTATTCTTATTTTTTCTTCCTAAATTTGAATAAAGAATTGCGTATAGTAGTTTGGAGGAGAGCATTAAGAAAACGAGTATAAAGCGAGAATTTTGAAGAATTCTTGTATTGGTTTCATGGCGATTGGTTATATAATGATAATATTATTGAGACAGAGTTGGCATTTGTTTTAGGTGTTTACTTACCTCAAATATCTTGAAGCACCAGCCAGATTTCACTTGAAGTTGTGTTGTTTTTCTCCATTACTTATTACGATGTGATTAACTTTCTAGTTGAAATCTACTTTGCATCAAAGTAAATTGAGCTTTAATTGCGTGAAGTGCTTCAGTTCTTTTAAAGGCTTGCCTGAGTTTCTTTCTTTCATATCCCTGTTGAAATTCATTTTTTTTTGTTTCTTTTTCTTGCTACTAGTTCAGTAGTTCTTATTTTTATTATTTCGATTGAATATAGATGGATGAAGTTTCTCTCAATGGTGAACCTGCTTATGATGACGAGGCTGAGGAATTTGAGATTGAAGGAGAATGTGCAATGACAGAATATGTTGGTCAAACTGGTATTATTTTACAGGGTGACAATCCTCTGCCTCCAGCTGTCGGAATGGAATTCGAGTCGTATGATGATGTTTACTACTTTTATAATTGTTATGCAAAACAACAAGGATTCGGAGTAAGAGTAAGTAACACATGGTATAGAAAGAGCAAGGAGAGGTATAGAGCGAAATTAAGCTGCAGTAGTGCAGGGTTCAAAAAGAAAAGTGAAGCTAACCGACCGAGACCCGAAACTCGAACGGGCTGTCCAGCAATGATCAAATTTAGGTTGATGGAGAATAAGAGGTGGAGAATTATAGAAGTTGAGCTTGAACATAATCATTTAACAAATCCAACTAGTGGCAAGTTTTATAAATCTCATAGAATTATTGATCCTGGAAGTAAGAGACCCTTGCCAACCGATGAAGTTAATAAAATTAGGTTGTTTAGAACGGTGGTCATTGATGCGGAGGATAAGGGGATTTTAAATTTTTATGAAGGTGAATTGAGGAATAATGTTAACAAATTGAAGCTTAGACGAGGGGATGCTCAAGAAATGTGCAATTTTTTAACGATGATGCAATTGAGAGATCCAAGTTTCTTTTACGTGATGGATATTAACGAACAGGGGCATTTACGGAATGTATTTTGGGCCGGCACGAAGTGTAGGGCCGCCTATGGTTACTTTGGTGATGTTATTTTTATTGATACGACAAATTTGATGGAAAAATATGAAGTTCCATTAGTGGTATTTAGTGGTGTCAATCACCATGCACAAACCGTGTTGCTAGGGTGTGGTTTGGTCTCAGGTCAAACCGTTGACTCCTTTATATGGCTACTTAGAGCGTGGCTTACATATATGGTGGGCCGTACTCCTCAAACTGTCGTTACCAACCAGTGTAAAGCCTTGCAAACTTCTATCACCGAGGTTTTTCCCAGAGCTTTTCACTGTCTTTCTTTGACGAATATCATGAAGAAGGTTCCGGAAGAACTTGTCGGGTTGGAGGAATTTGATGCGATTAAAATGGCGTTTACTATAGCGGTTTATCGCTCATTTAGAGTAGATGAATTTGAAGCAGCTTGGGAGGCAATGATGCATAGCCATGGACTTATAGATCATAATTGGCTTCAAATGTTATACGAGGATCGCAAGAGGTGGGTCCCGGTCTATTTGAAGGATGTCTTCTTGGCGGGAATTTTTCCTGCTAAAGAGAATGAGAAGTTGACTTCACCATTTGATGAATACTTGAATGAAAATACTACTCTTAGAGAGTTTCTTCAAATTTATGATAAAGCTCTGCTCGAACTCGATCAAAGAGAAACATTTTCTGACATAGAATCAAGAAATCCCAGTTTAATGCCGAAATCAAGATTCTACTTCGAATTGCAGCTCTCAAAATTATATACAAATGATATTATAAAGAAATTTCAAGACGAAGTAGAAGGTATGTACACTTGTTTCAGTGTAAGACCAATGAACATTGACGGCTCAGTCTCGACTTACACTGTTAAAGAAGAAACACGGGACTATGAGGTGATGTACAATGCGTCAGATGCTGAGGTTGTTTGTGAATGTGGACTATTCAATTTCAAGGGTTATTTGTGCAGACACGCGTTAAGCGTGATCAACCATATCGGGTTGGTGGAGATTCCACCTCAATATGTGCTTTCAAGATGGAGAAAGGATATTAAGAGAAGCTATAGTTTTAGCTATGGATGGAATGGTATAGATATCAATAACCCTGTTCATAGATATGATAATTTGTACAAATGTGTTGTTAAGGTTGTGGAGGAAGGGAGGAAATCGCGTGATTGTTACAAGTATGCGCTACAAGCGTTGGATGAGATAATAAATAAAGTTCGTATCCAAGGGGATTATCCGGCTAACTCAATGTAAGTTTTGTATTATCAAAATCTTTCTATTGTTTCATTACTCCAAATTCGATGATTTATAGCATAGGAACAGAAGTTGTGTAAATATGCAAGTTAGTGTGCAAAATTAGATAGAAATCGACATCGCTCCTCAATGGACATACTCATGTAAATTGGCTTCATTTTCAGTGGACATAATCATGGAATTGACTGCACTAATTGTTCTTCTTTTGTGGTATCAGTTTGAGCATCTATTGGTGGCAATATTTTTTTTTTTTCCTTGAGTGAGATGTTTTTGCTTAAGCTATGTTTTAATGTGGGCAAAACTGCAAAATCCCTCGTGTAACCATAGGGGTGGCAAATTTATTGCAACTTATGTCATCAATTTCAGGACATCAACTATCCAATTTTTGTGGATTCAGGACAAATTTTGTCAAAAATTGAAAACTTGGCAACTAATTTGCAACACGTGCCCTTTTACTTTGTGAATTTTCGATTTTGAAAGGAAAATCATCACGAGAAGACCAAAAATGCCTCTTGTCATAACCTACAACATTAAAATTGCAACTTTCTGCTATGTACATTTGCCGTTTTAGTCCTATAAGTTAGGTGAAAATAATAACTATAATCCTACAAGTTCGTGTCAGGTGGCGTCTTTGGTCCTCACATGCACAAGAACATAAGCTATTCTTTTTTATTTTCGTCGGAATTTGTTCTAAAACTGAGAAAAATTGAAAATTATTATCCGTAAATTGCTACGGTCACAATTTATTGGACTAATTTTCCCACCTCCCAATAGTGTAATAAAACGAGCTTTGCAGTTTTGCTCTCAAATGTGAGCTCAGATCAACAAATGGAGACAGCAAATTGTGACATAAACTTGAATCTAAGCAAACCTCTTTCTTTCAGTTGGTTATGACATTAACTGAAAATTCTTATGTGTACCAACTTTGATCAAACTCAACTAATCACGCGACTCTTAACAATTTATACACGTAAACGTTAACTCAATGCAAAACACAATTCACCATTGAAACAACATTATCAATACCAGAAAAACAGGAAAAACAACATCACCCGAAGGATTCAGCTAGAGCCGGAATCAAGCACAGGGAGCCGACAATGCAAACTGATTGACTTATCCGTTTGCCTCGTCCCCGGAACAAAGAACTGGAAAATCACAATCAAACAAGCACCCTGCGGAGCGATCCCATAGAAAGCACAATCCGGTTTCGCCAAACTACTCTGCAAACACTTGAAAAAATGCTTCACACTAACTTGCACACTCATTGCATCTCCTCTCTGCACAGCTCTCTCAGTCCTACTCTGAGCACTCAACCCCTGATCACCACCGTCCGCCCCATCGGCCCTCTCCCCCAAAACAACCAGCTTCCTAAACTCCGCTCCCAACGTGATCAAAGTAGTCGAAATCTGCAAATGCAGGTCACCGTACTTACTAATCGAAACCCTGATCACATCCCCAACGTGTTTCATCCGATCAACGAAATTCTGCAACAAATTCAACTCAGGCGCTTTGACCAAAGTCTCCGGCATTTGTTGGGCGCTATCGAGCGCCAACTGAAGCTCCCGGACATCGGCCCGGGAGAGGGGTTTCGAAACGGGGACGTCGTGGACGACGGCGGATTTGTGGCCTTTGGCTTCGAAGGTGAGGAAGGGGGTGGGTTGGGTGGATTGAGGGGGCAATTTCTTGACGAGTTTGATCTGGATGGGGTTGGAATGGGAGTTGACGGTGAGGATGGAGCGGAGGGCGCGGTGGAGGAGGGAGAGGTCGATGGAGAAGGCGATAACGTCGTCGTTTTGGCTGGAGATGCGGTAGTCGTGGAAGAGGGAAGGGACTTGGAATTGGGCGATGGATTGGGGGCCGTCGGAGTTGAGGAGGTTGTGGAGGAAGAAGGCGTGGTCGGGGGTGAGGTAGAGGTGGCAGATTTTGCCGGTTTTGTCGAGCGCCGGCAGGATTCGCTTCTCGAGGAGGTTTATGCCGTTGTCTGTAAGGAATGCTTTGAACTTCATTGTTTAATTGATGGAATTAGGGTTTCGAAACAGTTACGGCGGAGGGTGGGAGGTGGAGGGGTGACAGGGGCGGGAGAAAGAGGGGTTTTGGAGGGGAAATGGGAGGGAAAGAAAATGTAATTTTGAAAAATATTAAATTGACATGTTATATACTCCTCTCTCTCTCTCTCTATATATATATATTCGAAAATTCTATGACAGACTAGGGTGCATTGCAAGGGTGTAACGAGCCGAGTTCAAGCTAAGGCTGGCGATTTTGCCAGGTTCAAACTCGAGCTCAAGCCTTATTACACAAGCTAGAGCTTGACTTTCGAGAGCTAGAGCTTGACTTTCGAGAGCTCGAGCTCGTTGGTTGAAAAACCGCTCAAGCTCGAGCCCAAATTGGCCATCTTTCAAATTTCATCATCTCCAATTGTAATAAAAAAAACAATAATTTGAAGGTTTTTACTGCAATTTCTCCACAAAATTAGCATACAAAATCCCATAAACTTACAAGTTTCAAAATCCCAACAATTAGAAGATGGTCAATCTGGGCAAGACAATCATAAAATTTGCCTTTATAGAAGCTCGTGGCGCTGGGTGTGGAGGGCTTGAAGGCTTGAGGCGAATAGAGATGGAGGTTTTTCGGTCCCGGTGAACGAGCTGAGGTGGTCGAGTCGACTCAGGCGGACGGAGATGTACGACGCTGAACACGATGGTTTTCCACAAATTGTGTGCTCCGCAGTGGAGTGAAAGAGAGAGAGATCTGGTTATTTTTATTTTTTTTTTGCTGAAAGAGATATTTGAGTTTTATGTATTGACTATTGAGTATTTACATTGTTATTAAATTATTAATATAATATATAATTAGTATTTATAATATAAAAATAAATATATATAAAAAATTGAGAAGCTCGCGAGTCTTCTATAAAAGCAAATTGGGCTCGGGCTCAGTGGAGGCTCGAGCTTGTGAGGCTCGATTAGAGCTGGCTCAGCTTAAGTTGCACCCCTAGTGCATTGGTCCTAGTATATATATCATTAAATGAGGGTGAGTGATGATACCACTTATCCCCTGTAATTATATGGCGATAGATGGATTAGGACCAAAACACTAGGATTAGCATAGACATTCACACTAAATTGATTAGTCTAAGGCCCGTCACAAGTGGCCTAGAGTCATCATTTCGGGACCCTGACATGTTGGGATCATTGCGTAGGGTAGTTTCCTTCTCATTGAATTACAAGAAAAAAAGAATTATGAAATTTAATTATGATTTTATGTATATCAACCATCAAGGACTCTTCTAAATAGGGGTGGGCGTTCGGTTCGGGTTGTTCGGACCCCGAACCGACCCGATCGAGTTCGGCTTATTCGGGTAAAGATCGGATTCGGGTTTACACCGAACCCGAACTTCAGAATTCGGTTTGGTATCGAGTTTGAGTTTTTTTTTTTTTTTGTTCGGGGAATTCGGGGCCCGATATACCTGAATTAAAAATAAAAATAGTTACGGAGGAGGGTGGGAGGTGGAGGGGAGACAAGGGCGGGAGAAAAAGGGGTTTTGGAGGGGGAATGGAGGGAAAGAAAATGTAATTTTAAAAAATGTTAAATTGACATGCTATATACTCCTCTCTCTCTCTCTCTCTCTCTCTCTCTATATATATATATATATATATATATACATACATATAATATTCTATTTACGGACTAGGGTGCATTGCAGGGGTGTAAACGAGCTAAGTTCCAGCTGAGACCGGTGATTTTGCCAGGTTCGAACTCGAGCTCGAGCCTTATTGCACAAGCTAGAGCTTGACTTTCGAGAGCTCGAGCTCGTTGATTGAAAAACCAGCTCAAGCTCAAGCCCAAATTGGCCATCTTTCAAATTTCATCACCTCCAATTGTAATAAAAAAAAAACCATAATCTGAAGGTTTTTACTACAATTTCTCCACAAAATTAGCATACAAAATCCCATAAACTTACAAGTTTCAAAATCCCAACAATCAGAAGATGGTCAATCTGGGCAAGACAATCATAAAATTTGCCTTTATAGAAGCTCGTGGCGCTGAGTGTGGAGGCCTTGAAGGCTTGAGGCGAACGGAGATGGAGGTTTTCCAGCGGCGGTGAACAAGGTGAGGTGGTCGAGTCGACTCAGGCGGACGGAGATGTACGACAGTGAACACGATGGTTTTTCACTAGGGATGACAATGAATCCGGGTCTAACGAGTACCCGCCCCGGACTCGCCCCGTTTGGGGTGGGTATGAGTCCAAAAAAATGGCTTTGGGGCCGGGTCCGGGTTCGGATATTGAAATTCAAGACCCGGCCGGGTCCGGGGCGGGAAACGAGTCCAGTCGATACCCGCCCGGGACCCAGAACCCGGATCCGCCCCAATTAAGAAAATTATAATATTTTTTTAATTTTATATATCTAATTATTATTAAAACTTATTAATATTTATAAATTGTATCCAAAAAAGTATTATTTGCAATAACAACTTACCTTACAACCTTAACTAGATAAAAAAAAGGGCTTTTAACGCTAATCATCCCCCATGTCACGCAAAAGTGTCACTTTAGTCCCTCTTGTGAAAAAATTATCACTTTCATTCCTCATGTCCATAATTTGTACCCAGATGGTCCTTTTTTCGAAATTCCAACCAAATTTTCTGGCTTCCCACGCGCGTGTGCTACACTCTTTTTTTGGCAGGGGCATATCTATCTTTGTCCCATAAATCCTCACATAAGGGACGAGTTACTGTAGATAAAAGCAAAATGAGGGTTTACTAATTCCCAGTTAAAACACACGACTGAGCGGGGAAAATCATGTTAGCCAAAAATCGCATCATTTTCACTCGATGAAGTGCATATTCACACGATATTGAGTAATTTAGGGCTGGGTTTAGGGATCTTAGTGGCAATTGTATTTATAATCAGCCATGTTCGAACCTGGTTACTGTTTGCGGCCTAATTATGGTAATTTAAGCTCAATTAGTCGATTACTTTATGATTTTTTTCAATAATATGCTTTGTTTACTTTCAAGACCTTTTTACACTCTTTTTGGACTATTGCTTGGATTTTTATTGTTTAATATTGTGATATTATTCTCAATGTCTGACAATGGTCCCAAACTCTCTGTTTTTACGGATTTTTTGTTTGAAAAAACATATTAGTGGTCCCAACTGTCTGCTTTAATGAAGCATTACGTTGTTTGTTTGTTTTTTTAGTTGTTTTCTAAATGCTCTTATAAAATTCGAATTTCCAGACCCTAGTGACAAAAATTTCACACTGAAAATTCACCATGGTGGTCAGCTTCTTGAGTTACCAACTAAGGTTTATGTGGGTCGAGATGTAGACCACATGGATTATTGTCATCCTGGATGCTTTTCTTCTATATGTGATTTGGATAAAATTATGGGCAAAATTGGTTTATATGGCTTTTTTTAGTATTATTTCTTGAAACCTGGATGTGATTTAGATAATGGTTTGAGGTATATATTGTGTAACCAAGACTCAATTGACATGGTTGAAATGGGTGCAAAATAAAGGGAAATAGACTTGTATGTTGTGAAGTCTTCATTTACTGGTTTGTTAGAAGGCACTGAGGGTGGTGATGTGAACATAGATGGTAGGGGTGAGTGTAGTAAAACTAGTGATGTGAACATAGATGGTGGGGTTGAATGTAGTAAAGTTGCAAACATAGATGACTTGAATGTAGGGATAGAAGTGATATTAATTCTGATGGTGGTGATGTGATAGAGGGTGGGGTTGATATTGATATTAATGACAAAGTTGGTGGGGTTGATATTAATGAAGAGGGTGTGGTTGATTTTAATGATCAAGAAAGTGAAGATGATGATGATACTAGTGAAGGAGATGTTTTCTATGACTCGGATTATGACTTGTCTGATGATGACATGCTTTATGACAAGTATATTGATGCTGGAGTTGAGTTCACAACAGGAACTCCAAAAGGGAAGGAAACAATGACATATGTTGTGTCAAAAGGAAAGGAAAAGGTGACAATTTTTTGTTCAGAAGGGAAGGAAACAGTGGCTAATGTTGTGTCAAAAGGGAAGGAAAAAGTGACAGTTGTTGGGTCAAAAGGGAAGGAAAATATGCCAAATCAACAAGAATGATCAGCATATTTTGAGGACATGTCATTTAATGAAGATGATGGTTACACATCATCAGATTCACTCAGCAGTGATGGAGAAGGTGTAACTAAAAGCATTAGGTTTGACCCAAAGGTTGACATGCAATGGTCTTAAAAAATGCAATGGTCTTCAAAGATTCAGCTGAGTTTAAGGATGCTGTCAGAACACATGCAGTTGTTTGGCAAAGAGATATTAGCTTTGTTAAAAATGATGATAAAAGAGTTAAGGCAAAGTGTAAGGGAAATAATTGCCCTTGGGTTGTATTGGCTTCAAAAATGAAAAACTCTAACACATTTCAGATTAGGACTTTGAATGCTAAACACAAATGTGGAAGGACTCTAAACAAAAATAAGTTTGTTACTTCTAGACTGCTAAGCAATAAGTACAAAATTGATTGGCGGTAAAGCAACGGGTATAGGTCTAGAGATTTTCATGAAAAGGTCTATAATGATTTAAATTGTGATATTAGGCGATCTCAATACTATAGGACAAGAAAGAAGATCAATGATATGCTTAATGGAGATTTCAAGGACCAATATTCAAGGTTGTGGGACTACACAGAAGAGATAAAAAGATCAAATCCGAACTCTACGGTAGTATTGAAGACATATGAGGATGAAGTATCAAATGAAGAGAAGTTTCAAAGGTTGTATGTGTGTTTTGATGCATGTAAGCAAGGTTTTTGCAAGGGTGCAGACCAGTAATTGGAGTTGATGGATGCCATCTGAGGGGAAGTCACAAGGGAATCTTGTTGACTGCTGTGAGGATAGACCCAAATAACTGCATCTTCCCTATATGCTACTGTGTGACAGAAGGGGAAGATTTTAATACATGGAAGTGGTTTTTGGAGCTGCTCATAAATGATCTTGGTATATATGATCAGCAAAAATGGACTTTTGTTTTAGACAGGCAAAAGGTACATTGTGAGTTCATTGTTTTTATTTGATATGTTATGTAATGTGATTTCATAATTGTGTTATGTTTATAGCTACAAAGATATCTTGTTCCGTGACAGGGGTTGTTACCTGCTCTATATGAGCTTCTGCCTGACATAGAACACAGGTATTGTGTTAGGCATATGTACAACAATTTCAAAAAAGAGCACCATGGACAAACACTTAAGGACAGAATGTGGAATATTGCTAAAGCCTTTACTGTCAACCAATTCAAGTTTTTGATGGAGAAGGTTAAAGAAATAGATGAAGAGGCACACAAATGGATGGCTGATGTGCTTCTTAGGCATTGGAGTATATCACACTTTAGGACATCTCCTAAATGTGACATCTTGCTTAACAATATGTGTGAAAGCTTCAATTTAGCAATTCTTGAAGCTAGGAGCAAGCCTCTTTTGAGTATGATGGAGGGTCTTAGGATTTACCTAATGAAGAGAATGCAAGCCAAGAGAGATACTATGTTAAGGTGGAATTTTCAAATATTTCCCAATTAAGATGGACGAGTTGAAGAATGATACAAGAAGTTGCATTTGTACATATGCTGGGGCTGCAAAGTTTGAAATCAAAGACATGTGGAGTGGCCAGTATGTAGTTGATCTTGTGAAACACTCATGCACTTGTAGAAGGTGGGAATTAAGTGACATTCCATGCGTTCATGCAATGAGTGCAATCATGTCTGCTGGAAGAGAGTCAGAGGAATATGTGGATGCTTGTTATTCAGTTGAAACCCACTCTAAGGCTTATGGCTTTGTTGTCAATCCAATTAATGGCCCAAGTGAATGGTCAGTTACATGAAAGAGACCTGTTGCACCTCCAGGTTATTGCATTACATATGATTACTCATTTTTTAAGTTTTTTATATGTGTATTTAAACAAAATAATTTATTAATTATTTTGCCACATTATTTTATTTGTTTATAGGTTATATCAAACTACCTGGTAGGCCACCAAAAGGAAAAAGAAGAAGAGAAGCTGGTGAGCCATCACCACCACCACCTGCAAATGGAACACAAAATCTTACTAAGAATGCGTACTACAAAACCATAACTTGAAGAAAATGTGGCAAAAGTGGTCATAACAAAAAATATTGCCCAACTAAAGGAGATTCTGGCGTAGCTAAACCTAAAAATGCCCCCGAACAGCCTGTTCAACCTGAAAATGGCCCCCAACCTAAAGATGGCCCGCAACCTACTCCTCAAGCTACTGCTCAAACATAGAAGAAGAAGAAGAGAAAGTGCACTGTTTGCTTGCAAAAAGGTCACAATAAAAAAATGTCTTGCTCCAGCTGCAAGAATGTGGAAAAACTATAATAAACACAAGTTCAACTTTGAGAGAACCACAATAAGCATCTTTTATATTTATCTTTTATGGAACTAAGTACTAGGGACATGGAATAAAGTATTGTGAATTCAAACCTAATTCATTTTTATTGCAGCTCTGTAGGGATTACATTGGACCATCATCTCAATCTGTCCCTACACAAGTTGCTCCACTAGCTGTTCAAGCCCTTAAACATGTTGTTCCATCCTCATCTACACAACCTCAAAATGAATGTGCAAGTGCTAATATCAGTGGAGTATCAGTGAAGGCTTCATTTATCAAAAAAGGCAAACATTGTGTAACATTGAAAGCCCTGCAAACTGCTGGAAGTTCAAGCTGTGCTTAAATGGAAAAAAGGTTTCAAAAGAAAAAGTGAATTTTAGTGGTTTTTTAAGAATTTAGTGCTGAAAGTGAATTGAATGCTTAGAAACTTTTTTTAAATGTCAAACATTGATTTTATTTGTTGTTACAATGCTAGAAATTGGTGGTTTGGTTGTTGTGGTGATAGCAGTTACTAGCATGGTAACAATTAAAGTGTAATGACATACATTTTGGTGACATTTGGTTTGTTGTTATATTAGAGATAATGATTTGGTGAGTTGAGTTGGTGCATATTTTTATGGTGCTATAGTGCAGAGTTTTTTGGTGCTTTTTTTTTTTTTTTTTAATTCAAGAGGAAGGGGATACCTTACATATCTAGCCCGACAAACCCGGATTGATAATTATAATTTTGAGTCATAAAGACTCTATTTAGCTCCATAAAGAAGGAAAGAGCCACAATTTGTGACAGTTTGGATTCGAACGCAGGTCTTCTCACATATAGTGGGAGGTGGATACCACTAGACTATCAAGTCTTGAGTGAGTTTTTTGGTGCTTTAGTGCAGATTTATTGGTGCTTTAATGCAGATTTTTTGGGTGCGTTAGTGCAGATTTTATGGTGCTATAGTGCAGATTTTTTGATGCTTTAGTGCAGATTTGTTGATGCTTTAGTGCAGAATTTTTGTGCAGATTTTTTTGAGAAGTTTGGTGAAGTGCATTGTGCAACTCTAGTGCAGATTTTTTTGAGAAGTGCATAGCATGGTGTTTATTATCTTTGTTGGTTTGTTGTCAATTGAGTGCAAAAGGTTAAAATACATTTTTATAACAAACTAAAACCATTTAAATAACATAGATAGTCAATTACATAACCCCAAACCATTTATATATGATGGCAAGCAGTTTTAAGTAGCTATTACATTGAGTGCAAGAACCAATACATTACCAGCTAGAAAGGGTCCCAAAACACACACCAAAAGAGGTTTTTGCACTACATTCTTACTAGATAACTACATTACATAATCACCACCTACTAAATAACCATTACATAAGAAAAAACACTTAAAATTGCTACATAGGCAATTGCTTCATGGGGGTCGTGGGTGATTGTGGCCCTTCAGATTTTCCACCCAACAAAAGAAGGAAAAAAATCAACACGCACACCAAAAAAGACACCCATGCTCGTTTCTCCCTCTGACGAACAATGCGCAACTCAGTTTCTAGCCTATCCACATTCCTCAAAAGCCCCGGAATCACATTTCTCGAGCGATTATACATTGGTGGATCAAACCACTTGAAGAATCCACACCCTCCAGCATTCTATAAAACTTATTTCAGTCAAAAAATTCAATAAATTCCAATAATTATTATGTGAAAAAGCTTATTGGAGTTAGTTCGCAGTCGTAGAACCTTCTTCCCGGATTTGCATTAGTCCATGAATACTCAAGCTTGGCAAGACGCATGCAGTAACATATATTATTAACATTATTAGACATTGGTTATGAGGAGAGAATTGAAAAACAAGAGGAAAAAAATGGCAGAAGCATTCTGCCATGGCTGTATTAAAGCCACAAAACAGACGGGAGTAAACAGGGGCAATTCCCGCTTGTTTATTTGAGGACCAAAGTGAAACTCACTTTGGTCCTTATGTGAGGATTTATGGAGAAAAGACAGATATGCCCCTCCCAAAAAGAGAGTGCAGCACACGCGTGTGGGAAGCCGAAAAATCTGGTTAGAATTTTGAAAAAAGGACCATCTAGGTACAAATTATGGACATGAGGGATGAAAGTGATAATTTTTTCACAAAAGGGACTAAAGTGACATTTTTGCGTGACATGGGGGATGATTAGCGTTAATAGCCCCAAAAAAAGAAGTCAATTAATTAGAATCAAAAGTCTAAACTCAAAACTCACTTCTCATTCTCTAATAACGGATGACTTGTAGTGGATGTGTTTATGTTGAATCATCGATTCGATGTTATTTACTTATTTATTTGTTTTGAATGCGTTTGTGAGAACAAAATAGGCAAAAAAAAGTAAGAAAAAAGTAAAAAAATAAAAATCAACCGGGTCTAACGGGTAGGACCTGGACTCGCTGAGTACCCGCCGGGTCCGGGGCGGGGTGGGTAATGACTGGGTCCGGGTATTGAAATTTCTTAACGGGGCGGGTCCTGAGTCCAGCTATACCCGCCCCGTTGCCATGCTTATTTTCCACAGATTGTGCGTTGCGCAGTGGAGTGAGAGAGAGAGAGAGATCTGTTTTTTTTTCTTTTTTTGTTGGCTGAAAGAGATATTTGAGTTTTATGTATAGACTATTGAGTATTACATTGTTATTAAATTATTAATATAATATATAATTAATATTTATAATATAAAAATAAATATATATAAAAAAATTTGAGAAGCTCGCGAGTCTTCTATAAAAACAAATTGGGCTTGGGCTTGGGCTCGGTGGAGGCTCGAGTTCAAAATGGGCTCGATTCGAGCCGGCTCGGCTCAAGTTGCACCCCTAGCGCATTGGTCCTAGTCTATTTATCATTAAATGGGGGTGAGTGGTGAATACCACCTATCCCCTGTAATTATATGATGGTGGATGGACTAGGACCAAAGCACTAGGATTAGCATAGAAATTCACACTAAATTGATTAGTCTAGGGCCCGTCACACGTGGCCTAGAGTCATCATTTCGGGACCCGACATGTTGGGATGATCGCGTAGGGTAGTCCCCTCCTCATTGTATCACAAGAAAAAAAGAATTATGAAATTTAATTATGAATATGTATATCAACCATCAAGGACTCTTCGAAATATATTGTCTTTTAATATATATATATATAGTTATTATTTTGTTAATAGTTATTTAGAGTATCAACTATTATTGTAAATTTTATAATATTTTATTTTATTCGTTTAAATATTGATTCGATTCTTTTTAATGAAATCAATAGGATTATTTTCTACCTTGTTTACATTTGTTTAAATATTGCATTTCTTCTTAGTGGTCTACACAAGTAGATTCAGTTATTCCGTTCTATTACTCTTTTTAATAATGTAGAAAACATATTATCAATCTTTATATTGTTGTATGCAGTAAAATATAGATTATATTATTTATAATGATATTACAAAGAAAAAGTAAATGTAAATATAAGAATGCATAAGAACTTGTGCTATGAATCTTTTTTAAGTTTAAATACGTAATACATTCTATTTTCGCTCATATTTTTTTTTCAACCGTTATTCATTCAATTAACTTTAAATAAATACGATTTTTAGATATAAGATGATAATTTATTTGTGCAAGTATGTTGTAGTTTTAACTCATAATCCTTATAAATATGCATTAAAAGAATTGGGTAAATGACATTTTTTGTCCCTCACCTGGACGGAAAGTGGCACTTTAGTCCCCCATATAGAAAAAATGAAACGTTAATATTCCCTCTTGTGGTATATATGTATCTCTGTGATCCTTCCCTCCAGTTTCCGGTCATTTTTTTGGGGCTGAGCTTGCACGTGATACACACATGCCATTTACCAGAGGCATTTATGTTCTTAGAACCTATTTTCTCAGCTCAAAAATAATTGTCATACTTTGATCCACCATAATGGCGGGAAAACATGATGTTCATTCCCACCTGAAGCATCTATGCCATTAATGGAAATGCCAGAGGCTTTTCTCTTCTAAACAAAGCAGCTTCCTTCCATTTTCTATCCAAGAAATAGCCTCCTCTAACATATGCTATTGTATGCAACTCGCCAAGGTGCTCCTGAACAAATGCAAATTCGGGAAGGAATTTCTAGATTGTGAACTACACTGGGTAGGTTGTAAGGACATAAATGCCCCTGGTAAATGGCATGTGCGCATCACGTGAAAACTTAGCCCGAAAAAATAGCCGGAAACTGGAGGGATTGATTAGGGAAATAAATACTTACCACACACGGATTAAAGTGCCACTTTTTCTATATGGGGGACTAAAATGCCACATTTCCTCCGGATGAAGGACAAAAAGTGTCATTTACCCAAAATTAAGTAATTTTATATAAGAAATTGAGTTATCAAATATATTTCTACAATACATGTCTATGTGTTTAGCATCAAATATAATATTGCATGTGTCTCATTGTTACTGCTTCTTCTTTCTTTTTAGGACATGCCAAAATAAAGTGTCACAGCTTAATATGTCTTTCTTTTTTCTATTCTAAACTACCCACTTAAAGTATAATTTGACAACAATAATAATTAAACCGCTATTAAATACAAAGCTTTTTTATTTTTAAATTTTATTTCTTAAAATGGACTTTTTTTCTTGATTCTAATAATCATGAACCACAGTATTTTAAATGTTAAAAGTTTTTAATGTCATTTAAAATTTATTATTTGGTTAAAATATATCTATAAAATTGGGATGGAAAGAGTGTTAGTTTAGATGAGTGAATTTGCTATTAAAAATTTTTCTCTCAATTTATTTCTAACACCTCATATATAAAATAATATACTTGTAAATGGTAACAAGAGTATAAAACTTAGCTTCATTTAATTAATTAAGCCTAAGCCAAAAGGAAGCACATTTAATAACACAATTACACACACCCTTTTGGCATTAAGAATTATGAGTGATAAATACATCCA
The DNA here is from genome assembly GCA_019426215.1 of Buddleja alternifolia. Lineage (NCBI taxonomy): Eukaryota > Viridiplantae > Streptophyta > Magnoliopsida > Lamiales > Scrophulariaceae > Buddleja > Buddleja alternifolia. Next base: position 36,635,870 of record CM033396.1, read on the forward strand.
ATGTAAAGTAGACAAAAGGTACACAAAAATCAATAAGGGCTGATCTAAATTTTGTAAAATTCTGATAAAATAGGGAAGGAAGAAAAAAAGGAATGATAAAGTGTGAGCTTTGGCAAATGCTACATTACTCTCATGCACCTATGCAATACCTCACCAAATTTGTGGAACATGTGCTTCTTCAAGTACATTTTCTCCACCTTCTCCCTCCCCTTCTTTCCCATTTCTTGCCTTTTTGATGGATTTTGAAGCAAATACTCAAGATTTCTTGCTAGAACTTGAACCCCCGGTCTCCCCAACGGATAGAGGAAACCAGTTACATTGTGTTCGACAATTTCTCTCGTGCCTCCTGAATCGGTACCAAGCACCTCCACAATCAAAACGATTTTCGTGAGGTAAGGATGTTATAAAAGTTGCTCAACTCTATGCAACTCTTTGACTAGGAAGAAATTTCATAATTTCTCGAAAATCACAAGAAACAAGTTGATTATTCTAAAAAGGTCATCGGACCACCACAACCATCTGCATGGTGAGGTCTACTATATGTGGACGTTAGTGATTGTCCTAATTCCTGAAGAATTACTCCCGGGTGAGATAATTTCCCATCGCATCCAATCAATTATACATGTACCTCAAGTATCAAGCCATAAAATTGCAATGAATAGTTTAACCTTTCGACTTTAGAGTTTAGATAGGATAATGACCCCGTAGACCACAAGAAATCACCAATCTCTATGTATCTGTTGGTTTTGGGAAGACATGTTCAAAATAAAGGTATATTACATAAACACCCACTATCGTGAGACACTAATTACGAAAAGCATCCAAAGGTTTGAGATATTGCATAACTTCAACAATAGATTAAATATAATTTCATCACCTGTCAGTGAAATTAGATTACAAATGCACTTCCTATTTTTCGAGTTGTAGGGAAATGACAAGGAGTGTATTGGTAATTTATAAAACTTCATGAGCATGTGGTAATTACCCAATCAGTGAGGAGGGTGCATGTAATTATCCCTAAAACTAGCTTTGACCATGACAGGTAAACCCCGCTTTTAGATGTCTAATGTTCGATTATCAAAACAGATTAAACTAAAACGAGAGGAATTAGTGCGATACCGGAAGTCCAAACGCCATTGCTTCAATCGTTACTCTTCCGAACGTCTCTCCGAGTCCCTACACAAACATTACACACATACAATCAAGAATGCTATTTCATAAAAGGACTAATTAAACAGCATACTTGAGAATTCATGACATAAACATCTGCTGCAGCATAGAGCGATGCAACGCGGGTCGTTACCGGGGTCCACAGCACAGACTTCGACACATTCGAATGTGTGGACAGATATCTAAGTAGTGTCTTCACATAAGGTACCTTATTGCATTCCGATCCTACTGAACCGATAAGAATCTTAAGATTCTCGTCCTTCTTCTGAAGCAGTGTCCTCGAATGATAATAATCATAGTCCGTCAAGATTGAATCTTTATTCTTGATCAACGACCGTTGTTCAATCACCAACCGTGTCGACTCAAGAAGCAACAAATGACCTTTTCCCGGATATATAGTACTCAAGGTAACAACAAGCATATCATCATCAGTCAATCCCATTTCTTTTCTAACAGCATCTCTCAACAACATTCTCTTCTCTACCATTTTCCCTGTCGTCCCAGCTACAAATGCCAGCTCATCATTGACGGAGAGAGGAACGAGCGCAGGTTCAGATATTAATTGAATGTTCTCTTCCTCACACCAGGCAAGCCACTACTTGGATTGCAATTCAGAAATAAAAATCAGCTTCTTTACTCGGTTTAGAACGTGTTTTTACCTGTTAAAGTGCTCTCTTCTGTTCTCCATGATCCACCACATGATCTGAGTCGAGCCAAATACATTACGCGAAAGGTATTTTTCTGAGTGAAATAAAAAAGTTGCATAATTAGTGAACTTTCTATTCAAAGCAGTCAAAATAGTCCAAGTAACTACCTCGAAAATTCTGCAAATGACAAGAATATTCAGGTAAAAGTAAGTAATCCATTATTACCATGAACGACGCGATATTACTTCTTTATGATTGACTATATGCAAGATACGAAAGAAAGGCTTTTAAATCCAAACACTCGTGAGAAAATGATAGCATTATTCTCACCGATCCAGGACCAACAGACAGCAGAGCCGACAATGATTAGATCTGCTTTCATGGCTGTTTTGAAGCGTAAATCAGATTCGTCCTCAAGCACTTCGATTTTCGTTCTAGAAAGTTTCGGCATCAAACCGCCCTTTTTGTTAAGAATTATTACAGAAATCGTAGCCCCACAACTTAGAAACTCCGTCACCAGCTCCAGCATTGCAAGTGGAGCACCAGTTATGGACAGCTCATGGAAGATCAAAACAAACTTTCTTGACCAAACGAGACGGCCAAACGTGCCTTTCCTACCGCACGTCCCCGACACTTTCTCCAAAATTGTGTCCTCTAAGGATCCAAATAGACCAACAAGAAGCCCGTAAGTCGTGTTTTGCTTAGGAATTTCCTCATCAACTTCACTTTCTACATCTTCTATTACCACCTTTGGCTTCTCAGGAGATCTTTCACCACTTTTTTCGCTCTTATTTAATAGAACGCCACTTCCATTCGACTTATTAATATCGCTTCGCGAATTAAGTGACTCGGAGTCGATATTCGCAATCAAGTCCCTCCTACTTGAGTCGCCTCCGTAACCACTAAAGAGATCTTCCGTGTTATCTCCATGTGCCCATATCGACCGAGAGAAAAATCCCGCACTCACCCAAAGAGTGATCAATAGCAACAAAAGGACAATACGGTTACTTGTGAACAACTGAGAACTGAAAATGACACTTTTGCCATCCCTTCTTGGAGAGTTCAATCTTCTGAAAGAAAGTGAACCCATTGGTGACAGACTAATTACATTTCCACCCTCTATTATTGAAATTATCAATCACTCTTCTGTTACAGATGCTTATACAGCATGTTTCAACAAAATGAACCTATATATACAAACAACAAAACTGATTCAACTACTGTTTGCTGAGCCCTGTTTGCAAAAATTGGAAAAAAACGCTTTTGAGCTTTTAGTTGAATTTGAACTGTTTTTAGTTTCACTGATTATGTTTCTGTTTCTCTTGAAGTAAGCTAAAAGTAAAAACATAAACACTGTGTCTACCAGCTTCTTCTATTTCTTTTACTTTTTCAGCGATTTTTGCAAACAAGCTAAGTTTTTTTTTTTTTTTTTTACACTTTTACAACTTTTTCCAAAATTCAGCTTTATTTAAAAAGCACAATTTTTTGTGAATAGGTTTTTAAAATACGTTCGTAAATTTGAATATCCAAATACACCTCGGAGATTAGTTCTTACGTTGCAATGGCACAAGGCTTGCCTGCACAAAGAAAAAAGAGTTACTAACACATAAAAAAAAATTAATTCTCCAAGGAAATGTGCAGCTAAGTAGTGTGATTTCTAATAATACCGTAATAAGAAGTTCTTCATTGTATCATACATTTACATCAAACTTTCCACCAGAAAATATTAATGGAATGCAGGAACATTCAATTCTTGAATAGTTAAACCAGCATAATTAATTAGAAGAACAGAAAACATCCAATATATAACTCACCAAAATTATCGGAACAAAGTCGAATAGAATATGAGTACTGTTGCAGCTAAGCTAGTGATCTTTGAACAAAGTTGTGAGCAAGTAAATGTAATTATTTACACAAGTAAAACTCGATTTTGAGAAGGTTTTACTGCAGAAGATCTCAGAATAAAATCTCATTTTTATTTTTTTTTTGGTTATGGGAGAGTGGGAAATTAAGAAAGATGGCACGAGACATGTGACTATCATTGTAACAAGTAACAACAATTAAAATTATTGAAGTCAAAAGTGTGCATTGACTCGAGTAGCCATAGGGAAAAAATAAAAATAAATACGAAAAAAATGGTATAAAATGAGTATGAAAATTCAATTGTACCGAAACTTTCTATTCTTTATTTGGCTATTTTGCAATGACCCTCTTTTTCGCATTTTTCTCTTCTGGCCGTCTACCTGGCTTCTTGTCACCTTAATTTTTTACTTCTTGTCATTTCATTTTTATGCCTCTATATTAGTTTGCATGATCCATTCATTTTGATAGAGGATTTCGCATCATCCATTTTAATAGAAGTTACTGCATTTTGGGTGAACGGGAGATCCAACTTATCTCTTTTAAATTTGGAGGGACTAGACCAAAAAGAAGTTGGCCAGATGGAATTTCTGGTCGTTTAACCAGGAAGTCTTGTGTTCAAGTACTTAATGATATGCAGAAAATTTTCTTGGGAGAGGACCCACAATTGTGCCCGACAGTACCTCGAGGAACTAGTTTTGAGCATTCGAACTTGAGGATACCTTGAGAAAAAAATAGAGGGACTAGGGAGGATGTGGCTTAGTTACTAAAAGTAAGTGGATATATAATTATATATGAGAAAATTGCACTTTTGGTCCCACAGTTTTTGTAGGTGAGCACTGTTAGTCCCAAAGTTTACGGGACTTGCATTTTTGGTCCCCTCCATCTATTTTGGACAGAATTGAGCGAGTGTCGCTCACGTTTCCGTTAGTGGGGAGTGAACAAATGTTTTTGACTTACTGTAGGCATGTGAGGGAGAATTGGTGGGAAAAACTCCCGCCTTTCTTCTACTTTATCTGCCATTGAAGTACAAGAGAGCTCCCCCCATCCCATTTTCACCTAATTCCACACAGACACAGTTGGGAAAGAAGAAAATGTCACACTCATCTGATAATTCGAACACAAGATCAAGGCTATGCGACTGTGGACATTTGGGCACGGTGAAAACTTCATGGACCAACGATAATCCAAGGAGGAGATTTTTGATTTGTGAGAGGATTGAATGTGGGAAGTTCAAGTGGTGGGATCCGCCCATGTGTTCAAGGTCTAAAGCCATTATACCTGGTCTTTTGCATCGTTTGAATAGGCATGAAGATGAGATGGCAAAGGTCGAATTGAAGATGAAAAAATACAAGAGGGCTTGCCTTATCCTCTCATATGTGTTACTGCTACAACTTGTATGGATTCTTTTTGGTTGAAGTGTAGGGGTTTATGGGGTGCAAAGTAGGGATGAATCTGTAGTTTTCATGTGTGTAGGAACTTATGTGTAGGAACTAATATGTAAGTGGTTTTTGGCTTTTTCTAAGTTTGCAAGTGTTTTTTTGTTCTTAGCCTGGACGGATGAAATTGTTTTGTGTAAGTTTGTTAATGATGGTGTGCAATTGAAGATTGAATTTTGTTGATTGGTTTGTAGTGAACAAAAGAACACAACCCTCTTCTACCTTTTTGTTAATTTGGTTCTGTAAGGTGTTTGTTAACTTTTTTTCAACATTCACGCTAAATTGGACAATACTCACATGGGCATAACACTTTTCATACATACAAAGTACAACTTGAACTAAAAAGGAGCAAAGTTTCATTGGATTACATCAACACAGAATCAACCTTTTACACTATTTTTATGGGATCATCATACAAATTGGACACTGTTTTTCCAATTGATGGGACCATCTCCACCAAACAATGGTCATCACTTAAATTCATTACAAAACAATGAAACAGGTGAACAAAACAACTTGCCAAAATCCCAAGATAAAAAAATTCCATCATCTACAATAAAATATACCCATCATCACACACCAAATCGCTAAGTCTTCTTTTGTTTATCTGTCATGGCATCCTTTGATCCTTTTTGCTTTCCAACAGCAGCAACAACTTGACTTAAATTAGTCATTGTGACAAATTTCTTCCTTCCTTTCAACAACACTGGGTCTCCACTTGAACTGGTTGCGCTGACATTTGAAGGGCATTGAGATAAATTTGGATGGCCAGGTGAAAAAGGTGCAGGTGCCCTGATGTTAACTGTATGCTAAGTTGATTGAGGTAGAAAATTATGCCCTGGTGTAGGCATCATTACAACGGGAGTACTTATGGGCGATGTATCACTGGAAGTAGGCTGCACTTGGGGTTGGGGTGGAACTGCTTCAGACACTTCTAAAATGGTCATCTTCCTTGCCTGTAAAATGATCAATCAAGCACAAAAATTTAGATATGGTTAACTTAACAAACTTGGATTAACTTAACAAAATATAAAGAACAACAAAAACTTGAAGTTAACTTTGTTTTTCCTGCTCCCAAAGCACTTGAACTTGTGCCTCTCCCAGTAACCTGTGTAGCCACTTTACACATAAGCAAATAAACACCACTACATATACAGCATATGCAAATAAAACTTTATTACTTACAGTCAAATTTGTTTTAGTCTTTGTTGGTGCATTTATAATTGAGCTTCTTACAACTGTCCTTGATTTACTTGGTGCATCTCCTCCTCTTCCCCTTTGAGTTACACTCACATTTGTCCTTGTTTGTGGTGGTGGTGTTTTTTCTTTTCCTTTTCCTGTGGAAGCTGCAGTAGCACTTGTAGTTTCCTATATGAATCACAATAAAATAACATGACAAGCAAAACAGGGGTATCATAACACACTTCAACAAATTTGCACATATATAGGCTCACTGTTTGAATAGGTGTTACAGTTTCTCCTTCTCTATTAGATGCAGCAGCAGTTGTCCTTGTGAGTTGTACATAGATAAATCCATAAGAAAGTACACTCAAAAACATATAATGAAACAACAAAAGAGTACTAATTTTCTCACCATATCTTCTCTTTTCTTCCCACATCCTTTTTGGTTATGACCTTGTTCCCCACAGTAGTGACATTTTACTTTATATTTCTATTTTCCAAGTGTGACTGGCTTCTTCCCTTGGACCTAGGCTCATCTGGCTCCATCCTTCTTGCACTAGAAGGCCTTCCTGCCATTCTCCCAAAGTTTGGAGGTAAAGGTGGGATGTAACCAGTTTTTGGCCATAACCTTTGGCCATTAACTGGAAGTATTGCATGTTGGTACACTCTATTGTATGAATTAACACTGTAATATTCATGGACAAGGTCCTCAGGGTCAAGGGCTTGATCACAGATAGCACTCATGCCATGTTTGCATGGAATTCCACTCAGGTCCTATCTTCTACAAGAGCAAGAACTAGTATGCAAATTGACAATGTATCTAGAACTATCATAAAAACATGAAACCTCATAATTCCAGTTATTTGACTTAATAGTAATGCAATCTCCAGCCCTCTCCATGTTTTTGTCTATTATTTTCCTGATATTTGGACACACTTTCTTATTACCCCATCTTCTTGTTGCCCTATCCCTATTTTCAGTTAGCCTAGTCATTAAGTACTCTCTAATCCACTCAAGCATAGTGATTACTAGTTTCTCCCTAGCCTCAAGAATACTTCTGTTAAATGATTCACAGATATTGTTTAACATCATGTCACACTTTGAGAAAGTGCTAAAATGTGACTTGCTCCATTGGCCAGGAGGCTTGTCATGAAACCACTCCAAAGCCCTCTCATCTAATTCCCCCATTTCTTTCATCCTTACCTCAAAATCAGGTATTGTGGTTGCTAAAGCATCATTCCACAGAGCATGTTTGTATGCTAAACCTTTAAACCCATCACTTGTTTTCATATTCCCAGACAAATGCCTAACACAATATCTATTGTCAACCCCTGGTAACACATTATGAAATGCAGGAATCAACCCCTTTTGCTTGTCACTAATGAATGTGTAAGCATCATCCCTTACCATATTTTAATCTTCCTTAAGTAGGGTCAAAAATCATTTCCAATTTTGTCTAGTTTCACTGGACACAACAGCATAGGCTAAAGGGTACAAACAATTATTGGGGTCAATTGCTACTGCAGTGAGAAGTATACCAACATGGGGCCCTTTTAAATGGCACCCATCAACCCCCACAATAGGCCTACAGCCTGCCATAAAGCCTTGCTTCAGTGCATCAAAACAAATATATAGCTTGACAAATTTTTTCCTACCATCCTCATCTTCCCCATCTTCCATTACTAAAATCACAGTAGAACCAGGGTTTGAAATTCTCAATTCTTGAGCATAGTCCCAAAGCAACTTATATTGATCCTCTGCCTTACCCTCTATGTTTCTTAAGGCTTCTTGTTTAGCTCTATATGCTTGATATCTTGATACTTTGCACCTTATCTCTTTTACTACATCTTTTATAAATCCTTTCATACTTCTTTTAGGATCTGTCCTAAAAAGACCTTCATATTTCCCTGAAATCCATCTAGAGTTTGCATTTTTAACATGATAAGTCCTTGCACACTTATGTTTAGGTTGGTACTCTCTAACCTGAAAGGTATTCTCCTCTTTGACCTTAAGAACATTTATCCTTCAAACACAACCCTTCCCAAGACACTTGGCATATATTCTCCTAGCATCATTTTTAGCAATTTTCAAATTTCTTTTAGTTATAACTGCATGTGAGTTCACAGCATCCCTAAAATGCTTTTTGGTATTGAAATACATCCCAATTTCAAATGTGGGCTTATATTTGCCAGAAGGGTCAAATGTAGGGAATTTGTCAATTTCTTTTTCATTAGACTCTACCCCACTATCAAAATCGTCACCACTGTACACCATGTCCTCTTCTGAGTAATCATTAGATGAGGACTCATGACACCCTGGCACTTCCCCTCCCTTAATTGCATCAACCTTCTGTGGATTCTTTTCTACTCCATCATCTTCATCATTCATCTCATAATCACTTTCATGAAACTCATCAGCGGTCTCACTATCACTATCATCATCTTCCTAATCACAATCACTGTCATCTTCTTCTCCCTCCCCTTCCCCCTCACCACCCTCCCCTCAACCTCTCTTATCTCTTTCACCCTCCTCTTCCCCCCTCACCACCCTTATTAGTACCCATGTCCCTATTTTCGCTCACATATTCATCAACATGATCATCTACAATCCTATAAATATCATCACTCCAATCCTCAATAACGGGCTCATTGTGGGGGTGGGGCTCAATTACAGGTTGATTTGGAGTAACCTCTATATTAGAATCAAATAAGGATAATTAGGCATCTATATAGAAGGTCAATTCACGGCCTTTGGTAATAACCATCACACATCATTTGTATGTCTGTTACTGTGAAAGTTGTTAGTTACATAAAAGAAGTTTGCTTTGTAGATGCGTTTTTCTTTCGATTTTAGAAAGTGCAGTAAATGTGAGCTGGAAATAAGCAAAGAGTTAGTTATAACCAACTCTTGAAGCTGATATATATATATATACAAATATATATATATATATAACAGATTGGCTTGGGAGTTAAGCTACACACACAGAAAAGATAGATACAATAGAGAGAGATAGATACACGGTTAGATATATATCTAGAAAAGCTATGAATCTCCATTGTAATTGTATTCGAATTCTCTTGTTCAATAAAAGTAAACTAAAGAGTGCTTGACAGTGGATGTAGATCATTCAAGATCGAACCACTTAAATCTCTTGTGTATTGTTTCATTTTTACATATCAAATTGATCTTGTATTGCTTGTGAATCGATTGAAATATCAACAGTGGTGCAGTGAGCGTGGATCGATTCAAACAATGGGATCTGCAAAGTTTGATGTTGAGAGATTTACTGGAATGAATGATTTGGGCTATGGCGATTGAAGTTGAGAGCTCTTTTGGTTCAGCAAGGTCTTGCAGATGCATCAAATGGGGAGAAAGCATTATCTGAATCACTAAAGGATCAGGAGAAAAAGGAATTACTGGAAAAGGCTCACAGTGCAATCATCTTGAGTCTTGGAGATAAAGTTCTCAGAAAGGTTTCAAAAGAAAAATTTGTTGAAGGTATTTGGACTAAACTTGAAGCCTTGTATATGAATAAATCCTTAGTTAATTGCCTCTATTTAAAACAAGCTTTGTACTCTTTTAAAATGAATGAAGATAAACCAATTAATGAACAATTGGATCTGTTTAGTAAATTGATCTTGGATCTTGAGAATATTGGTGTACAATTGAAGATGAAGATCAAGCTTTACTGTTGTTATCTGCTTTGCCTAAAAGCTATACTCATTTTAAGGAGACACTGTTATATGGAAGAATCTCTGTCAGTAGATGAGGTACAATATGCTCTTAATTCAAGAGAACTAAATAACAGAAATGAAGTTAGAAATCAATCTCAGGCTGAGGGTTTGACAGTAAGAGGAAGACCTGAAAAGAGAGAATTCAAGAAGAAGTCTAAGGTTAGATCAAAATCTAATCCTAAGTTTGAATTTTGGCACTGTCAAAAGGAAGGACACACACGAAAGATGTGTCCTGAGAGGCAGAAGAACAAACCAGAAAACAAGAAAGAACAAGCTGATCTAGTGGTATCAAATGACGGCTATGAGTCTGCTGATGTACTCTCTATATCAGACATCAATTCTGATAAGGAGTGGATATTAGATTCAGGCTGCTCATTTTATATGACACCTAATAAAGGTTGGTTTGAAGAGTTCAAGCTCAAGATGGTGGAAATGTCGTTCTTGGGAACAATAAATCCTGCAAAGTTCAAGGGATTGGTTCTGTAAGAATTAAGATGGAGAATGGAATTGAGAAAGTATTTACACAAGTTAGGTATATTCCTGAATTAAAGAGGAACTTGATATCTCTTGGAATGTTAGACGAACAAGGATATCTAATTAAGGTGGAGACTGGTTCCTGGAAAGTTTTGAAGGGCTCTATGGTATTAATGAAGGGGGTTAGGAAGAATGGTATATACTCTCTGCTTGGAAGTACCATGATAGGCATGGTTTCACATGCTCAAAAGTCTCAATCAAATAAAGTCACTATATGGCATAAGAGATTGGGACATGTAAGTGAAAAAAGACTGCAGGAGCTGTCAAAACAAGGATTACTTGGAAATGATAAAATACAAAGTTTGGAGTTCTGTGAAATTTGTGCACTTGGAAATCTTGTAGAGTCAAGTTTGGCACTGGTATCAAACAGACCAAGGGAACACTTGGCTATATTCATTCAGACCTTTGGGGTCCAGCCAGGACTCCATCACTCAGTGGAGGCAGGTACTTCATGTCTTTAGTTGATGATTTTTTAAGAAAAATATGGATTTATGTTCTTAAGAATAAAACTGAAGCTTTTGAAAAATTTAAAGTGTGGAAAACACTAGTTGAAAACCAAACAGGAAAGAAAGTAAAAAGGCTAAGAACTGATAATGGCCTTGAGTTTTGTTCAAAAGAATTTGATGAATTCTGTATGAAACATGGCATTGCAAGACATAAAACTATTGCAGGAACTCCATAGCAAAATGGATTGGCTGAAAGGTTCAATAGAACCTTATTGGAAAGGATAAGGTGTGTGATGATAAGTGCTCACCTACCAAAGTCATTTTGGGCAGAGACATTGAACACTACATCATACTTGATTAACAGATGCTGGTGGTCCCAAGTGGCATACGAAAGGGTCTAGAAGGGAGGGGGGTTGAATAGACCCTGAAGTCTTTTTCGACTTCAAAAATATTTCGTATTAAAATGTAGATGCTTGTCTCAGCATTTACTTGAAGACAGTTTTGATAAAGTTAACTTAGACTCAATATTTGAATACTATAACCAGATAGGTTTAACCGTTCAGTTCTTTAATCAGGGTTAACACAGCGGAATAATTTTAGAGTCTTCTCTTTTTGAAAGCTTTAGCGTCACAAGTTGTTTCTTAGTTGCTTAGCGTTTGATTATATTTTACTTAATCAATTTATGCAGTGAGATGATAATAAGAAAATTGACTGTAAAGTAAATAACACAATATTTGTAAGGTTCGTTGGGTGATGTAATCTCAACTACGTCCTTCTTCTCCTTGATCACTTGGAGGCAATCCACTAAAATGATTCTCAAAGAATCACACAGAATCTTCTACAATTTAGGGACAAAAGAAGAGATGGATATGGATGACTTGAGCTCCTTGGTCACACAGATTTCTGCTACAAGCCACTTCAATCCTCTGCTTCTGGAAAGACGATCTCGAGCTCCTTCATCACACAGATTTCAACTCCAATAAAGATCTTCTCCAAGATGGCCTTGAACTCCTTGATCACACAGACTTCAGCTCAAATAAAGACCTTTCTTCAACAAGCTTCTCTTACTCAAAAATATTGCTTGTGGAAGTCAACAATCTTTCTCACTCAGATGAAAGGTGTTGAGGGTTTATTGTAACAGGTTTGTTTGATGTTGGGAAGTTCAAACAACTTGGGATATCTCAGTAAGAATTTAGGTTTCTTCTTTGGAAGAGGTTTGAGATATCTGGTGAAGGGTACTATTTATAGAGAATCTCGGGATTTGTCCGTTGGACATAAGTCAGGCGCGTGTACCTAACGCAGAGCTTCAAATAGTCCCTTTTCTGACATTCCTTAATTTCTGCTGATTCCGATTGGATAGGAGCAGGTTTGAACTCTGAAAAGCTGACAGTCTAGTCAAAAAAAGGTGGCTTGTCTACAAGTCATACTGTCTTGTTTACATTTAATGCACATATCAAGCATTTAATGCATTTTGAATTTATTTCCCATTGGAAATAAATGTCCGTTGGTGATTGCATTTAAGTCCTTGATAACTTAGGTTTTATCCTTCAAGTGAATCTGAAAGCTGGACGTTTGAGTCGGACGCTTGAGACAGCTGAGCGCTTGAGTCGCTGAGAACAGTCGCTGAGAACAGTCGCTGAGCGCTTGATTGAGCGCTCAGAACAAATCTTCTTCTTTACTTTGACTTTGGACGCTGATCTTCAACTTCATCACTTAATAGACTCACACAGAACTCTATTAGTGATTTGGTATCACAAATTTAGTCTAAAATCTATAAAGATAAAAATTACAAGCCTAACAAAATAAGTAAACTTCCAAACGCTTATACAATATTTCTATGAAAGCATAAACTTACATTTTTGGGGTCTAACATAAAATCCTATCTTGTCATCATCAAAACATCTAACATGAAATTCCTAACAATTTCTCCCTTTTTGATGATGTCAAGACCTTAACTCTTATAACTCTTTTATAGTTTAAGAGTTCAAAGAAAAGCCCAAAAATAATATAAGTTAGCGTTAGAAAGTTAGATAAGTTAGCTAATGTTAGATTAGCTTTAACAAGATGTTTCAGCGATAAATCATTCAATCATGTATATGGAATTGAAAGCGTATATGATTTATACTGAAACGATGCATACCTGCCTTTTCTTTCTCTTCTCCTTAAACTGTTTTTCTTTCTCTTCTTCCCCTTTCTTGGCATCATCAAGGGAAGACTGCAGTTCAAGCGATACTCGCTAGAAGAGGAGGACCAGTTGGTGTGGGAAAAACTCGGCCACTTCTATCGACCGCTCAGCGTCCACCGTCGTATCCACGTCTGGACGGACAGTGTAAAACAATCTTCTAGCGATTTCCACAGTCACATCCACGTCTGGACGAACAATGAAAAAATTCTCTAGTGATTTCCACCACTATTGATACCACTTGTAGATATCACTTGTTGGAAAATCAACATCCAACTATGTCTGCCTCTAGTTTTTTTTTTTTTAAATATGTATGAATTTTATAAAAGTTTCTATTAAGTGTTGAAGGAAATGTGTTCAACGCTTAACATATACCATTTGTTGAAATGATATCACTTGTTGTAAGATTTATGTTGACGCTTGAAATTAAATTCTTTCTATGTTTGAGCGTTCAACACATCATGCACAAATAACAATAAGCGTTGATGATCAATGCATATGAAAAACGGTTTTTGATCATTGATGCTTACAGATATGTTCAAGTACAATTTTAAGGTTTCCCCTAAATTTGATAACTCGTAACAATTTTGAAAACACTTTTAGACAATATAATAAAGCGAATTCCCCCTACATTATATGTCTAATGAAAATACGATGCATAATGATTAAGCGTTTAAATTATTCATACCTCGTTCTGGAATGACGAATAGGATTTTTCATATCTTAGAAATTTTTTGAATTTCTTGACCAATAAATCCATTTCCTTTTCCTTACTCAATTCTGTCGCTTCCGCTTCACTGACTGATTTTCCCTTGCCCTTGATAGTAGTGATTAATGCTCCGGAATCAATTGAGGTGTAGCTGAGTGCATCCAATTCGAATTCAAAAGTCCTTAACTCCGAAAATACATGCTCTGGAGTTAGAATCTCCAACATCTGTGATTCTCTCATAGCAGTTGTCTTCATAAAAAATCTACAGGGAAGACTTCTGAAAATCTTGTTGACCATTTCCTTGTTGGTCAACTCCATGCCTAGTGACGCTAACTCTGTAATGAGCGAAGTGAATCTCGTGTCTAATTGTTCTAGCGTCTCATTGGGCTGCATCTTAAAACCATTAAATCTTTCCTTGGCAATAGAAAGCTTATTTTCCTTCATTTGTGCTGAGCCACCACATATTATAGCAAACTTATCCCATATTTCCTTAGTCGTATTACATGACTTGACCTTGTTGAATAAGTTGTCGTTGTCACCTATGGTTGTATATAGACCGTTCCTCCCAACATTGTCCAAATTAGCTCTTCAATGCTCATCTGGGGACCATTCATGTTTCGGTTTCTCTACATAATCGTCAGGTGTTGTTTCTGTAGCTCCAGGCGCTCTGGTGATGACTTAGAGAATTTGAATCGGACCATCTGAAATGATATCACACATTTCATCATCACACGAACACAAATAAGTAAACGCTTTCACCTGCCATGAGTCATAATTTGACTCGGTCAACTTAGGAACTCTAGCGAAGGCAATGAAATTTTTTATTTTTTTTTAAAACAACTAAATTTTAAAGGGATCTGAACAAGAAGTTATGCTTGGAAATTTAAAAATTTCAACTTCAACTGCTCTGATACCAATTGGTGGTCCCAAGTGGCATATGAAAGGGTCTAGAAGGGGGGGTTGAATAGAACATGAGGTCTTTTTCGACTTCAAAAAATATTTCGTATTAAAATGTAGACGCTTGTCTGAGCGTTTACTTGAAGACTGTTTTGATAAAGTTAACTTAGACTCAAGATTTGAATAATATAGCCAGATAGGTTTAAGCGTTCAGTTCTTTAATTAGGGTTAACACAGCGGAATAATTTTAGAGTCTTCTCTTTTTGAAAGCTTTAGCGTCACAAGTTGTTTCTTAGTTACTTAGCGTTTGATTATGTTTTACTTAATCAATTTATGCAATGAGATGATAATAAGAAAATTGACTGTAAAGTAAATGACACAATATTTGTAAGGTTCGTTGGATGATGTAATCCCAACTACGTCCTTCTTCTCCTTGATCACTTGGAGGCAATCCACTAAAATGATTCTCAAAAATTCACACAGAATCTTCTACAATTTAGGGACAAAGGAAGAGATGGATATGGATGACTTGAGCTCCTTGGTCACACAAATTTCTGCTACAAGCCACTTCAATCCTCTGCTTTTGGAAAGACGATCTCGAGCTCCTTGATCGCACAGATTTTAGCTCCAATAAAGATCTTCTCCAAGATGGCCTTGAGCTCCTTGATCACACAGACTTCAGCTCCAATAAAGACCTTTCTTCAACAAGCTTCTCTTACTAAAAAATACTGTTTGTGGAAGTCAACAATCTTTCTCACTCAGATGAAAGGTGTTGAGGGTTTATTGTAACAGGTTTGTTTGATGTTGGGAAGTTCAAAAAACTTGGGATATCTCAGTAAAAATTTAGGTTTCTTCTTTGGAAGAGGTTTGAGATATCTGGTGACTGTCTGGAATGTATTTGAGAAGCTTGAAGGATTTTGGCTATGGGATTTGCAAGCTTTTCTCTCAAATTATTTCTCAACTCTTTTTCACATTTACGTCTTTTTTCACACTTGCACAAAGATAGCTGAAGGGTACTATTTATAGAGAATCTCGGGATTTGCTGTTGGACACAAGTCAGGCGCGTGTACCTAACGCAGAGCTTCAAATAGTCCCTTTTCTGACATTCCTTAATTTCTGCTGATTCCGATTGGACAGGAGCAGGTTTGAACTCTGAAAAGCTGACAGTCTAGTCAAAAAAAGGTGGCTTGTCCACAAGTCATACTGTCTTGTTTACATTTGATGCACTTATCAAGCATTTAATGCATTTTGAATTTATTTCCCGTTGGAAACAAATGTCCGTTGGTGATTGCATTTAGGTCCTTGATAACTTGGGTTTTATCCTTCAGGTGAATCTGAAAGCTGGACGCTTGAGTCGCTCGGATGCTTGAGACAGTTGAGCGCTTGAATCAGCTGAGCGCTTGAGTCGCTGAGAACAATCGCTGAGATCAGTCGCTGAGCGCTTTACTGAGCGCTCGGAACAAATCTTCTTCTTGACTTTGGCTTTGGATGCTGATCTTCAACTTCATCACTTAATAGACTCACACAGAACTCTATTAGTGATTTGGTATCACAAACTTAGTCTAAAATCTATAAAGATAAAAATTACAAGCCTAACAAAATAAGTAAACTTCCAAACGCTTATACAATATTTCTATGAAAGCATAAACTTACATTTTTGGGGTCTAACATAAAATTCTATCTTGTCATCATCAAAACATCTAACATGAAATTCCTAACAGATGCCCCTCTACAGCTTTCAGTTTTAAAACTCCTAAAGTGATATCGTCTGGACATCCAGCTAATTACACTGGCTTAAAGGTGTTTGTTTGTACTGCTTACGCCCATATCAAGCAGGATAAGCTTGAACCAAGGGTAATAAAGTGTGTATTTCTGGGGTATCCAGAAAGGGTAAAAGGATACAGGTTATGGTGTCTTGAACCTAGTATGAGGAAATGTATAATTAGTAGGGATGTGGTGCTCAATGAGCAAGAAATGGGTTATCCTCACTTAAATAAAGTAGATAAACAGAAAGAAGAAAATTTAGATTCAAATGAAGCCAATATTGAGGTGGAGCTATGGAATAGAACTGAAAAGGAGCTAGAAGGTGAAAATCTTCTTGTTTTTGATCCTACTGGAATTGATGAGGGTGATTATGATCTTGAACATGGCCAGCTAACAGACTATACCTTAACAAGAGATAGAGAGAAGAGGGCAGTAAGAGCTCCTTGCAGGTATGGTTATGCAGACTTGATGGCCTTTGCATTTGTTACTGCAGAAGAGACTGATTCTGAAGAGGCAAAGACATTTGATGAAGCTGTTAATAGTGAAAAAAAGGTGAAGTGGCTGCAGGCAATGAATGAGGAAATTAATTCTTTGTATAAGAATGATACCTGGAAATTAGTGGAGAAACCTAATAATCATAAACTTGTGAGCTGCAAATGGATATTCAAGAAGAAACAAGAGAATGATGGAATCAGATACAAGGCCAGACTGGTTGCAAGAGGTTTTACTCAGGTAGAAGGAGTTGATTACACTGAAATATTTTCTCCAGTGGTTAAGCATAGGTCCATAAGGTTGATGTTAGCTCTAGTAGCTCAATTTGATCTAGAACTAGAGCAACTTGATGTGAAATAGCTTTTCTATATGGTGAATTAGAAGAACAGATTTTAATGAAACAGCCTGAAGGTTTTGAGATAAAAGGACAAGAACATAAGGTGTGTCTTTTG
The DNA here is from genome assembly GCA_019426215.1 of Buddleja alternifolia. Classification (NCBI taxonomy): domain Eukaryota; kingdom Viridiplantae; phylum Streptophyta; class Magnoliopsida; order Lamiales; family Scrophulariaceae; genus Buddleja; species Buddleja alternifolia. The sequence continues at coordinate 36,653,378 of CM033396.1, forward strand.
CAGAAGTCACTGTATGGTTTGAAGCAATCACCAAGACAGTGGAACAAAAGGTTTGATCAGTTTATGAGTAAACTTGAATTCAGCAAAAGTGACTTCGATTCATGTGTTTATTTCAAAAGTTTGAAAGAGGGGCAGATGATATATCTTCTACTATATGTGGATGATATCTTAATTGCATGTAAGTTCAAGCAAGAAATTCATAAAGTAAAGGAGGCTTTCAAGAATGAGTTTGAAATGAAAGATCTTGGAACTGCAAAGAAGATACTTGGAATGGAGATTACAAAGGATAAATCCAGCAGTGTTCTATACCTAAGTCAGAATGGATACTTGACAAAGATATTGAGCAAATTTGGTTTGAGTAACTTGAAACCTGTATCAACTCCTATGTCAGCTCAGTTCAAGTTAAAAGCTCTAAAAAGTGATGAGGCAGACAAAGAGAAGAAATATATGGAGAAGATTCCTTATGCTAACATTGTGGGATCTCTCATGTATTTAATGGTATGTACTAGGCCTGACTTATCTTATGCAATCAGTCTTGTGAGCAGGTTTATCTCAAATCCAAATAGAGACCATTGGTATGCTCTAAAGTGGATTTTGAGGTATGTTACATGGACAATTGATAAGGGGTCGGTATTTGAAGGAAAGAAGAAGAAATGGCAAGAAGAAGTCATGATTGATGGATTTGTTGACTCTGACTATGCAAGGTGCTATGATACTAGAAAGTCTTTGGCTGGTTTTGTGTTTACTGCTTTTAGTACTGCTATCAGCTGGAAAGCAAGTCTTCAAAGAGTAGTTGCTTTGTCAACAACAGAAGCTGAGTACATGGCTTTGGCTGAAGCCATAAAGGAAGCCATGTGATTATATGGTTTTGTTCAAGAGTTACAAATTGAACAAGAAGTCTTAAGTGTATTTTGTGATAATCTAGGAGCTGTGAATTTGTCAAAGAATGGTATGTATCATGAGAGGACAAAGCACATTGATATCAGAATGCATTTTATTAGAGAAGTGGTAGCAGCTGGAAATATAGTGGTAAAGAAGATCAAGACAAAAGATAACCCTGCTGATATGTGTACTAAGCCGATTCCAAATAGCAAATTTGAATATTGTTTGGAGTTGATTGGAGTTGGAAAAGTTTGAGTCTCTTTAATGAGACCGAATCTCCTAGTGAGATTGATGTATTGATTCTCTAGGGTGAGGATGAAAGGTCAAGTACTGAAGGTTTTTTTGTAACTAAGGTGGAGATTTGTGAAAGTTGTTAGATACATAAAAGAAGTTTGCTTTGTAAATGCGTTTTTCTTCCAGTTTTAGAAAGTGCAATAAGTGTGAGCTGGAAATAAGCAAAGAGTTAGTTATAACCAACTCTTGAAGCTGATATATATTGACAAATATATGTATAACAGATTGGCTTGGGAGTTAAGCTACACACACAAAAAAGATAGATACAATAGAGAGAGATAGATACACGGTTAGATATATATCTAGAAAAGCTGTGAATCTCCATTGTAATTGTATTCGAATTCTCTTGTTCAATAAAAGTAAACTGAGGAGTGCTTGACAGTGGATGTAGATCATTCAAGATCGAACCACTTAAATCTCTTGTGTATTGTTTCATTTTTACATATCAAATTGATCTTGTATTGCTTGTGAATCGATTGAAATATCAACAGTTAGAAAGCATACCTCATAGAAACCCCTACTCTTATCAAGTCTACGGAACTTTTTACTCTCAAAGTACCCCAAACCTTCACACATCGCATTCAAAATGTCAATACCTAGATTTTATAGGCACATAATCATATACACTTACAATCCCTCCTACGTACTCTGCACTAGGTTTAGTGATTAACTTCCCACCATGATGAAACCTTACTGTAACATTATTCCCTTGTTTCATCTGCACACAAAAAAATAAAAATAAACAACACTATCAGTCGATTAAAAGTAAAGACATGAGACATGTGGGTCACTTATACCAAAAAAAAAAAAAAAAAAGACATGTGGGTCACTGCATATTCAAAAAACAAGAACATGTACAAAGGAAAGGACAAAGAAACATTTAAAAAAACAAAACACACAAATCGACATAAATGCATACATATAATATACACCAAGGGACCATCTGGGACCACAAATTTGTTGTTTAATGGCAATAAATCATCGTACTATATTAGGGTTTAAATACACATTGAAAATGTTAATAAACACCATTTCCTATATAATACTAACAAAGCCACATCATATTAACACCATAACACAAAAAAAACCCATCACAGATTGAAGACACTTACTGCATTTTGGGGGTGGCTGGTCCGCAAGCCTATGAAGCCTCAACTTCATCTTCAATTGTTCTTTCCTACTTCGATTTTGTACTAATTTAACAGTTGTTCTCAAAGATTTGAAGAACAATTTAGAGGGCAATGGGTAATGTTTTCAGAGTCGGGAATTTGGGGGAAGATTTGAAGAACAATTTAGGTTTTAAGTTTAATGTTTAATTTGGGGGACGATTTGTTTATTCTGGGAGTTTTGAATCCAAAGGCCCACACATATGGGTCAAATGTGTGCAATACAAATATTTGTTCACTCCCCACTAACGGAAACGTGACCGACACTTGCTCAATTCCGTCCAAAATAGACGGAGGGGACCAAAAGTGCAACACTTTTTTGTCCAGTGGGACCAAATGTGCAAGTCTCGTAAACTTTGGGACTAATAGTGTTCACCTACAAAAATTATAGGACCAAAAGTGCAATTTTCTCAATTATATATACATCCAGCAATTTTGGAGGAGAAATGAGACGGAAATAAGTAAAGGAACTTTATCTGCAGCTAATGTTCAATAAACGTGGGTTTTGTGTGTGGGTAAAAGATAGTTATCTTTTCTTTTTTTTTTTTGAAGATGGGGTAAAAGATAGTTATCCCACACCAAAGATTGACAGTCCAAAAATGTGTATTTGGCCATCTCCAATAATTAATAAGTAGTTTAAGCAGTATAGACTTTAAAAATAATTTTATAGATACATAGATAGATAACTTGATTATTGAACCATTTCTTTATTTAATAAATTAAAGTAAAATGTCATGAGATTTAATTATAATTATGTATATGAGGAGCCCTTATAAATATATTTAGTCCTTTAACAAAAATATATAATTATTATTTTATTTGAACATAATTTTCGTATCTGGGTTCTTATAAGTTTTTAGGAAAAATTCATTTTACCCTGGCCTATCCCCCCCCTCCCCCCCCGGTTCGTAAGAAAATCACTTAAACAGCTATGGATATATTGATGGATGAAAAATGCCCTTGATTCAGTTTCCACCCATCTATTATAATTTATAGCATTTTGTCCCTCTAAAAATAAATTTCAGTACACTTGACCCCTAAATTGATTTGATGCTACATTTTTTTGTTATATATCAGACTCATACTTATACTTTAATATATTGATAATTCATGTTATTCATTGTAACAATAATTATTTTTGATAAAACTAGTCATTTATTTTCTTATATATTATATTACTCATTAAAATAAAGTGATAAACCTATTTCTATTGCATTGTTATTAATTATATGATACGTACACACTTATGTATGGTATAAATAAGTGCTAAATGCCTCTTTTTTTTACTTTTTTCTATTAATGGTATAAATAATACTGCTATGTGAATATAATGTGCATACATAGTTCAATATTTTTTTAATAAATAGTTTTAGTACTTAACTATTCATTTTTATGGAAGTGCAATCAAAATTAGAAGCACAAAAAAACGAGAATTTTTTCTGATGTCTATTAATGCAACTGAGTCATTCAAAAAAAATAAATAAATAAATCTATGAAATTCTTTCTAAAGGAAAAATTATAATATAGTAATTATATAGTCTTACATAAAATAATATAAGATTTATGTTGATTCTCTCTACATTATTTCAATTATATTATTTATTTATTTTATCTGTAATTAATTCCATTGTTATTTACTTAATGAAATTGCCGTTAAATAAATTTTTGGGTCAAATTAAATATATAGGAGCAAAGTACTATCTAGAGTGTAATAAATGTGTGCCATATGAATTTATCATTTTAAACGAAGAGTGTTTTTAAAATAGGATATTAGGGTCTTATATATAAGCTTCTAAAAAAATGAGTTCAAGATATATCCGAAAATTTTCAAATATCTTGACAAACCTACTTACCTATCTAAATTACAACATAATTTTGTCCTTAGTCACATCTTATAAACCTCATAATCTTATTCTATTCCAACACTTCAAAACTTTTTCAATATCTGATCCGTTTAAAAAAGTCTTATACGATGTAAAATCTTGTAAGATGTTTTAAATAAGCTTAGTCATACCGAAATTCATTGCAACCAAAATTCCGGGTTTTACGTTTGTCGTATGGTCTAGTCTTGCTCCTTTTTATAAACAAAAAAAAAGAGAGAGAAAAAAAATGTATTTTGAAATATATGAAGATTTGAGTGATGTGTGTTTGAATGTGAGATTTATTGACAAAGAGATATAATGATATGTTAGAAAAAAATATGTAACAATTATAGTTGATGTGAATGTGATATATCTTCTTTAGGGGTGCCCACGAGACGAGCTGGAGCAGAGCCTAGCCGAATATCTGTGCTCAAGCTCGAGCTTGACGAGATTGAGAAAAATGAGCTCAAGCTCGTTCGAATTCAAGCCCTGGTCAAGCTGAGCTGAGCCAAGATCGAGCTCAGAAAAAAAAATTAATTTTCTTTAACTGATAAATATATTATTATTAATTTTGTATTAATATATATAATTAAATGTAATCATCATAAATATTTAATATTTAATACATATATAATATTATATTATATATATGTATATAGTAAAAAATAAATAAATATTATATTATATATATATTGAAAAGGTAAAAAATAAATTATTTTTTGTTCCGGCTCGTGCGAGCTCGAATTTTCTCGAGCTCGAGTCGAGTTTTTTCTTAGCCGGCTCGGCTCGTTGCACACCCCTAATCTTCTTGTAAAATTGTTTGTTTAGATAAACTGAAATATTTGACAACCATCCGCTTCCATAATTTTTTTTTTTCGCAATTTCTTAATGGAAAACTAATATATGGGCTTTTATGACTTTAACAAATCTTAATGGACTTTTTCTTAGTGGCGGCCCAGATGGACCCTCTGCACCGCTGTTGGTTCAGACTTCAGCCCACAGTGTTTCTTTTTAACTTTAGATATTATTGTACGCCAGTTACCTTTCATTTTCACTCTTCTGTTTTATTTCCTCTTTCCAGCCTAAATATTTCACTTTTTCCTTTTCTTTTATTCCTCAGTTTTATTTAATAATTGTACATATATATTTTCAGTTTTTATTGGAATGATTTGCAAAGGGGAGGGGTGGTAGTGGGGGAATTTATTCATGCGCCATAATTTTGATTAAGGGCAATTCAGGCATTTTAATCTTAAATAACAATATATATGTGAGCTTATTATAAACGGGTTATAAATTATAAGGTTTGATTCATTAATTCTATTGACTAAATTAAAGGCCCAATAAACACCTCTATTAAAATATTAGAATATTCAAATCATTGAGGGGATTATGAAATCACTGTAAAAATCTCTGTTGATTACCAATATCGTAACTTGTAAGGTACGAGAACTAATCTGTCCTGTCGTGTCGTAAGTTGGACTCAATCCATCTTGACTAAAATTCACTTTTGGTCCCGTAGGAGTCGCACCAAAACAATTTTAGTCCCGTAGGATTTTTTTTTACACTTTTAGTCCCATAGGATTGAAAAAGTGACACTTTTGGTCTCATAGGAGTGCTGCGTGTAACACACGCACGCCCGGGCACGTGATTTTGACTGTTCATCAAAAAAAGAAAATAAAAAAACAATTCAAAAATTAATTAAATAAATAAAAAACAAAAACAAAAGAGAAAAGGAAGAAGATGAATAGTGTTTTCGACTGTTCATCTTCTTCCCCAACACCACCCCAACACCATCCCACCCCGCCGCCACGCTGCCCCCCACCACCGTCGCCAACTCCATCGCCGGCAAGTGTTTAGAGGGGGGGGAAGACCCACCATCACCACCGACCTCTCGCCCCTCCCCCGCTGCCCCCCGCATCGCCACCTCCATCGGCGGCGGCGGCGGTGGCAATGTTTATTGTTTTGGAAGGTATTTTTGGGGGAGGGGGGGGGGGGTTTTCTTTTCTTCTTTTTTTTTTATTTTTTTATTAATATTTTTGAATTTCTTTTTTTTTAATAGCGAGTGAGATCTACTCGCCACTCCTACGGGATCAAAAGTGAGATTCGGGACAAAAGTGTCACTTTTTCACTCTTATGGGACTAAAAGTGTCAAAAAAAATCCTACGGGACTAAAAGTGTTTTGGGGCGACTCCTACGGGACCAAAAGTGAATTTTTCCCATCCATCTTGACCTGTTTCCCAAGATATTTTGACTAGAATTTGACTTCCCTGACCCCGACTCAATTTCCACGACATCACATACATAACTACATTTGTTTTTGTAAAACACCAACTCAATTCCACAATTGTGATTCATATAATTAATTAATGTTATTCATGACTAATTTATTTCGTATTTGTGAAGGACAAACAATAGAAAATTTATCTTCTAAACAAAACGCCACTTAAAAGTTAAAAATATATGATGTTTTTGATACTGATTGCAGTAATCGTGTTTTACGGTTAAACTGGTTAGACCGATCCCCGATAGTAAATTATATACATACACATGTAATAATGTAAATAAAACAGAATCTACCGTATCATGCACCTGAAAGAATTTATCTATTTGGACTCATATATATTGATACTTATATATGCATATAAATTATATCTTGAATATATTATAATAAATGCATCTATAAAGATATCTATACATCTCAATTCATGAATTTTAAGAGATCACTATTTCCAATAAAACACTTTACATTCAATTTAATATTTTATGCACTATATCGATTTCGAAAACTAGTAGTGCACTTATTCATTGTAACATTATGAGATCCATCTAAAATAATTTCACATGCAATATTGTAATGAATTTTCACAAGTAATAATATATAATACCATGCAAGTGTATCATAATTAAATACAATAAAGTAGATCTTTTTAAAGAAATCGAACCAAAAGCGAAAGCATGGAGTGGAAGATGTATACATGAGAAAAAAATATATAAATCTGTAGTTCTATTCGGCTCTAATTAATTGTTACTTTTAAAAAATTTGCAAAACATGTGACCCTCTAGTTAACCGGGTCAATTGAGTTTAGACCGCAATCATTTTTTATCGCTAGAGCTGTTTAGATGCTCAAGAGTTTGTTCCCGATCTCTCGGCTCTTCTTGTATCTGCTTTTGATGTCTGACATAATTAATGATATGATTACCGTTTCTTCTTTAAAAAAATATTATCCAATCATGAACTTATTATTAAAAATAGTCAAATTTAAACATACAATTAATTAGAAAAAGAAAAAAAGAAGAAGAAAATTGGAGGCCTTTCATTTTTATGATGTGATGATTTGTATGAATATTGAGACCGTGCAAGTGCACGCTTGGCTATGTGAGTACAGATGAATAATTGTGAGCAAGTTAAATTTGCATATGAAATGTGTTATGCAATCACTCTCCAAAATGGCTATACAATTTCTGACAATCCCATTGTGTGGTTGCGTGATCATACACACACACATATACATATATATATATATTATCATTATTTTCCCTTCCTCAACTCCATGCAATTCACTTCAAACTAAAATACTTTCCTTGTTATGAAATAACCCCAAATATTATGAAATATATACAAATATTCTAAAGTAGAGAGACTAGAGAATTAAGAAGAGAATTCTTTCTTTGATTTTGGTATATTTCTCAATACAATGACAAAGCCTATTTATAGGCACAAAACAAGATCAAATATTGATTACAAAATGAGGTAATGGAATTGTAGGTGAATCCACTAAATGAGATATTGAAGTTGTAGGTGAATCCACTAAATTATGTATTGGAGTTTTATGGACATCCACTTAATGAATTATTCATAACACTCCCCCTTGGATGTCCATCACTTAAGAATATGCCTCGTTAAAACCTTATTAGGAAAAACCCTGTGGGATAAAAACCTAGTGAAGAAAAAAGAGTACATAATTCTTTCAATACGCAATCAGATGCTGCCTCATTAAAAACCTTACCAGGAAAACCCAGTGGGAAAAACCTTGGTTAAGGGAAAAAGAGTGCAGCGCGTATTATCTCCCCCTCATGACAATATCAGTCAAGATCTTTAAGTCTACGCACACCAATATTGTAGACTAGCTTTTCAAATGTTGTTGTGGGAAGTGCCTTGGTGAACAAATCAGCAAGATTATCTCTGGAACGGATTTGTTGAACATTGATATCACCATTCTTCTGAAGATCGTGAGTGAAAAAGAACTTTGGTGAAATATGCATTGTTCTATCTCCTTTAATGTACCATTCTTTCAATTGTGCGATACATGCGGAATTATCTTCATATAAGATCGTCGGGATTATTTTTCCAGAAGATAAACCACAAGTCCCTCGAATATGTTTAATTATAGATCTTAACCAAACACATTCTCGACTCGCCTCGTGAATAGCTAAGATTCTGCATGATTAGATGATGTGGCTGATATGGTTTGTTTCATAGACCGCCATGAAATGGTTGTGCCACCACATGTAAATAAATAGCTTGTTTGTGAACGACCATTATGAGGATCAGACATATATCCAGCATCTGCATATCCAACCAATTCGGACTTGGGTACATTTGAATAAAACAAGACCATATCGATTGTTCCTCTAAGGTAGCGGAGTACCTGTTTAACCCCATTCCAATGCCTTCGTGTAGGAAAAGAACTATATCTTGCTAATAGATTAACAGCGAATGTTATATCAGGTCGAGTATGACAAGCAAGATACATTAGTGCACCGATTGCACTTAGATATGGTACTTCAGGACCAAGTAGTTCTTCATCACTTTCTCGAGGTCGAAAAGGATCTTTGTTCACATCTAGTGACCTTACGACCATCAGGGTGCTCAATGGATGTGATTTATCCATGTAGAAACGCTTTAACACCTTTGATATATAAGCGTCTTGATATACAAAAATTCCGTTCTTTAAATATTCAATTCGTAGTCCAAGGCAAAATTTTGTTCTTCCAAGATCTTTCATCTCAAATTCTTTCTTTAAGCAATTAACATTTTTTGAAATCTCTTCAGGAGTTCCAACGATATTTAAATCGTCAACATAAACTGTAATTATACCAAACTCATTTCCAGATCTTTTCATGAAAATACAAGGACAAATTTGATCATTCTTATATCCTTCCTTCAACAAATATTCACTGAGACAATTATACCACATTCATCCAGATTGTTTCAATCCATACAATGACTTACTTAATTTAATTGAATAATGTTCTCGAGAACTTGATTTATATGCTTCAGGCATATTAAATCCTTCGGGGATTTTCATATATATATATATATCATTATCAAGCGAGCCATACAAATAGGCTGTAATAACATCCATTAGACGCAAATCAAGTTTTTCATGCACTGCCAGACTTATTATATAACGAAAAGTAGTTGCATCCACCACAGGAGAATAAGTCTCCTCACAATCTATGCCAGGTCGTTGCGAAAACCCTTGGGCAACAAGACGTGCCTTATATCTTACAATTTCATTTTTCTCATTTCGTTTTCGCACAAATACCCATTTGTATCCTACTGGCTTTACATCTTCAGGTGTACGGACTACAGGTCCAAAACTTTTACATCTTCAGGTGTACGGACTACAGATCCAAAAACTTTTACATCTTCAGGTGTACGGACTACAGGTCCAAAAACTTTTACATCTTCAGGTGTACGAACTACAGGTCCAAAAACTTTTCGTTGGTTCAAGCGAGTTTAACTCTGCCCTCATTGCGTCTTTCCATTTTGGCCAATCATTTCTTTGTCGACATGCATTAACAGACTTTGGTTCTTGATCCTCATTATCATTCATCATATTTAGCGCTACATCATATGCAAATTTATCGTCAACGTTGACTTCATTTCGATTCCATCATTTCCCGTTCATAACATAATCTATTGAGATCTCATTATTTTCACAAGTTTCAGGTACCTGAGGTTCTTCTGGAACCAAAATATTAGTTATGACTGGGGACTCTTCTGGAGTTATTTTATCCTCGATTAGACCATCTTGATTCTTAGCTCCTTTTCTTTTTCGAGGATGACTATCTTTGGAACCGATAGGTCTACCACGCTTCAGGCGTGCAGTAGACTCATTACTTTGACCTTCAGGGACAACAATTCTTACTGGAGCATTAACAGCTGGTACATGTGACTTAGTCACTTTTTTTTAGGTCAGTAAATGCGTCTGGCAGTTGGTTAGCTAAACTTTGCAAGTGAATTATCTTTTGAACTTCCAGTTCACTTTGTTTTGTTCGAGGATCAAGATGATATAAAGATAATTCATTCCAACTAATTTTCTTTTCCAGCTGCTTATTTTCTCCCCCTAATGTTGGGAAATCTGATTCATCAAAATGACAATCAGCAAATCGAGCCGTAAATAAATCGCCAGTCAATGGCTCTAGATACTTTATTATCGATGGAGACTCGAATCCAACATATATTCTCAACTTCCTTTGAGGACCCATCTTAGTGCGTTGTGGTGGAGCAATTGGAACATATACCGCACATCCAAAAAATTTTAGATGGGAAATATTTGGTTCCTGACCAAAAACCAAGTGTAATGGGGAGAATTTATGATAACTTGTTGGCCTTATGCGAATAAGTGCTGCTGCATGCAAAATAGCATGTCCCCAACAAGAAATAGGAAGTTTTGATCTCATAAGTAAAAGTCTTGCAATTAACTGTAGACGTTTAATAAACGATTCTGCTAGACCGTTTTGTGTATGAACATGTGCTACAGGATGTTCAGCATCAATTCCAATAGACATACAATAGTCATTGAACGTTTTGGAAGTAAATTCACCTGCATTATCAAGGCGTATCTTCTTCATTGAATAATCAGGAAAATGTGCTCGTATTCTAATCAATTGAGCAAGCAATCTCGCAAACGCCAGGTTGCGAGTTGATAACAAAGATACATGTGACCATCTTGTTGATGCATCAATTAAAACCATAAAATATCTAAATGGTCCACACGACGGGTGTATTGGTCCACAAATATTGCCTTGAATACGTTCCAAAAGCGTAATAGATTCACTTCCTATTTTTGCTTATAAACAAGCAGCACATGAAAAATCATTCGATTGAAGAATCTGCTGGCTCTTCAATGGATGACCATATGAATTCTCAATTATCTTTCGCATCATAATTGATTCGGGATGGCCCAACCGGTCATGCCAAACAACAAACTTATTTTGATTTGTAAACTTCTGGTTTACGATAACATATGTTTCAATAGTAGATATATGCGTGTAGTACAAACCGGAAGACAATGCTGGCAACTTTTCCAATATACATTTGTTACCAGATATTGTATTAGTGATGTAAAGATACTCAATATTGCCATCACTTGTTGTCTCAATATGATATCCATTTCGGTGGATATCTTTGAAGCTTAGTAAATTTCTTTGAGACTTAGTAGAATATAAGGCTTCATCAATATAAAATTGTGTTCCTCCGGGTAACAATATATTAGCTCTGCCGGAGCCTTCAATTAATTTTGCACTACCCGATATAGTATTAACATTGGCTTCTTGCATTACTAAATAAGAGAAGTATTTTTTTTATTTTTGAGGATGGTGTGAGTTGTTGTACTATCAGCGAGACATATATTTTCATTATTGATGTTGTTGCTGATCGAGTAAATACTCATTCTTTATTGAAACATAAAAAGAAATAAATCAATATCAAACAATATTATTTAATATAAGAAACGATAATCTTATGAATAAATTCATTTATTGAACTTTAAAACAACATACTTAAATATTTATTTATAAATTACTAGAATTAAAACTTAACAAATTTGTTTTTGAACACTTCCATCTCCAATCAAGTGATCAATTTTTTCATTAGGATCATCAAAGAAATCAGCAACATCTAAATGAGTGTCATCAAAATCGGCCATGATCAGAATCGCCTTCTTCAAGAGCAAAATTTGTTTCTATTTTCTTTCTTTTACTTTTTACCGATTTTTGGTAAAGGTCAACAAGATGCTTTGGTGTACGACAGGTACATGACCAATGACCTTTACCACCACAACGATAGCATAAATTTTTCACAAATTTGCTATTTTGGCCACTTTCATGTTTCTCTTCATTATTTTTCCACTTCTGGTGGAAAGATGTGTTCTTTGAATAACCACCACGATTTCCATAACCATATCCACGACCACGTCCACGTCCATGATTTCTTTAATGATTAAAATAGTTATGTGCTGCTACTTTCACTTCAGGGAATGTAGCAGAACTAGTTGGACGGGACTCATGATTAAAATAACTATATATTGCTCAACACATTCACTTCAGGGAATGGAGTATAGTTATTTGCATCAAGATGAATTTCAATATCTAACACCCAAGAAAAATAATTTTTCCTCGTAATATCAAGAGTCACAAAGTCAAGTTTTTTTCAAGATTCATCATATAATACTATTATCAAAGTATAAAATGAATAACATAACAATCATTCAACTTCTTAAAATATTTTCAACATGATAGGATTATTCAAAAGAATAATACTAATCAAATATATGCACATATATATACATATGTCTTCTTTCTAAACATCAAGAGAATTATTGCATATTTCTATTTTTGTTAAATATTGAAATATACATACTTTTTTTTTACCTTTTCTTCTTGCTTTGTTTTGAAAACCTTGTCCATCAATTTTCTTTACAAATTCATAATAACTCATAAAAATTTCTCACTACATTTACATCATATGTTGAGTACCACATGTATATCTTTTGCCAAATTTCAAAATGATTAACACCTTGAGACGGATCGTGCTGATAATGTGTTATGAAATAACCCCAAATATTATGAAATATATACAAATATTCTAAAGTAGAGAGACTAGAGAATTAAGAAAAGAATTTTTTCTTTGATTTTGGTGTATTTCTCAATACAATGGCAAAGCCTATTTATAGGCACAAAACAAGATCAAATATTGATTACAAAATGAGGTAATGGAATTGTAGGTGAATCCACTAAATGAGATATTGAAGTTCTAGGTGAAATCCACTAAATTATGTATTGGAGTTTTATGAACATCCACTTAATGAATTATTCATAACATTCCTTATTATTTTTTTCTCCTCGTTTTATCTTTTTACCTGATATACTAAACTGTCCTTATACTAAACTGTCTTTCAAAGTGTTTCCCCTATACCCCACCCTTATTATAAGTTTTTCTTTGTTGATTTGATTTCGTTGGAATCTCCGTGAATAGGGTAGGGTTATATATCTACAATTATCTCCACCACAAAAATAATAATAAATAAAAATACAGGGCCGATCATTTTCTATAAATAAATAGCAAATAGAGAAGAAGAATCTTTCGTTTTCACAACGCGTTTTATATTTTATGTGATACTAAACTCTCTCAAAGTCTTTGCCTTAGTCTTATCAACCTTGTTACCATTTTTTTTTCTTTTTGGCGATTCAAATTGATTGGAATCTCTAGTATGTAGATAGGGTAGAGTTCCATACCTACGACCCTCTCCATCCCATAAAAAAAATTGTAAAAAAATAATTTATGCAAATTCGATATGTCTTTTAAGAGAAAAATTGATTGATCCCGCAAGTTTTTAAGTGGTAATTATATGTGTGAACTAAGATAAAATATATATTATCATGTCATTTTACTATAAGAGAATCATGTCAACATAACAATAATGTGAACTCATATAGGTGTTCCAAACATCACGACGAACGCTCAAATAACGATCGATGATATATTTTGATAGACTAATTACTGAATTGTATAAACATGATTAGAATAATATTATATGCAAAAGTAGATTTAAAAAAAGAAAATAAATACATCTTTTTAATTTGCTTTGAACATTTCTTCCGTTCCTATCTTGCAGTTAATTCAGAAACATTTACATTAACAGATGTATATATATATATGTGTGTATATATAATAATTATAACAAACAATAAAATTATATATTAAATGCACAAAGAACAAATATATATGTATATATAATAATTATAACAAACAATAAAATTATATATTAAATGCACAAAGAACAAATATATATATATATATATATATATATATTAATAAGGTAAATAAAATGGACAGTTAATATATAAGGATCGGGGACCCAATTATACAGAGAATAACAGTGGTTTCCCTAGTCATATTCCCGAGCTGAGTACAAAGATCAAAATGTGTTGACATGATGGGATGAAATTATTAATTTTTTTTTATTCTTCTTGTCAATTACCAAAAAATAAAATAAATGAAATCCAGCCTAAAAGGAATATATATATATATATATATAGGGTCAAGATCCAATATATATCCTATATTAGATAAGATATAAGATCCAATATACACCATTGGATCCATTAAATCCAACAGTCCATAATAACCCTAGAAACAGGCGGGAAAACCCAATTTTACTTAACTAGGGGTATAATAGTAAAAAGACACCCAATTATACAACTTGCACTCCCCCCCATTACATCCACGATCTCCTGATTTCTCTCGCATTCAAACCCACTCCTAAAGAACCCAAAATCACGATTTGAATCGAATTAAAGACATATCTTTCCGAATCTAACTGCATAATCTTGTTTCGCACATCAAAAAAACCCTAAAAAAAAAAATACCAAAAGCGAGTTTTTTTTTCAGCAGAAAATGAGGTCAAAAAACCCTTCCATCTGCGCAGGTACCCATTGAATCAATGATGTTGTTCGACCATATGGATGATAAATTTATGAATTTAGATGATTTCGATGTTAAATAACTTCGATTTTGTTTCATTTGCTGTAACTACACGCTATTTATTGGGGACGAATAATGACTTTTTATTGATTTTGAATCCATATTTGTATAATCACATGCTGGTTTTTTTGAAATTAGTGTGTAATGCTACTGTATGATGAGTTTGCGTACATTGTATATTGACTTACATGATAATGTATAATGATTTAAATATACTGTATAACGGTTTTTGTATTCTAACTGTATGATGTATAAACATACACTGTATATTGCCTTATATGTTGCTGTGTACTGATTTTAAATGTACTATATAATGATTGTGCACGTAATGTATACTGAATTGCATGCTACTGTATAATGATTTAAATATATTGTATAACGGTTTTTATATTGTAATTGAATGATGTATAAACATACTGAATATTATATTGTATAATATGTTATAATATACTATGTAATGAAATCTTCTTTTATTAATAATATATGATACATTAACACAGACTGTATAATACATGAACTGATATATAATAGGTTTATTTGTTGATGTGTAATATCTTGATTGTTTCTGTATAATGTGTAAACCAATACTAATATTTGTATACTACAGGTTCTGAGGAAGAGCCATCCACCTCTTCCACCTCTGCTTCGGAAGATAGGTACCAGATTGTTCCTGTAGATGCAGTGCCTGTAGATGTTATGGAGCCTCTAAAAGTCGTTGAAAGTGATTCGGATGACGAATACGTAGAATCAGCCGAAGAGACAGAATCAGAACCGCAACGCACATCTACGAAGAGGCGCGCGAAACAACCTCTTGCGAAAACATCATCAAAACGAACAAAAACAGATACTGTACAGAAACATCAAACTAAGGGGAGGAAAAAGTCTGTCGATTATACACAAATACGAATTTCTATGAAGGTGTTGGTGGAAACCATTTCAACCCTGACAGAACCGCAACAAAATTGGGTTAAACTGTTTGGTTTTGGAGCGTTTTTAGAATTCAAAATCAAGGAGCTCCCTCACAATCTCGGTTTTAAAATTGTAAAGGCGTTAAATCCAGGAAATTTTAGATTATCTCTACCTGGAGGCAAGATTAATATTAAAGAAGAAGATGTGGCGGAGGTTCTAGGTTTTCCACACGGTGAGCGTCGTATAGACCTAACGGTCAAGAATCAAGAGAGGGTGGACCTGTGGACAGATCAATTTGGGCTTCCTAAGTCCAAAAAATTTAAAGTTACGGCTCAGATGATATTAAATGAACTGAGGTCTGAACATGAAGCAACCGACCAATTCAAGCTGAACTTCATGATGATTCTCTACAATTGCTTGATAGAGACACCTAGTACAGCATTTGTCAACAAAAAGATGCTGAATTTCAAAGGTGATCTTGCTGAGTTGACAAGTTACAACTGGCCCAGACTTGTTATAGACAGTTTGGCAGACACAAAGAAATCATGGGAAGAGGATCTGGCGCCTCGTATGTATACGGGTCCTCTTCTTTTTCTGATTGTAAGTGTACATTAACTATTCTAATTTTATTTGTGTTAAAAAAATGTGGTTTTGATGATTACGTATGATTTATATTTTTTAATTTGACACTGTATTTTAACTGTGTGATGTGTGCATTCACACTGTTTAATGTATTGTATTGTATATACTCTATTGTGTAATGTCCTAGAATATACTGTATAATGTATTAGGATACACTGTATAATTTTTAATGAGTTGCTGTCTATTGGGTTGTAACCTACTAAATACTAATATTTTTTAACTTTTTTTGTTTTCTATTAATGCAGATATTGTATGCTGACAGAGTGAACTACAAGGGCCATGCGACAGTCCCACGATCAATCCCAGCATGGCTTACTTGGACAGATGCCTCCCTACGAGAAAAGAGTGTCGTAGAACTTCAACCAAGTAATTTCGGAACGGGGGTAATATCAAAGGCACAATGGTTGTTGAAGAGTGACAAGGGTAAACATGTTGTTCAACACGTTGAAGATCCAAACGAACCCCCTTCCTCGCTGCAACCTCCGTCACAACTAGTGCAAACATTCACGGATTTGAATACGCTTGAAGAGGTATACATGTCTCTGTAAAATCTATGTACTGTATACTGTTTAATAAATTGCTCTACTTTAACCGTATGATGTGTAGCCATATAATGTACACTTCAAATAAAAATATTCACAGGGAATGCTGGCAAATTTGGAAAAAGCTTCCTTGAACCTGATTGACAATATTATCAGGTACAACGGATACATGCAGTCATGTGATTCTGTACTCCCGTCAAATCCACGATTAAAAGAAATTCAAAAAATTGTGTTCAATACTATCGGGAGAGTGTACAAAATACAACCGGGGTCAGAGGATGAACCACTATTTGTTCCTCACAAACCTACCGAGCAGCACGAAAAACCGCCATCCCCCAAACAACATGCATCCGGTGCTGATCAGCCTGTCCACCCCAAAGAAGTCGCACCCGCATCCGATAGAACAATTAGTACGCCAATGCCTTCACGGCCAACTTTTGACTTGTTGTCACAACATACGCCACCGAAAGAACACCAAGCGGCTGAAGTTAACCCACGAGAACCAATCATCCTCTCAATGCCAAGCTTTGACTTGTTGACACAGCAAACACCACCAGAAAAAATGCAGCGGCCTGAGACGGGTGGCAGAGAACTGGCTGAGGCGGTGACAATTGCTAGACAATACACCGATGATGCCTCCAATGTCACAGAACAAGAGACTTCGTCATCTACAAATTTGACCGTTAAACCGGCTGCCGTGGAATTCATTGGTGAGCAAAGGAGACTGTTGAAACCAGCGCCAGACACTTGTTCTCCGTACATTCAACGGGTCGTGCATATAAGCTCAAAGCAAAGCGCAATGGAAAAAAGACTATGGGAATGGATGAAGCATGTTGATGAGGAGAACATGTGAGTACATATCATTTTTAAATAAATTTGTTTTATTGAGATTCCTGTTAATACTATATGCACACTGTATACTAACTCATTGTATATTGTATAATGTTACACTGATTACTGTATAATATATCATTATACACTGTATAATATGGTCTGCATAAATACAACCTGTATAATGCATAAAATCCTTTTGTATACTAACTCATTACAAACTGTATGCTGTTTTTTCAGGACTATTGTTTTCCATTGTGGTGATATGATGTGCACTATTTGGGA
The DNA here is from genome assembly GCA_019426215.1 of Buddleja alternifolia. Taxonomy (NCBI): domain Eukaryota; kingdom Viridiplantae; phylum Streptophyta; class Magnoliopsida; order Lamiales; family Scrophulariaceae; genus Buddleja; species Buddleja alternifolia. The sequence continues at coordinate 36,671,565 of CM033396.1, forward strand.
TATAAAGTCCTTGTATCAACGCACTGAGCTTTTATCTGGTGTGATTGATACTTGGTCATTCCTGTTGAACAACGCTGAGGCGACGAGATCTCCAACATCACCACTCAGATTTTTTTTCAACCTGGCCGACACGGTAAAATATACTTCTTATATTTCGTTAATAGATACGTTATAATGATATGCATGCTAACTAATTTTTTTAAAAAAATGGATAACAGATGTTTTTCGCTTCAAATAAATCAGAAAAAAGTACTCATGTGCTGCAACAAAAATTCAAGGATAACGTTAAACATCGTATGAACACGTTTCCAAGAGTCAACATAACCGATGTTACGTTGGTAAGTTAATATTGTTCATTTTTTATAATTAACGTATTTTATGTAACTTTATTAACACCACTTTCATCCATCAATATATAGGCCGTCTTTCCAATTTTCCACGCTGGACACTACTATGTGATATGCTTTAATTTGAAGCAACCAGCTATTGAGATCTTGGACAACAGCGCAACGGAGGTCTCGATTGAAAACAAATATCAACATGTGCCATTCACTTTGGTACCTATCCTCCAAACACTAAAAAAATTTTGATGTCGAAATATCGTTGTTAAGTCTACACTATAACATAATGAATATACTCAATTGACTTTAAAGTATACAGTGATGCACCATATAAATGTATAGTAAAATCACTGTATAATGATGTAGTCACTGACTGTGTATGGATATATTACAACACTATATAATGCTACATAATTGCACTGCATAATTATTTATTACATGCTGTATAATGAAAATAATACTCTACTGAATAATGACATATTAAGATACAGTATATTAATATATTTATACACTGAATCTTACATTTTTTGTTTGTTGTTTCAAAAAGAGGGACATGTTTGTGAGTTTCCTGATGGATATCAACCATCCGGCTGGAAATGCATTGTCAGCTGAAGAAATTGTAAGGCTTCCAATGCCTTGGCGTACACACTGAAACAAATCGGATTGTGGTATTTTTGTTATGCGTCACATGGAGACTTACCTCGGTGGAGGACTGAAGTATTGGGACCCGGAATTGGGTCCAGAAAACGTAACGTTTTACACTTTTTTATTTATATGTATGAAATTTTGTGAAATTCTTTATTTCCTACCTATCTAACCTTAATATTTATACAATGCAAAAATCGCAAATTACAAAACTCAATAGATTGAGGGGGCTTTATCTGGAAAAGATCCTAATTTCTGAGCTAAACATACACAAAGACGAAATCCTCACACAGTCAAGGGGGTTGGAATAGGAACAAGCTCAACATAAAAAGGGGAAGAAGGGATAGGATTAATCAACGCGTATTTGTTAGAACAATTATATTTGGTGTTAATAGATTGACTTTTAGCATTTCATTGTACATGTTTTTTATTACTTATTAATTTTTGCTGCAATACAACATTTATTTGGGTTGTTTAACTCTATAAAGTTTATTTAATGTACATAACCTGTTGTTCTGATTATTGAGTGTCATACTATATATGTTCTGCAAAACATATACAGTACACAATATGCATGTTATGCAATAATTAAAGTTTCGATATACAGTTAACAATTTTACATTATACAGTATACTTATAAGCAGTATAGAAAAAATCATATTCATTATACATTATAAAAAATACTCAATTGTATTATGGAATTAAACTAAATAATACAAAAATTACTCAATTATACATTGAACATTATGACATTTTTTCATGCATTGAATAACACTTCATTGAACAGTCAATGATTTTGTATATATTGAGAAAACTGCATCTATTATACATTGAATAACACACCAGTATACAGTGTATAAGACTATATTATACAGTGAAATATACTTCATTCTACAGTAACTAAGGTATCTTCTATTTTCCCTTTAATGGACAAGTTCTTGCATTGTGCCCATCAACTTTTCCACACGCAGCGCATTTCCTCCTCTTGGGAACATGCTTGGATATCTCCGCACTGCTCTTAATTCTTTTACCACACCCTTTGGTTCGGCTCATTTGAGGATTTCTGATCCCAAGCTCGTTCTCAATTTGGGGGCCCACAAGTGTCTCAATAACAGCAATCTTGTTCTTCTTATTTTTGTCGTCCGCACCAACACTCAAATGAGACTTTATATCCACCAATTGATTTTTTATGTATTCGAGTTTTTCTTTGTTAAAACCCGCAATATTTAAACATGCTTGAAAATCGATCCAAATTTGACTCACATCATTTGTAGTCTTCTGAATCATCATGCGATATTGAGTCATGTACTTGTTGATTGAATCAGAAGCCATAATTCCTGCGTTTTTCCTCCACCTCCTTAAAACATACTTGTCTGGGATTTTATGTATTCGGCTTTGGTTTAATGCAAATATAATGTGTCTACACAAAATTCCCCGCCTCCCAAACATTCTGCAAGAACAATCAACCTCATTGTTCGATACAACATGCTTCACCTGCAAACATGTGTACATTGAATATACTGTAACAAATATTAACTATAAGTACAATATACAGAATATATAATGATGGTATACATTATACAAAATATATACCTCATATAAATTGGTTTCGTTGTCTGAATCAAATACGACAAATGCTTTCACACCATCGACAGCATTTAGACTTTGAAGAATCACTTCATAAGCAGACTTTTTGATTTCCACTTGTACATCGTAGAAAACAGCACGTGTGTATACCTCCGAAGCATTATCCTCTATCGGCATAGGGGTTTCGGTTGATGGCTTAGATACCAAAGATTCATGGTTTAATCTTGCATTCTTATTCCTTTGCTTGTCCATAGCACTCTCAAATCTACTGTAGAACTCAATTATTGTGTCACCCTTTACGTAGAATTGGTTAAAGAATGAATTAACCAACTCTGAAATAGAAGTAGTCCTCAACAGCCCACCCATCGAAACATCTCTATAAGTGGACACCCAAGAATGTCTGTTGTCGTATATTTCAGAAAGCCATTCAATATGGCTTAGACCATACTTTGAAACAAGATCGTTCCAACCCTCTTCAAACTCCAGTGTAGTTAAATCGTCATTATACACAAAATTATTCACCTTTCTCACTACTTCAGCATATTTACCAGTATGTGGTGAAATCTGTATAAAAAACAATCACATGTATACATGTTATACAGTATATTTCATCACAATATACACTATCTAATGCAACATTGTACAATTTTTTACACTAAGCTATACATTATGAACTGAACTTGTTAAAATTGCACTATTCACTAAATACAATATCATACTACTGAAATATAAATACTACTATCACAAAAAATAATATATAATGTAACAGACAATAAGGATTAAAATGGTGTAAAAAATCCGCACCTTGGTTGGGAACTTCTTCATGATATGCCACGCACACAGACGATGCCTAGCCTTTTTAAAAGCACTAGGAATAGCTTGTTTCATAGCAGGACATTGGTCAGATACAATATATATTGGTTCCCGTCCCATCGCACGTGTAAAAGCTTCAAAAATCCATGTGTACGACTCAATATCTTCTTTTGCGATTAGAGAAGCACCAAATGTGACTATTTTCTTGTGGTTATCTAAACCAGTAAAAGGAACAAACTTCATTTGGTACCTGAAATGTAGAATAGACTAAAATGTAAAAAAATACAAGAAAACATTAACTAAAACTATATTATACACTAAAAGACTAAGCATTATACAGGGATTAACAAATTGTTATACATTACATGTACACTGCCTATAATAAAAAAATGTATTCAGACATTGTACATGAATGAAATTTATATTCATTACCTATTGGGAACAAAAATGTATATTATCATATCTTAATATCAATTAAATGTGCTTACTTGTTGGATCGAAATGTTGCATCAACCGAACAAACTTCCCCAAACAATTCAAAATTTCGTATTGAAATAGGGTCGGCCCAAAACAACCTACACATAAACCCGTCGTCATCAATGTCGTAATCAAAGAAAAATCCTTCACATCCTTTTTTTCATGTTCATGAACTTTCTAACAATCATCTCACCGTCGTTCTCACCGACGTATTGCTTCACGTCTCTTTTTGCATTTTTAAAATCAGTAGACGTTGACCCAATGTTGTTAAACCCACCCACAATTTCCTTTAGAAAAGAATATGATCTAACCGCACCAACGTTCACCTTTGATGCATTTAGGCAGAACATTATCTGTGACGAGTCAATATTCCGATTGATTTTCATAAACTGTTTACCCTCGTCTGTTGCAAGTTCGTGATTGTGCCGATCAACAAACTTCTTTATAACATATCCATCTATAGCACTAAACCTCATTACAATCTTAGCATTGCAGCCACAACGACTAATCATGCATTTCTTCTTCCTACCGACATCATCGGAATTTTTGTAAATACCGGATCAACTGCATACAAAGTGCTTCGACAATACCGTACCATCGTTGTGTGTTTTTTGTGAGCATTTACGGACATCGAAAGCGAGCGTATTTTTTGTAAAATTCAAATGCAATTTTCAAACTATCAAATGCCTTTCCAATGCAAGGTTTTGCCTCAGAGGCACACATTGGAATCCAATATTTGGATCCTCCAGGTGATGTGATCGAATTCGATGACAATGAAGATCCGGGACAATGATTCTCATTATCGTTATTGCTAACCGCTACTGATCCTGTTAAGAATGTACAATGAATTGCATGTTACTGTATACAATTATCATAATGTGCACATAATGTATACTGAATTGAATGTTACTGTATACAATCTTATATGATAACATAATACATTTTGTATTAACAAGATGTCATATAATGCTTAATGAGCCGTCATACTATATAATAATGAGTATATAACGCTGTATAACATCGATGCATGTTCTATATATTGTTTTATTTATTTAATCTATCAGCTCGTGTATAATGTGTTAACATGCAACGTATAACGCACTTTGCAACACTGCATAAATCTGTGCATTATATTGTATATAATTATGCAACTAACACTGTTTTAGTGCATTTTAATATACGCTGCATACCCACTAAAAATGAACTGTACAAATACATATAACATCACTGTATAGTATGTCTTAACGTTCTGTATATTATACATGCAGACCAAACTAGTTCATTACCACTTAACACCATCTGTAACTTCACAATTAAAGCGTAATCAAATCCGCAAAACAATATCAAACAAACGCAATCGAACAATTTAATCATACCTGAGTCTATTTCTGCCATCAAAACTTAATCAAACGCTATTGTAATGAATGAATATATACTCAATTGAAGACGCTGCTTTCTTGTTTATGAATATCTCTTGAATTGATGTTGAAAAATCCCTAATTCCGATTGAAATTGCCGATGATGTGTCGATTATATAAGACTTGAATACTATCTCAAATCGCCGATGATGAAACGAATATGTATATGATATCTGATACTAGTTCCAGTTGAGAAATACGATGTTGATTTGATAAGAACTTCCAGTCATACGAATCTGGGAATTTCTGTATTTGATCGTGCAATACTTTCTTCCGATATTGGATTTATTAATTAAAATGGAAAGATGAATTTGTTACTGCGTAATATATGGGATTTGATTTTCATCTGCATGTTAATTGCATGGGCTTGTTATGACTATTGCCTAAAATGCCCTTTTCATCATTAAATTAAATATTATCTCCGAAAAAATGGGCAAAACTATGGACCTTGGGATCAATTGATTTATATGGCATAGATTGAGTCTTATATCTTATCTAACCCATAGGGATGTATTTGATCCATACCCTATATATATATATATATATATATATATATATAAATTATATATCAAAGATATTTAAAATTTATGAATTTTTGCTGTGCGTAGCTGAAATATCTATTTAGTAGTACCCCACCTGCGCACTCACTTATTTGTATGTATTACACCCTAGAACGTGGAGGGGAACCCTACCTTTCTTCCCACGCTCTGCTATAAAGCTGCATGTTTTATACATATTGTTTCCTGAATTATATAGATAGAGTGGTCCTTCCTTCTTCAATTTTTTTCATTTCCACCAACTGTGGTAAAATATATATATATATATATATATATGATTTACTTATTTTCCCACAAAAAAATATTTTCAAGTAATTAATTAAAAAAATTATTACATTGATTATCTTTTTGGTGTTATAAATACTACAGCCAGCTTCCTCCCTTTTGCTTCCCATGAATATATATGTATATGTATGTATATTCCTCCTTCCTTTATACACACAGTGAAGTGAGAATTTTGGTATATTCTTCGAGAATTTGATATATAGAAATTCAAGAAATTAAGCTAGTGAGAAAAGGGTTTTATTTATTTTTCACAGATTTAATTTCTTTCTTTTTTTCTGTGTCAGCACACACAGAGAGAGATATATGTATATATACATATATATTACACACTGGATTTTGAATGAGAATCCTGTCATGCTTTTCCACAGCTTTCTTGAACTTCAATTTGTAATATTTTTTCAAGAATTATATATGCATTCAGAAGTTCAAGAAAGCTGTGGGAAGACATGGCAAAATCAGGATTTTAATTTGTGGGTTTTTTTCTTTCTGTTTATATATATATATATATATATGTATATATATTTATATGCAGGAATTAATTATGGACCTCATCAGTGGACAATGGCGACCTCTGTGGTGGGAATTAAGTGAGGTAATTATTATTTATTTTACAAAAATATTTTGGTAATTGTTGAAATATATAAATATGTGTAATGCATTATTATTTCAAGCCCAATTTATCGTAGATTTGGCCTAATAAACATTTTCCTCCAATGGAGATGACATTGTCATTTATCTACTATTTTTTCCTCTTTTTTTTAACAATGAGAATTGGCTATTCTCCACATATTATTGAGTTCATAATGAAGGGATTAATTAGATTTAATTTGTTTCACATTTAATTTCTCCACAGATTATTGAGTTCATAATGAAGGGATTAATTAGCTTTAATTTGTTTCACATTTAATTTCTCCACAGATTATTGAGTTCATAATGAAGGGATTAATTAGCTTTAATTTGTTTCACGTTTAATTTCTCCACAGATTATTGAGTTCATAATGAAGGGATTAATTAGCTTTAATTTGTTTCAACATCGGTTACTGCTAGCTATTTGTTTTAATGCAAATTCTGGTGATACTATGCAATTTCGATCCTTTCTTTCAAATTAGGGTTTTATCTTGTATTACATTTATCACGTGCAAGTCGTGTGCATAAATTTTGTACACATATCCTGTGTATATAATATATAATACAAGATGAAACGTGATTTTGGTTAGAGGATTCGATATAACTTGTCTGGCTCTATATTGACGTAATTAGGTACCATATCTCGTTTTTACTTATAATTAATTTATTAAAGATAATTGTTTGTGTAGAATTGGTATTGATATTGTTGAAGTTGTTTTAAATCTTCTAAATGATTCTGCATAACCTAAAATGTGAGATGAATTCATTACATATTAATTATATGATTACATTTATTTGGTTATGGCTTCATAAATATATACAGAATTTCCAATTTATAAGTACTTAAACCATAAACCCAGGTTTGTCGAGATAGATCGCTAGGTCCCCCCTTCTCTTTTCATTCATTTTTTTTTTATTCAATATGAAGTAATTAATTCTACTTTTCTTTTCTTTTATTTTGAAACAATTAGTTTTTAAACAATTTACTGGTTATTACTAGCATTCTAGCAATATATTCAGATTCACAAAAATGATATATAATAGTCCCATTTAGACAATCCACAAAGCTTCGAAAAAAGTACTTAATATAAGTAAGAAATTGATCCCATGTTTTTGGATTAATCATCTTGTGTTTAAACTTTGAAGTTGTAATAAATAAATGTTGATTAAATTTTTCGGAATTCTTAAAAATATAAAACATCTCAAATATTTGACAATTCACAAATGAACATATATATATATGTGTGTGTGTGTGTAAACTAGCTTGATCCTTTATCCATTAATGAGTTGTTCTCTTGTGCTTTAAGTTTTATTTAATATACCACCGGTACGGTTAGTTAATCATCTCCAAAATGTGCAAGAACCAACTTTGACTTAAATGCCAAATTAATTTGCGAAAATCATAATTTATTTGCTTGAGATATATAGAAAAGAGAGATAAATAAATGGTTTAATGAAAAAATACTAATATATTGCTTAAGTGATGTACGGTATACATTTTAAGAAGTTACTTAATTATCGGTTATGAAAAAGATATTTTTAAAATACTTTTGTTTCCTGTTTTCGTAGACGATGGGCTCGTCCCTAGTTGTAAAAATGCACTTATTATGTGATTAGTCGGTGTGATTGAATTTTACTTTTCATTGAACTCAATTTATAGTATATTCCTTTTACTGCAAAGAGTTACTGCAAGACAAGTGTTGGAGGAGTTGTAGATGCAGTTGGATATTTACTTGAGAGTGGGTGAAGAATGTCATTTCAGGAGTTTTGGTTTGTTTCACAAATATAGCTAAAGTTGTTTGCTTAGACGTCACCACCAATATAGACTCAGTGATTCTTATCATCATCTCATATCTCATGTCAACCTATACATACATACATATATATATATGCACATGCCCGTTTTCTACGGATCTATTGTACTATAACTTCTCAGAATATGTAGAGAAAGTTAAATATATGTCTGCATGTCTACATGCACTGCATACGGAATCTCATTATGATCATCAAAACTCGGACTCACTAATCACCAATCATTGCCGTAATTCTTGACCAAAGTTTATGATCACTTTTCTCTAGTTATGATTTCTTTCAATGAAGATTCGAACACTAGACCTTCCAGTTAATAGTGTGAGGTTGACGTTGCTTAATCAAATAATTATTGGCTCTCTAGTTTTCATCTCAAGTACTATATACGAAGAGACTCGTGATAAGGAATGGCAAAGTTGCATTTGGATCCAATAATTTTGAGGGCCGAGGATTTAAAGTAATGTAATTCAAATTGGTTAGAGACTTGTTTGTGTATATATATTTAACTTATAATGGATTTGAAATTTCTGAAACGCTATTTTAGACTGAGCTTTTAATTATTATGGTGGATTTAACATCCACTAAATTAACGATTTCATGTCATTTAATATTATTTCTCTAAATTATTTTCTCAAATTCAAGTAATTTTATCCATACGCAACTTAAGACAACGGTCCGTAGAATCGGGCATTCTATTATCCAAACTAGGAGGAAATTGTACGATCCAAACTAGGAGCATTTCCTCCTATATTAATAAGATTCTTGGGAAATATGACTTATAGCACATTCGTGATTTATGTGGATTAATTAATCTATTTCAACATGTATAATTCAATAGTTGTTGATGAATCGGGCCTGGATCCGACCTACACAAGAATAATAAATGGCACAAGTAAGGTTGGAACACAAATATCATTACTCGATTATTTGTTCAAAGCACATCAAACTCAATTTAATTTGTTAACATCACAAATCAATCTAGAACAAATTTTTTCTATTTGATAATATTTAAAGCTGGACTACTAAAAATAATGAAATGTTAATAAAGATATCGAGTCACACAAGTTCAATTGTTCGGTTTCATTAAATTCTTTTGAGCTCGGTTCAATTTTGAGCAACTATTGCAAGATGATGGTGAAAAAAGAAGAAAAAGACTTGAGACGGAAAGTTGATGTATGCCTTCAATAAGACTACCTTGTGTGGGACACTACATATTGTACACATTTACTCAGCTATAGTACTACTACCAAGAAAGAGACCGTGTGGAACTTGTTGATTAAAATTCGATTTGGTCAGACTTTAATCAATCACGTGATGATACGAATCATTTATATTACCTAAATCAACCCAAATGCAAGAATAATAGTAATTATTAATTGGTATAAATGGCATCGATCGACGACAGCTAGACCAAGTTGTGGTTTGAGTTGGGTTTCTGGCCGGAAAGATTCATATATGGTAACAATATACGGATCTTGATCTTGTTTGAGAAATATTGTGAAAGGTAAGGATTGTTTTTAGAGAATTACCAATTTACCATTTGTGGGATGTTTTTCCACGTCATATGGTAAATGCAAGGTGCGCACTAACTATGCGAACAAGTGAACAGGTTTGAGCTCAGTCAAGCTCCATTTGAACTAGAATTTCCTAAAATCTTGAATTAAAATATACTCGTACAAATTTTAACACAACATCAATTTGACTAGATAATTTAAGAAGCGAGAAAATTTATATGTACATTGCGATTGATTATTGCTCTAAAGAAAGTGACAATCATGAGACAAGTGTAATTATGCTCGCTCTAGTATTTGTTTGGATTCAACAAAATATGGTCACAATAAGAATTTTCTAATTTATAATTAAGGTGCTCTGAGAAAGACTTCCCAAGCTGATGAAGCCTATTTCTACTCTATTAGTAAAGGTGAGGCATCAAGCTATTTGTAGGGGTGTTCATAAAAATCGAAAATTTAATTAACCGGTCAAACTGAACCGAAACCGAGAATTCGGTTCAAACCGAAAAATTCGATTCGGTTTTCGATTATTTTTTTACAAAAAATATGGTTTTGGTTTAGTTTCGGTTTTGAGGTTCGGCTCAGTTCGGTTAACCGAAAACATAATTTTTTTATTTTTATATAGTATAATATAGACCAAAAACTATAAGAAGTGTGTTTCCTAATGACAACTTATAGGAAAAGAAAGAAAGTGATTTTTTTATAAGGGGGTTTTTTTCGAAATAATGCAACTGAAGCTGATTTTTCCTCCTTCTTCTTCTTATTTTTTTTTATTCGGTTTGGCCCGAACAGAACCAAATCGAACTTTTTTGGTTCGTATTTTCGGAAAGCGAAATTGTCTGTTAACCAAAATTTCGGTTCGATTTGGGACTGAGCCGTACCGATGAACAACCCTAGCTATTTGAGGTCTTGTGTTTGATTTTCATGTTTTATGGCAAAGTTGAGGTCTTAGATATTTGATGATGTCTTGAGTTCGACTCTCACCGACGACAAGTGATCATTTCCCTACTTCCAAATTAAGTAATTCTTAACTAATTGTAATAATTGTAATTTATTTCTATTTGATATTCATGACTTATATCATATAACCGACCCACTCAAAAAAAAACATTACCAACAATGCAAGAGAAAACTTACATAGGGACTATTTTGCAATTTATTCGTACAGTTATAATCGGTTGAAATGGGGAAAGCATCCATAAATGTTTTCGTACTACTATTACACACATAGTACATACACCTTCAAGATAAAAAAATTCTCACAAACAATTCATCAAACACTTTGCGGTGATGAATCTTTACGGGCTCGATTACTCGCTGTTCGACGTTGGATTCAATGATCCGTCTATAATGGAATCCCTTTCAAGCTCGCAGCAGATGATCATCGATAGAAGACAATTAGAAAGGGAGGAAGAGGATTTACTCAAGCTTTCGAACTCAATTTTGAAAGAAGTGAAGAGAAATAGCAGTCCGCCGAAGCATCGACATGACGGAACGTCGCCGCTGCCTCTTGGGATGGATTGGAGCCCTTCTCCTCGCAATTGGGTACATTTTGATTTCATTATTCTCGCGTTTTAGGTTTTGATTTTCTGGGGATTTAAGTTTGTTTGTTAGTGATTGTCTTTTCGATAGTCGAGTTGATTTGTTTAATTACGTGGAATTTTACCTGAATTACTTGGAATTGTGAGTTTGAATTTGGAGTTTGGACTGTATGTGTTGAATTTGGAGTTTCATGCTGTCTTGTTGAATTATAATCTTCTTTGCATTTCAGCACATTGTTGTGTATGAACTACTGGTGTGGGCTGAACAATGTGATGTGTGACAACTTTTGATATGATTGTGACGATAGGCGGTTTCAGCTAGCTTGAGTAGGCTAAATTTACTCAAAGATTGAGATTGAGTTTTGGTTCTTGAGATGAGTAGGAACAGTCAAGTATGGTTTTTGCCTTATATGGTAGCAAATAGAGTATATTGTAGAAAAAACTTCTTGTTTTGGTTGTTTAGTTAGGAAGTTGTGGGCTTTCTCACATTTTATTTTAAATTACTCCCTCCATCCACTGTAAGTGCTTCTATCTTCTTCAATCCCATCAGAGAATGCTCTTTTCCTGAAATGATATTTACATTCGGGTGTAATCTTATTTCGTTAGGATATTTGTGTAAACACATAAGATAAGTTTTATTTATGCCCGGTTAATGCCCTTTGAGTCCATGACACACTTGGTCATGTTGGGATTTGATTCCATCACAAGCTCTACGGCTACATGCCAAACCGGGTTTCAAGTTCATAGGAAGATGTATCAAACATGGGTTACTTTTTGTTGCTTACATTGCATTCTGATCTTCTTTATGTTGTCTTCCTCTCTTTCATAGCTTTTTTAAGACCCTAGGGACTATCAAAGCGCACTGTGTTGATCCATTATCAAAACACCAAGTACCCTTGAATAATAATAATAAAAAAAATAGTATGCCCGAAATTAAAATTCAAGCAACCAATGATGGAAAGAAGCATAAAGTTTTAGCATAAACTTTATCAATTTGCTACAATTTCTTTGTTTGGTAGATATCAAATCTGCATCTTTTTTAGGATTTGTTTTGCATCATCAAGTTTCATCAATGCCAATGGTTTGTATCTTTACCGTGTTATATTGGATCAGATGTTGTATCGTTTTATGTCCCGCGACCCGTAACAGAGAGCAATGGACTAACTCTATGCATCATTGTGGCAAAAAAGGAACGTGGTGAAGTCTTGTTAAAGAAACGATTCCTACCACATTATCAGAGAGTAAACGAAGGAAAAAAGAAAACTGACTGTTTTTTAATGGTGCTACAATCTTTATATAAAAGAAAAGTTTATCAGGATTTCTGCATCCGTGTCTCATTGATTTAGTTACCGTTATACTAGGTAATCATCATAATGTGGTTACGAGGTTTATTGTATCAATTTGTGATGGACCTCTTGAGGAGCAAGACTTTGCTAGCTGCATTATTCAAAAGAAGGATCGTTGCTGCTTTCCTCCCCAATCATGAAATGGGTCCTATACTATATGATCAACTTTAACCAGAACTGCCATTATATTTACTGAATTGTACCAGCAGAAAGTTATTCTCATGATTTCTGTGTTTTCAAAAATTTTAAGTTTATTTGTAACTGCATATAGTATGCCATGCGTTGTATGTATAAAACTCTCTTGTTTCTAATGTAGGATGGACCCAACACCATTTGGCCACATGATTTCCACACAGGATGGAGTTATTGTGTCACAGTTCCTTCTTGGAGCATCTTCTCTGAATCAGAAGGATCAGAGCCTATAGTGGTATAGAGTTTGTTATTTTGTCTCAATTTAGTCTTTTGTTGTTCTCTTCATAAGCATAAAACCATTACATATGTGTTTGGTAATGTATAACTAGATTTTAATGTATATGTAGTTCTCCACCCTGCTCTCTTCATTGTAGTATGTTGTTTTAAATGGTCTATAATGCTGAAAGCCATAGACAAGTTACTTTTTTTTGTTCCCTCGTATTTTCATTTCCTCTGATCTCTTTTATCATCTTCACTTTGCATTATGTTGTTTATCTCCTATATTCCTCAACACCCCCCACTCCCACCCCACCCTGCCTGCAAAAGAAAAAGAAAGCAGAACTTATTTGATAAGGTTAAGTAAGAGAACTTGCCTTGATTAAGGTTAATGAACTTATTTGAAAGTAAGAAATATGTATAACTGTGAAACAGATGTTAAAGGCAAATGTTAAGGAGATTAATGCATTTTTAGAAGGTAGAAATTGTTACATATTGTTTTAACATTCGTACATGACAGTTTTATAGGGTTCAAGTTGGTTTACAGTCGCCAGAAGGGGTCACCACCATACGAGGTGTGCTAAGAAGATTTAGTGATTTTTTGAAGCTCTCATCTGATGTGAGTTAGAATTTCTTCTCGAACATTTAAAAGACAATTGACTCGGTACCTTGTAATTAGACCATAAAATTTGTCTTATCTTGATAATTTGAATTCATTTTCAATAGATTTTCCCATTTCGTGAATTGCTAAATTATTTCTTACATGAGAATGATATGAGCTCTGACATAATTCATTTTTTGTATTTTGCAGCTCAAACTAGCTTTTCGCGCGAAAAAGTTGCCCCTGGCTCCTTCGAAGGGGCTTCTGAGGACAAAGAGCAGAAAACTCTTGGAGGAAGTTCGTAACTTTTCACTTTTCCCTTGTTAGCAGTTTGTAGTTTAGAATTTATCTTATTTGTAAAGATTTTTTCCTCACACCCTCTTATGATGAAAAGCTTCAAGGTAAAGCTGAAAGTTGATGTACCTGTGTGCTAGACGTTGAAAGTTATGCTGAGTTTCTTCACATGTATAGTGAAACTCGTATAGGCCTATAACTTGTTTAAATCAGCCAAGTATACTTCCAATAACATACAATAGTGAGAGATGACCCTGGTGATAGTGTCTTGCACTTATCTAAATAGTCTAGCATCCAATTTAATAGTGTTGACCATTATTCAGTAATGTTACTCACAGTTTCTGAATAAATTCGCATATTGGATTATCTTGATGTGAGGATGGGGGAAGGACAGTTGGGGGGTTGTTAATCTAAAATTGCTGGAGGACAAGGCACCTTTTATTAGTATTATTGTGAGGTGACAAAACACTTATTAGTTATTAGTATTAATCAGTTCGATTGGTTCCTATACTTTCCTAAGAGAAACGATTCATCACAGAGAAGATGTGCTTTGGAGGATTGGATGGGAAAAATACTCTCCAACATGGATTTCTCAAGAAGTGCTCCTGTAGCTTGCTTTCTTGAATTAGAAGCGGCTGCAAGATCATGTATGTATCTCCTTGCTGCATCAAAGAAATTTATTGTATATCTTTTCGTTCTTAAAGTAAAATATACATATATTTATTTCTTATATTGAAGCTCATTACTTGTACTCAACTTTTGTTCTAACACCTTTCAGCATTCTCTGAGTCAAGTCATCCCGAGCCAAATGTAAATTTGAGTTGCAATAGTGGCAGTTCATCATTTTCAAGCCACTCGGATGTATGTGTGGTTTCTGGCACTTCAGCATTAGGATCAAATTTAGGTAATAGTATCTCTGGCGATGATTTAGCCCCTCTGACTGAAGCAACTACAAGCGAAGCCTCTTCTGGGTATAATAATGCCACTCTTTCCCAGGATGTTGGTGAAGGGAATGAAGAAAAATATTCACATAAGTTGGGTGATGGAAAAGTCAACTTGGATAAGACTCACATAGGTGATTCTAATACTGTGTCTCGCGATAATGATAGAATTGAAAATTCATCTGGAATGGAAAACTCTCCAATGGTTAGTCATGTTAAATACTCAGAAAGTCTTGAAGCTTCTTCAGAAGCCCTAGAAACACTTGCCAGCTCAAATCTGCAATTTTCAATGGATAAACTGGTTGTTCTTCCAACAGAAAAGCAGCAGAAGATGAACAAACTTCTCACTACTATGCAAGAAAAAATAGACGCATCAAAAATCGATATGGAAGATCTTACAGCAAGGTTGAATCACGAGCTTGCTGTTAGAGATTATCTTACCACAAAGGTAATTCCCTATCCTCATTCACTTGATCGCTGTTTACTATGTCAAATTCTAAGTGAAAAATATACTTCACAGGTCAAAGATTTGGAAACTGAACTTAAATCGACAAAGACGAGTGGCAAAGAAAATCTGGAGCAGGCAGTTCTTATCGAAAGGGAGAGATTTACTCAAATGCAGTGGGATATGGAGGAACTCAGAAGAAAATGTATGGATATGGAAGCTGAAAAGGTCTGAATTAGTTGTTCCCATGCAAATATTGTCCCGTTCTCCTTTTTTTTCTTCTGAAAAATGAATAATATTTGGATAATTCAGGATCAAAATGCTCATGCTGAAGCAACAAAGACTTCGATAATTCAAGAGAATGAAGCATTGAGGCAAGAGTTGGATTCTGCTCGAGAGCAGCTAAAGAACTTGCAGAAATTTCATGAAGAGGCAAACTTGAAATCGAAATCAGATGTTAAACTTCTTGCGAAAGAGGTTAAATCACTTCGAAGTTCTCAATCAGAATTGAGGCAGGAACTTGACAGAGTAGCAAAAGAGAGGACAGAATTTGAGGTAATTCTTTATTTAGATTTACTACAATCGACAAAATTTATCCTCACTAATAGATGGCAATGTTGATAAAATTCTAATTTGTGCTCGACAAGACTACGGCCATTGTTGTTCTTGGGCATGATCTTATAGTTCTTTTGATACCCATATCACTAAATAGTGGATTATTATGTGATGATGCTATTCTGTAGACGAGACTAATAAAAGAAAGGACGAAAAGGGAACATATGAATGCCGCCAATGCAAAGTTGCTGCATGAATGTGAAATTCTTCGCAGTCGGCTTGATGAATGCAGCGTTAATTTTCTGGTTGAGGAAGAAAATAAACTAAAGTTGGATGCTCCATCTCCGTCAGATGCTCTCGATATATTGGCTACTTCTGAAAACCGTATTGGGCTTCTTCTTGCAGAGGTACTTCTCATGATCAACTGCGAATCAATTGATATATAAAACCAACGTGTTGCCCATATGGGAATAAACTCTTTGTTTGGCTGAGCTTATAAGCTCCTAAAAACATCCTTATCACCTGTTTAAGAGCTTATAAGCTCCTTGAAAGTGTTTAGTAATTTATTTTAGCAGAAGAGCTTATGAGCTCCGAAAAAGGTAAGTTAAGGTCTCCCCAACTTATGTTGCCAACATCTTATATGCTGTCCGTTTGAGCCATAAAAGGACCAAAATATCCTCAAGTATCTTTACACCCTACCCTCTCATATGTTAAATTGTCACACTGGAAAGAGCTTATAAGCACTCATTGTTACCGACCACAACTTAAAAGTATTCACAACTTATTTCCAAAATAAGATTTAATAGATTACAAGTTCTAGGAGCTTATAAGCTCTTAAAAATAAGCTTAGCAAGGCACACTCTTCGTCTAAGATACCATTTTATGTGCAACATAGTTATACAGAAATATATGGATCACTATAACATCGCTACATTTCTATTTTATTTGCAAGCAAACATCAATCCAATTTGTGCTAATCTTACGTTTATTAATCTGTGGCACTAAACAGACGCAGCTCCTTTCACAAGATGTTGCAACTCGTGCCACAAATGCAAGTCATGAGAGCGAAGTGACTACGACGGATAATGAATTGAAGAAGATGCTGACAGATGTTTTTATTGACAATGCCATCCTCAGGAAACAGGCATATTCTATTATCCGCTGTGCTCTTAGAATGATGGATACATCTGATAGCTCTGGGACAGTTAAAGCAGATGCTCCTTCATGAAAAACTGTACTATCAACAAATTCTTGGAAAGATGATGAAATTAGCAGATGTGGTTTTCTTTGTAAAATGTAATCCATACGCACTAAAACTCTGCCATTTCAGAATAAAGGGAAATACTTGAGACATTTGTAGGTCCGTGCTTAATTTTTACTGCTTCAGCTTTTGTTCTGCTCATATTAAAGATTTCATATTAAAGATTTAGGTTAATTACGGGGAGCTCCGCTGGAAAAATGGCTCAATTGACTCGATTATTTACTATATTAATCGAGGTCGAATTTTCTATAGCAAAATGTTGTTTCACTTAACGTGTTACCAAATTGATAAAATATCTGCTTAAATATAAATTGGCGTCATTTATATTGTGCAATAGTGTTGTGGAACAAGATGAATTACAGTTTTGGAGTATGAAATCTAAAATGATATTCATCTTTCAAAGTTACTAAAATCTTTCCTCCAGGTTCATAGTTCCTACTATCTTTAGCGTTTCGAACTAATAGAAAATATCCTGCAACTTTACCGGTTTGAACAGACATAAAATACTTTAGTAAGCAAGAGTAAAGTCCCCATTTCTATTTACACTAACAAAAACATGGAAGAAAACATATGAAAATTCGTCATTAAAAAGATTCATGTAAACGTAAGCAAATAATTTCCCTCCAAAACAAATTACAACAAAAGATAGAAATCTTTTGCCTTTTTGCAGTTGTGCTTATATCCAAGGGTTTTTACTTATCCCCACCGCCAAACATACCCATCATATCCTTAGCACCACCCATTTGCTTCATCAAGTTTTGCAAGCCGCCCATTCCTCCAATCTGCTTAAGCATATTAGGCGGAAGTACTTTGCTCATGTGCTGTGCATTCATGTTTCGTGATAACGCACTCATTTCTCCCTTCTTTGGAATCTTAAGTCCCTTCATCTTCCCCCAAACCTTGGCTAGCCTCTTGTACTCTTCCAGCATGTCCACTACATCCCTCACCGGACGACCACACCCTCTAGCTATCCTCATTATCCGGGATTCGTTCATCAGCTTCGGATTCGAACTGTCCAACTCTGCAATATATATTTATACATGAAGTTCTAATACAAATATAATTATATGCACATACCCTCACTTATTGGGTGATTACCAAGAGCTCCCTGCGTTTTGCAAATTACTAGGAACCCTGTCAGATCCTTGACAACTCGAAAAATAGAGGGTGATATTGTAATCTGGCAAGTTTTGCAAATTGTAACATATTTTTAAAAATTATGGGAAGTTCTAAAACCTCAAGGAGTTTTTCATAATTAGGATCTCATGCTTACGCAAGGGATGCCTATGTAATTTACTCTTCATTATAAGTATCCAGTCGATATCCAAAGAACTTCATGTGTAAAAGAAAAACTCACCTTCATTAGTCATTGAGTCCATCATCGTCATGTATCTTTTAATCTTTGCTTGGCTTTCCTTTTCACGGCCTTGGGGCATCAATTCTTGGCTAAATCCCGGAAGCATAGAGAACACCTAAACAGAATGAAGTGTCTCGGTAACTATGCAACTACTACAAAAAATTATCAGCTTCCAAGTACACAAATTAAAAGGAAAATACACCACTAGAGGACTTCAAACTAAATATATCACAAATGATAAATACAATAGGGTTTACTATATATACACCCCCTGCATGAGACCCTACTCATGAAAAACAACCCAAATTTTGAGAAATTACTACACTTTTCCTTGAAAGTTAAAACATATTCTGCAAGTGAGATGGGTAGGCAACTGACTGACCTGTCCAATAGGACCCATTTTAAGTATATTTTGGAATTGCTCGTACATGATCCTCAAAGTAAAAGTGCCTTCTGAAAGCTTCTGGAGAAGCTCAGGCTGTTGATCCATTGGAACAACTTCATGAATTTTGTCCATAAATCCAGACCAGTCACCCATTCCTATAAAATGAAAAAATATAGAAATATTAATTAATTTAAATCAAGCTAGCAGCGAAAGTAATGAAACTACAACTAAGGATGCCAACCTAAAAGACGGCTAACAAATGGTTTTACATCGAATACTTCGAACTCATCCATATGTTCACCCGTCCCAATAAATATGACTGGACTTTTCGTTGCTGCAACTCTGCAAATGGAATAAAAAGACATAATCTTCCCATTCCATATTTTATTAGCTCTTCAGAATTTAACTAAGAGAAATTCAATAAAATGGGTTTCAAACTTACGCGCTGAGAGCACCACCTCCCTTAGCATGACCATCCATCTTAGTGACAATCACAGCTCCAACTGCAACACTTTGCTTGAACGCTTGAGCTTGATCAAAGGCAGCTTGACCAATACTACTATCCATGACAAATATAACAAGATCTGGTTTCTGGAATTTTCAAAAGATAACATAAGTACTATTAAATTGACGACCAAACCTCCCCCCCTCCCCCTAAAAAAAAAAACCAAAAGAAAAAAAAGAAATAATAAAAATAAAATAAAGCAAAAAAGGAAGTCCACAGAAAACCTACAGTTGCTTCAGAAACTTGACGCATCTCTTCAAAAAGAGCTGCTTCTTGTTTGTGACGTCCACTGGTGTCAACAATAATGAGATCACAATTTTCTTTCTTAAATCTTTCAACACCTTCAACAGCAATTCTCACCGGATCCGACTCTGTGTAGTTGTTACAGAATATATCAATTTAATATATTATAGCAAAATCATGACAACCACACTTGCGTATGATGACACAGTCAATAAACAGACGAAGAAATTATCAGATTGCACAATCCACAAACTCGGAATCACTACAACTTCAACACATTTGGATGAGGATTTTCTGAGTGTACATAAAAACAACACTTGTCAACAAAACAGAAAGTGACTACATTGAGTACCACATGATTTATCAAAAAGACAACATAATGTGAATGCTATAAACATAGCATTTCTTCAACTTTGCTCATAAGCTTCACATGAAGAGTTTTATAACACTAACAATTGAGGCAAAAGGCACCACTAGACAAATTAACAAGTACAGCAGTAGAAATGATAATTTTCTTTTTCCATATAAAGCATAGGATGCCATATGATTTCTCCAACCTCCGTCCTAGTATTTGCCTATATGCTTTCTCTTCGAAGTCCGTCTGTATGACTATATTGTGTTGAAATTACATGACAATGACTTTGTTATTCAGGGAATTCAATGGACGATAACAGGTAGCAACATCCAGTAATCCACTTTCTCAGGAAATTGGCAACAAAAAGATGTATTGGGTACTTCATTTCTATAAGGGATAGTAAGGGAACTTGCATCACTATAGCAACATTTTGGAAACTAAGGAAGAAATATTCCCAAAGATTCAAGAATAATATACCTTCCATAAAAAGGGATTTTAGCTTTAGTTGCGTTCTGCTTCAACTGATCAAAAGCACCAGCTCTGAACGTATCTGCACAGACCAGAGCAGGTTTCCAGCCCTTCTTCTGGTGGTAATATGCATATTTTGTACACCTCGTTGTTTTCCCCGATCCTAAAATCAAGTATATGTCAGTAACTAACATCCTTTTGCTCAAAGATAATAAAAAAAAAAAAAAACCACAGGCAGATTTGCAGTAACATTTGTTGCTCTGCCGCATACACAACACCTCATGTCCAATCTACTAAAACATATAACTTTTGGAAAATGAGTGTCAATCAACAAGATTATAGACTTCCCAGCTAGTACGGTACCAGGTACAATCAATAAATGGCTAACATGAACAAACAATAATCAAAATACTGTCACATATAAAACAACATACCTTGCAAACCAACAAACATAACAACACTAGGTTTCCCTTTTTTCAGAGTGAATGCAAGCTTCCCTGGATCCAATATCTTGCATAGCTCGTTAAAAATAGCCTACGTGAAGCAAAAAAGAAAAAGACTTTAACAAACACAACTGTGACAAGAGAAACCAAGACACTGTTTGATCTTCATCCAACTAAAATAATACTATAGTTTGCAAGAGAGTCGTGTAACAAAAACATAAATTGTAATTTTCAAATAAACAGACACAGGCACATACTTATATGATCATGCAAGTGGTTATCCACATTCTTATCTTATATTCAAAAGGCTTCAAGCTCATCCATTAATTTAGGAAAAGACCAAATACCAACAAAACTAACACTGTTTTAAGAGCAAAATCCACAAGCGACTTGGAAATGGATTAGAATACTGACACATTTCAAATTCAAGCAAATCCATTTCACCATTTGAGATTTTAGAATTCTCATTTAGTGTTTACTGTTCAGACGGAAATGACATTTGAGAACAGAATTCCTATGTTTACAGCAACTTCGGAAGATTATTTACTAAAGACTCCAAGATTGAAGAAGATGGAGATGAGAATTTGATTTATTTTGTAAAGTTGTTTTGATCCAAATTCCTCATATCCGACTGAGTTTGAAGGGATTTTAATACCTTAACCAGAATTCAAACAGTTTAAAACAGTCCAATTCTTGTTCTCTTCTTCACTCATTCCAAATATGTAAATGGGACTTACAAATGCAAATTCCAATAGTCACACCATGTCCCCAGCCTTCACAGAAAAATCTTGGGAAATTTAGACAAAACAGAGAGAAAAGCAAGAGCATCTCAAATAAGAAAAACAATTGACAGTTCCAAAAAACCTCTTAGTCTGTTGCCTCTTTGTTACCAAATCATAGGTACTAATATAATATTGTCATCACAGACCCACCATTCTTCACACTATACAACTTCAAGTAAGGGACGCAAATAATTCTTTGGGCATAATGTTGTTCTATTCTTATTATCTCAGTGCTGCCACTTTGTTCTGGAAATATGAACTATTTCAATTATTTCGGACTACCAGATACCAACTCTATAAATTGAAGAACAATTTAAAGTTCAAATTGTTGATGTCTTTTATCTCCTCAAAAATTATTATCAACACCTCAACCTAGACTTACCTACAACAGACATCATATCTAAATTTGTAAATAATGAACAGAATTCAGCAACCACCCTCTCCAAACCGCATTTTTTTAATTTAATAATTAGAACGATTCAGTTTGCTTCTAACTTTTCATACACGTTTCTACATGAATACATAAATTTTGTTGAATTTTGAAAGATGAGAAACTATAATTTTTTAATTATTAGTATTTAGCATAGTTTTCTCAGTGCAGATGCACCTAGCCAGCCTGACTTCCCAATATGTGAATGCAGCATCTGAAAATGTATTATCCGTGAAAACATATAAAGCAAAACCTAATTAGTTTTTAGCAGCCAAATAATTCCTATATGTTGTTACAGCTTTGAAAATGCTCTCTTCAAGCTATTCTCTTTCACTTAACCACTATATAACGCATATCAGTGAAACAAAGGCAGACAAGATGTTATCTACTTTATACTCTAAACTCTATCAGCCAACCATCACCATAAGTTCAATAAATTGGCTGCTGTTATATAACAGCAGCACGCATCACATGTAACACAATTCTATTTTCTGAAAACCAATCAATGCAATAACCATGCTTGAATAGGAAACAGCTAAACATCAGCAAGTCTTGGAAAAGAACAAAAGGATTAGAAAATAATCAGATCCAAGTATACCAAATTTAAGGATTAAGATAATGAGGATCCACATAGGCAAAATAAAACCAACATATACTCATACACCTTACTTTAAAATCTACATCCTCTCACTAAGAACCCCCCACCCCCTAATCCACCCCCACCCACACCAGTTCAATCATCTTAATGTACCCTCACACTTCATTTCCCCCATTCACGGAAAAAAATAGATATTCACATACAAATAACTAAAAACAAACCTTTTTTCTTATTTTCCTGCATGTCAATTGCCAAATTAACTTTAGACCTTAAAATTCCTTCCACACCCTCAATCTCCACAATATAATATCCTCAAATTTCACTTCCCAAATCATCAAAACAAGCACATATTTCCGCACACAAATGACTGAATAAAGAAGGCATCTTTCTTCTTCTCCTGCGTCCCAAATTAACCCCCACAGACCTAAAATCTCGTCCACACCACAATATGCACGAGCAATAAACATTTAAACACACAAATAACCAATACTATATGTTGAATAATTTTCCAACCTAAATTCGGAAAATCTACAATCGAACAAAAAAAAAAATCCTTTCATTATTCACCTGCTGGATAATTTTGCGCTTATTGTGGCCAGCAGCGAGATCATCAAGATTGACGATCTTCTTAATATTGGTCTGCATATCTCGAACGAGTTTGAACTGCACATCGGCTTGAAGAAGCGCGCGCGTAATCTCGTTGAGGCAATCATTCAACACCTTCTCGTCGATGATCGTCGCATTGCTCATTTGCTGAAGAGCACGCGATATGCTTCCTCCTAACTGCGCGAGCACCATTTTTACGGATTATTATTCTGTAATTCGAACTGAATCGATTGGATTAGGGCAGATTATTGTGTAATTCGAACAGAAGCGATTGGATTAGGGCAAATTATTTGTGTAATTCGAAGTGAATTGATTGGATTAGGGTTACGGTTTAAGAGGATGGTAGGATTCGCCGATCGGAGAGAGGTGGATTTGGAGTGAAACTCTGTTTTGGGTGATATTGATAACAAAAACTGGAAACGGCACCGTATTGGAAAAGGGCCGGCATGAATTGTATTTGGGCCTCAAAGAAAACTTATTACTTGGACCAAAGCCCATAAACTATATCATTTATATGCTGTTAAATTTTTATTTTATTTTTTATTTTTTAATTCTGGGGAGAAGGGGTATCTTGAACTATCAGCCCGACAAACCTGGGAAAGTAGTCGTGTTCTGGGACTACATGGTCTCCATTCTCTCTAGTTCTAGTAAAGTAGTACCATTTTCATCAAGGCATGATTAGACCACAAATTTATGTTGAGGCTCAACCATACTTTACTTTATCATTCATTTAAACTAATCGACGTACTTGATTAGTGTGCAAAAAAGAAAGCTTATTACTGGACCAAAGCCCTATAACGGGCCGATCATTTATATGTTGTTGAATTTGTATATGGCCTGTTGTCCAAATTGACTTTTGGGTACATATATTGCTCTAGGGTTAATTATATTAATTACGTTTCTTATTTAGTGTAATTACAGTTCAGTTTGCTTTTTTGAACACATAACAAATAGTCCCCTCTTATAATAGAACATTACAATCGCCCCCTTCCATAAAAATACTGACGGAATTTGCAACATCATCAAAAAATATTTCCTAAATTTCCTATTTTGCCCTTGAGGTATAATTTTCCATATCAAAGAAAAAGGAATTGTAATTTTCAAATTTAATTTTAAATAAATTATTTCGTAAAGACTTATTAACATCCTGATACTGAAGTACAAATTCGTTTTATGCCAATTCGATTATTTTTGATAAATGATATATCGAATCTCAATTTATTTTAGGAACAATATCACAATTCAATGCAGATGAATCTAAATTAAGAAGTTGCCAAAAATGTAACTTTTGACTAACAGTCGGATGTCAGCGTTGGTAAATGTAAGGTTTTATTATAAGAGGTGGGAGGGTAAATGTAATGTTTTATTATAAGAGGGGAGTGCTTGTTATGGGGCACAAATAAATGGACTGAACTGTAATTACACTAAATAAGAGGGGTGATTACTGTAATTAACCCTTTGCTTTATCATTCATTTAAAATTATTTTGTTAGTAGTATTACATACATGAGTTATTACCGTACGAACTCAAAAGAAAATATAGGAAAGTGTTATTTGTATTATATGATCTGATGTTTGTACATGTGATAGTATATTGCCAGGGTGGTATAAAACACCCTTCAGTTTATCCAGACGATGTAATGTATCATCCGATTTGTGCTAATCTTACGTTTATTAATTGTTCGTGGCACTAAAGAAGTTGCAACTCGTGCTCCAAATGCAAAGTCATGAGGACGAATATGTGGGTACGACGTGTGTAGTGTAGTATATACTAGGAAAAGTGTAGTGTATACTAGGGAAAACAATTTGTGGTAGATACAAATTATGTTACACGGGAAACACTTATGGGTTTTTCTTTTGGACCAATACAAAAGGGATTGGGAGAGAGTGTTTTATATAACTTTAAGAGTGGTTGTACAAGATTGATTTTCAATAAATTAAATATCGGGCCCAAACTTCTGTTGCGCCCAACATGAGGAAACAAGCAAATTCTGTTATCTATACTATGCCATTTCAGAATAAAAGGAAAATACTATGACATTTGCATGCCCATCTCTAAGACAGACTGAATCCAACAAAACCGGTCTATCTAACACCATTGGATGCAGGTAATTTAGATACTATTTATCATCTTATCCCTGCACTGCATCCAATGGTATTAGACAGACCGAGCGAACCCAGTCCGTCTTAGAATCACCCGTGCTTAATTTTATCGCTTCAACTATTGTTCTACAAATTAAAGATTAAGATTAGTTTACAATATCATTTAGGTCGGCTTTGCGAATTTCTTCTCACAATTGCTCTGTTCAGGTTAACTAGGGAGCTCAGCTGGGAGTGGCATAATATTTCCAGTTCACATTTTCTGTTGCAAAATAACTGACATCTTCTACTCAGATCATGGTGAGAAAAAAAATGGTTTTGCGGTTTCAAATGATAGCAGGGGCGTACGGAAGTGGAGCTCGGGGGGCAGTGCCCCCACTGAAATTCTTGCTTTTTTTTTTTTATATACAAAATTTTTAATTTTAATTTATTAATTGCATTAATACCCCCACTCAAAATTATTAAATGCCCCCCCTCAATTTTGAAAGTATTAAATGCCCCCTCTTAATTTTGAAAAATTATTCTTTTACCTATACAAAAAATTTTATATTTGAATTTCGCCCCCCTCAAGATCGAAAAATATCACGTTTTCTCCCTTTACTTTGAATTCACCCCTTAAAATCCAAAATTCTGGCTATAACAAAATAGGTATAAAAGTATAAATTATGTCAAAAATTGTAATTGAACCTAATTAGTTATTATATTTTCCCAAAAAAATATAACGTACCGTACCGCGGGGGGCAAGCCCCCCACACCCCCCTCGTCAAAATTCCTAGTGCCCCCACTGAGCTCGGTTTCTAGATCCGCCACTGAATGATAGTACGCCGTGCTTTTTTTTTTTTTTTTTGTTATTCTCATTTTCCTTTTTCATTTTCTAATCAAAAGCCAAACATGGCATCCGTGAAAATTCTATTAGGTTATTGTACGAATCAGAAATTTCTGACCTAAGAAAGAGTAAAGATTATGAGTAAAGTCTCCATTTCTATTTGCACTTGTGTTTATAACATATATCCAAACAAAAGTTTTTACTTGTCAACACCACCAAACATACCCATCATATCCTTAGAGCACCACCACCCATTTGCTTCATCAAGTTTTGCAACCCGCCCATACCACCCAACTGCCTAAGCATATCGGGTGGAAGGGCATTACGCATGTTTTGTGCGTTCATGTCTCCCTTCTTTGAAATCTTAAGTCTCTTCCAAGTTTTGGCCGTAGTCTTGTACTTTTCCAGCATTTCCATTACATCCCTCACGGGACGACCACACCCTCTAGCTATCCTCATTATTCGAGATTCGTTCATCAACTTCAGATTCGAACTGTCCAACTCTGCAATATATTTTTAAAATGGTCTTTTAATATATTTTTTTGGTTACAAAATGGTATTTTAATTTAAGTACTCTTGTCGACGCCGAAAAAACTTCATGTGGTAGGAAAAAAAAAGGGTAAATTACAAAGACATCACGAGACCCTAAGTATGAGAAACACCATGAGATTTAAGAAATTACTATGTCTATAAAAATATATTATGATTTCACCCCTCCCCCCATTGGTAAAAGCATATTACAACTTCACCCCCTATTTTTCGGGTTGTTTGGATCTAACAGGGTTTTCTTGGTATGAAAACCTCACGAGGCTTGTTGTAATTTACCCAATAATTGAATCAGTGTGCATTTATTTATCTGAAAATTGGGAAGTGTAGATTTATTTATCTCAAAACTGAATAAGTGTGCATGTAGTTATCTCAAAAAGAAACTTGCCTTTGTTAGTCATTGAGTCCATCATTGTCATGTATACTTTAGAATTTGCTTGGCCTTCCTTTTCATGACCTTTGGGCATCAATTCTTGGCTAGCTCCTGGAAGCATAGAGATTGCCTACAAGAAATGAAGCGTCTCGGTAATTATGCAACTACTTCAAATAATTATCAGCTTCCGAGTGCACAAAGTAAAAGGAAAGTATAGCATTAGAGGACTTCAAACAAAATACATCACAAATGATAAAAATTATAGGGTAATCACATAGACATCTCCTCCGTGAGACCCTAATTACAAAAAATACCCCCAAATTTAAGAAATTACAACAATTTCCCCTGCAAGTAAAAGCTTATTACAATTTCCATCAGTAAAAGCAAAACCGGATTACAATTTTATCCCTTGTTTTTCGACTTGTCAGGATTTGACTTAATTTGCAAAATCTCAGGGGCTCGTGATAATTACTTATTCTCATGGTACTTACCCAATAAGTGAGGAGATGTGCATGTAATTATCCCAATGTAATACTATGCAAGCGATTAAAATTAGATTTATGGAGATAGGTAGGCAATTGACCCACCTCCAGAACAATAGGACCCATTTTAAGAAAATTCCTCAAAGTGAAAGTGCCTTCCGAAAGCTCCTGGAGAAGCTCAGCCTGTTGATCCATAGGAACAATTTCATGAATTTTGTCCATGAATCCAGAGAAGTCACCCATACCTATAAAACAGAAAAGATATAAATATTTACTTAATTCAAATCAAAGTAGCAGCAAAGCTAATGAAACTACAATTAAGGATGCCAACCTAAAAGTCGGCTAACAAATGGTTTTACATCAAACACTTCAAACTCATCCGTAAGTTCACCCGTCCCAATAAATATGACTGGACTTTTCGTTGCTGCAACTCTGCAAATGAAGTAAAAGGATCGAGACTCAATCCATATTTTATTTCCTCTCCGGAAATTAACTAAGGTTGTGTTTGGATTGAGGGATTTGAATTTGATTAATGGATTTGAGGTCCACCATAATGATTGAAAAGGTCACTCAAATGAGTTCCATGGGTTTTGAAATCTGTTGAAATCATTCAGACAAGCTCAATCTCAATAGATTTGTCGGTGAATTTGAAATACATGGCATTCAAATCCAAACACATCCTAAGAAAAATTCTATAAAAGATGGTTGTTAAACTTACGCGCTGAGAGCACCACCTCCCTTAGCATGACCATCCATCTTAGTGACAATCACAGCTCCAACTGCAACACTTTGCTTGAATGCTTGAGCTTGATCGAAAGCAGCTTGACCAATGCTGCTATCCATGACAAATATAACAAGATCTGGTTTCTGGAATTTTCAAATGATGATATAAGTATTATTAAGTTGAAAATCCAAAAAAAAAAAAAGTCATTATAAAATCTACAGTTGCTTCAGAAACTTGACACATCTCTTCAAAGAGAGCTGCTTCCTGTTTGTGACGTCCACTGGTGTCAACAATTATGAGATCACAATTTTCCTTCTTAAATCTTTCAACCCCTTCAACAGCAATTCTCACAGGATCCGACTCTGTGTAGCTGTTACAGAACATATCAATTTAATATATTAGTATATCAAAATCATGACCACACTGGTGTCAACAATTATGAGATCACAATTTTCCTTCTTAAATCTTTCAACCCCTTCAACAGCAATTCTCACAGGATCCGACTCTGTGTAGCTGTTACAGAACATATCAATTTAATATATTAGTATATCAAAATCATGACCACAACACTTGCATATGATGACACGGCCTAAATATAGACAAAGGAAAAGTCAGATTGCAGAATCCGTAATCTGGAAATTGCTGCAAGTATGACATGTTTGGATGAAACATATTCTGAATGAACATGAAAACAAAATTCGTCAACATAGCAGGAAGGGACTATATTTAATACGACATGATTTATCGAAAAGATACTCCATATAGCACAGCCACAGTTCTTTAGGTAATAAATATCCACATTTATGGTATTAGTAATACATGTTCACAAGGGTAAAAAAATCTGGCCATGCTTTGACAATAACTCAGTAGACTGTTGATGTAAGAGCAACTAAAGATTTTACCCTTGCAATAATGCCCCGATAAACCAAAATAATAACCAGCAAACAAAGAAACATACACTAGTTCCTGATCTATCATGACAAAGTCAGTTATAAAGTTACCTCGAAGTCCGTTAGGTCTACAACCAAATGAAGGAATAAGGGAAATCAAATAGGCAGGAAATAGTTTCCTCTCCAAAAGTTGCAGAACTAAGACATTGCATAATGTGATGTGATGCTACACATAGCATTTTTTCGACTTTGCTCATAACTTTCACGGGAAGAGTTTTATGATATTAGCAACAGAGGCAAAATGTACAACTAGATAATTTAACAAGTATATCAGTAGAAACGATAATTTTCTTTTTCTTCCTAGAGCATACAATACCATATGCTTTCTATACACCCCCTCAAAAAAAAAATCCCAATACAAAGTGTTATCCTGGATTGCTTTTCTTAGAAGTCTATTTGTATCGCTATATTGTGTTGAAATTACATGATAAAGACTTTATTATTCAGGAAATTGAATGGACGATACAAATAGTAACATCCAGTAATCCACTTTCTTGGGCAATTAGCAACAAGGACATGTATTGGGATCTTCGTTTCTAGAAAGGGTAGTAAGGGAATTTGCATCACCCTGACAGCATTTTGAAAACTAAGGAAGAACTAAGCCACAAAGAATAGAGAATAATATACCTTCCATAAAAAGGAATTTTAGCTTTAGTAGCATTCTGCTTCAACTGATCAAAAGCACCAGCTCTGAATGTATCTGCACAGACCAGAGCAGGTTTCCAGCCCTTCTTCTGGTGGTAATGTGCATATTTCGTACACGTCGTCGTTTTCCCCGATCCTAAAATCAAGTATATGTCCGTAAATAACATCCTTTTTTTTATCAAAGACAAGACAAAAACTACAATCAGATTTACAATAACATCTGTTGCTCTGATTCATATACAACACCTTGTGTCCAATCCGTTAAAACTTATATTTGTGAAAAATGAATGACAATCAACAAGATTATAGACTTTCCAGCTAGTACTGTACTACCTACAATCTAAATAAATGGCTAACATGAACTGAAAATAATCAAAATAATGTCACAAACAAAACAACATACCCTGCAGACCGACAAACATAACAACACTTGTTTCCCCTTTTTTCAGAGTGAATGCAGGCTTTCCGGGATCCAATATCTTGCATAGCTCGTTAAAAATAGCCTACGTGAAAGCAAAAAAGGAAAAGAAGATTTTCTAAAACAAACACAAGTATCACAAGAGAAACCAGGACACTGCTTGATCTTCACCCAACCAAAATAATATATTAATCTGCATGTGAATAATGTAACAAAGAAAACTAAACAAACACAAAAAATAGTATTATAATCTTCATGCACGTTGTTATTCACATTCTTATATTCAAACTCCTCTTCCACACCCTCAATTTCCACCACACCATATCCTCAAATATCCACAACCAATAAACAAGTAAAACAGACAAATAATCGATACTTTACGCTAAATAATTTTCCAACCTAAATTGGCAAAATCTACAATCGAACAAAAAAGAAATACTTTCATCACTCACCTGTTGGATAATTTTGCGCTTATTGTGGCCAGCAGCGAGATCATCAAAATTGACGATTTTCTTAATATTGGTCTGCATATCGCCGACGAGTTTGAACTGCACATCGGATTGGAGAAGCGCGCGCGTAATGTCGTTGAGGCAATCATTCAGCACCTTCTCGTCAATCATCGTCGCATTGCTCATCTGCTGAAGAGCACGTGAAATGCTTCCTCCTAACTGCGCGAGCACCATTTTTGCGGATTTTTATGGTGTATTTCGAACTGAATTGATTGGATTAAGGTTAGGGTTTAAGACGATGGTTTTGTCTCACGAATGATTCGCCGATCGGTGGTGGAGAGGCGGATTTGGGGTGAAACTCTATTTGGGGTGGTTAGTATATACACGGGTAACGGCTGCATGAATTATATTTATAATTTTTACCTCATTGTAATTTCGTTTGTTATGAATTTTTTACATTTATTACCGTAATTTTCAAAATGTTTCATATATATTTTGTCCCATAGTTTTTAGATTAAATGTGAAAAGATCAAAATTAAAACTTATTTAATAAGATTTATTATCTTGAAAAATTTTGGTATTTAGTGCTTCAATTATTCTTAAATACATCATCATTAGAAAACGTAAGACTTGTTGGTCTAATGGTATTCACCTCTCGTTTTATGTGAGAGATCCTGGTTCGAATTTAGGGTGCCAGGTTTTTCCCTCCTTTATGAAGTTAAATAGAGTGTTTATGTTTTAAGATTATGACTATGAACCCGAGTTTATTAGACTAAATCCCCTTCATCTTGAATTAAAAAAAAAATACATAGTTAGAGACGATCAAAGTTGTATAGTTTTTGACGTTGTAAACTTTTTATTGAACTAAATAAAACGACTTTTTTTTCTTTAGAGAAAATAAAACGACTTTCTGATTGAGTTTAAATGGGGTGATACTTGGTAGATTTGGGAATCCAACTCCAGGGTAAATATCTACAACAAACAATGTTAAAATATGTAGGGGTCCACCAATATATATATATATATATATATATATATATATATTATGTTTTAATGGTGAATATTGTCCGAAAGTTGGATTCCCGAATCCACCAAGAATCACCCATTTAACCGACAATAAAGCATAAAAAATTGTATTTTTATCTACTCGATGGCTGTTAAATATAATTTTGTACGACATGTTCTTGACAAAAATTAGATGTTTGATATGGCCCAATTTTCACAACAAGAAACTGGAAATTAATTATAGAACAAAATTGTACTTTTAGTATGTTAGAACTCTTGATGGGTTTACATTAATTATGAAATTCTCATAATCTCATTTTGCCAAGCCTGATACCCGTTAGCGTTATTTTTACCATTTTGTCATTTCGCTTAAATTTGGTAAGATATCTATATGCATTTGATTTGATTTCCATAATTTATATTTATCGTATTAGTTGATTCTTAGTAATAATATTTCGGGAAAATTATTCAAAAACCCCTAAAATAATTTTTCATATCCAAAAAACTCATGAAAATATTTTTCAATCTAAAAAACTCATTCTACAAACTATTCATTCTAAGAACCCCAAAAATTAATAATTGATCAATTATTTTTTCTTATTGTATCATTTCATTTTAATTATTTCAAATACATGAATCATAAAATATGGATTTAATTTTGTCATATTAAATTTTTTAAATATTTGTATATATTTATTTTTGATTTAATATAGTAATAATATATAAATATATGTTTTAAATTTTTTTAAAAGATTAAAAAATCTGAAAATTTAAAATTAAAATCATAATTAGTATCAAATGTCAATATAAAAATTTTAAATAAATAAATTCATTGCATAAATACAATGGATTAACTTTTAATCTAGAAGGCTAAGGACAATTAAGTTCATAAATTTATTAACCCTAAATATTAATTTTTTTGGAATGAAAAGTTGATGAAGTGGGTTTTTAGGATTGACAAATATAATCATGAATTTTTTGGATATAAAAGTTTATTTTAAGGGCTTTTTAATAGTTTCCCTAATATTTCCACCATTTCACATAAAAAAAAAAGAGATAAAACGGTAAAGAATTTACAGTTATATATAATATTTTTCTTTTGTTAAATAGGTAAAATTAATGAAAATATAGCACCTAAATTGATAAAGTATCACCTCATTTATTTGATAGGGGAACGGAATTCAAATTCGTAATTTAACTTGTAGTAATCAAATTACTTGTAACTTAATTATCGAGGGTCGAATGAAAAGATAATTTTTTTTCACCACCATGTTCATACAATGCAACAACCAGTCAACCACTGTATGAATGTAGAAAGAAGGTCAAAGAACAACTTTTTTTTCTTTTCTTTTTTATACGAGTAATAAAAATCAGTGGAAGAATAATGAGTTTAAACATGTTGTCCAACCGAAAATAGATTGGACTTTGTCTTGTAATTTTATATAGTTTCATTGTAAAAATACTAGGAAAAATCCACATTCTTAAGACCCCCGAGACTTCAAATCTCATCGCAATCACAAAAATTCATACAATGAAACCTCAACCTGCTTAATAAAACCTCGATCCGTCATATACAAATACTTGTGATGATAACTTGCAAGCTAAAACTCAACCATTGAATTGAACTCGGAAAGTTGATTTAAAGCAAAACCTCAGCAAAATGCTCACGCAATTTAAAGCAAAACCTCAGAAAAATGCTCACGCAAACTTATACGACTTCATATAAAGATCAAAGTTTCTACAACATGACAATTTTAGCATAGAAATGTTTAACATACAACCTATATGAAAGCTAGAATCAGTTATCGCGCAATGCACTTTATAAACTGACTTTTCATATCTTCATTAGAATACATCTGGATTGAAACGTCCAGGGATGGAGGAGTTGCTCGGCTGTGCCTGACTCAAATGCAATTTCAATGCATAGCTGTTCACCTGCAACAATAGAAATTAGATTAAGAGGAACCTTTATTTGGAAAATGAAAATACTTGTTTAGCCAATTTTGCCCATTCACCATAATAATAGGCAAGACATGTCAAATATCAATTTCCATACTCCATTGCACTATTTCTAAATAGAAAGTTCTATAGAGTTGAGGGATTAACCTCAAGTATACGCAACTGCTCCTGATATTGAGCCACCAGCTGCTTCAATTGCTGCACCTCCTGGTTCCTCTCATCATTCTCCTTTTGACGTTCATATTGGATGGCTACAGCGCGTTTAAGGATCACATTGTCTCGAAGATGGATACCAATTTGTTCCTTCAGCATCGCATTTTCCTAGAAGCAACAGAAAGATTTTTATTTTAATTCAATTTAGTGCAAAAATAGAAGTAGTATTTTTTTCGTAGACCAATTATATCAAGACCACAAATTCAAAAAAGTACACATTACAATATTGTATAGATCAACACTCAACACTAAGAAAATCTTGAAAGACAAATGAAATCGATTTTAATAGAGCATCTTTCTCTCATCTACTCCTTATCTACAGTATATTATATTAATTAAAATCAAAATAGCTAAGTGAGACAAAATAAGGATCCCGACCTTCTGAACACGTTGAGCAGCCTCTGAACTAGCCCGAGAGCTGATGGATTTCTCCAAACTTTCTAATACACTTGCTGCCCTTGATCTGGCATCATCTATGCTAGTGGCACTCGACATCTCCCTCAAAACTAAGTCCACCCACTCAGCACCATTTACTGGCAGGTTGTTCTGGATTTGAGGCTCCAGCAATGGAATTGCATCCCCACTACTTGGTGTCGAACCTGCAAATTATGCATGATCACAATCACCACGTATTTGAAAAAGTGGAATAGAAAGTGTAAATATATTAAGCATTATATGACTCCAGGACACAGTTTGAGATGTTAAGAACGTGCATATTACATAGTAGTACCAGTAATCGGGCAACTTTAGCTCATACCTGAGCTTATTCATACTCTGGTGGCAGAACATTGAACTATGTCAACCATTTGTTACCCATCAGATCCCTTATTTTCATCTAAGGGTTAATTAAGTGGAGACATGCCTCAATTGATAAGGTAGCTCAACTTATTCAGCAGAATTTTCCACACGGATTGATCCCACATATGCAATGAAACATCTATTTAATATCTTTTTGTTGAGATACAATAATAGTAAGTCAATTGACTCCATCCTAAAATATATACATACACACACATAAAACATGCAATACAAACACATAAAGACATTGGTGAACAAGGTATGTCTTGAATCCAGTGTCATAAATAAACCATAAACAAGAATGACACACAGTAAATGCCAAGCACGTAGGGCAGAAAGCCTATTATCAGCAACGTCCCTTGCTTCGTCAATAAAATGTAAAGACGTACCTTTTTCCACATCAGCATTTTCTTCAGCAGAACCTGAGAGGCCCTCGGAATATCCAAGGAAAAGATCATGAAGGCTCTTAATGGCAGAACCCAAGTCATTGCCAGACTCTTCTAAAGCTTTCTCAAGAAGCTGAAAATAATTATCAAATGATAAGAAATCAGTGATCTTTTTAACCAGTAGAATAAAAAGGAATGATAAGAATGTCACTAAAAAGAGCTGGCAAATAACAATTACCAATCAGAGTCCACAAAGGTCACAAACCACACCTTTAACAGAATAATAAGGAGCATAACCGGACATATATAAATCTGAAAATTTTCTCATCGTCCTAATTCCAGATAGATTTATGTTTGTAATGGAAATTATCGTAACAAGAGCAAAAGAACAACATGCAACAACTACTAACTCGAGAAAGAAACTCAAACGAATATGTAACCTCTCTTTTTCCCCGTCAATTATCACAAGTTACAAGTAATCTATTTCTTTCCTGATTACCTCGACAATTATACATCATTCTTCACCAATACAATTTAAGTTAACGGGAATCGTAAAAGTATTGAAATGATTAACCACTAGAGTTAATAAAAATTGCAAATTAACAAACAATTGCATTTTGTTTTTCGAATTACATTCCCATCAACCAGATTCCAACGGAGTTGACGATTCCTGCGTGAATACATTCATATAAAAATGCACAAAGGTAGAAACTCCGTTACCATTAACGCCGAAACCCTAATATCAATGAAACCATTATGTAAAACCAATTACTCTCGCAGAAAACGAATCAAAACATGAATTATTCAGATCTATTGATATAAAAATCCTAAAAACCCCATCGAAATTCCACAAAAAATGTGTAAGTAATTCACCTGAATTTCCATATCAGGAAACAACGCCTTGAGCTGATCAATCGGACTCAGATTAACAAGAGGCGGCGAATAAGAACACCGGACCGGCGACGTGGCGGAAGAGCGCCGGAACTTCTTGTAAGCCGGCGGCGCCGCCGACGTCGGCGATGATTCCATGTCATCGAAGAACGATCTCTTGCCACACACGATTGCAGACATTATTTTATTGTTATTATTATCAAGAAATCGATTCAATTCAACAAAATTTGTGGTTTCGATTGTTCTTCTCTTCCGAAAATTCAAATGAAAAAAGTAAAATTGAAACAGGAATTAGATTAGGGTTTTGGGGGGTGAAATTGGAGATTCCAATCTTTGCTTCAGGATAGAGAAGTACAATATGCTTCTTTTTCTGTTTTGAGGAATGCTTGTGGTGATTGGTATTTATAATACGGAAGGAAGGATTACCTCCGGCTGCCGCTTTTACAATTGAGTGAAGTTTGTTCTTAAGAAAAAGAATAGAAATCGTTTGATAGGTTGGGCATTATTAGGATCGTCAATTGACCCAAGCTGGCTCGAAGCTTAGCCTGATAATTTTCAGATCGAGTTTTATATGAATAGAGCCCAAACCCATAGTTAAGACTTGAATTTGAATTCAAGCTGAGCGGGAGTAGACTCGAATTGAATTGGATTCGTGCTCGTAAGAAAAATATGTTTCATAAACAAAAATAAAATATAATATTGTTATGTAAATAATTTCAAATACATAGAAAATATCAAGATTTTAATTCCAAAATTTTCTAACATATAACACTACACTCAACAAATTTAAAGAATATAAAAATATCACTTTAACCCAAACAAAACTTACCTAATACAAACATACGACAATTCACATAAAAAAAAAACACAATTCACCTAAATTGACATTGGAGGGTTGTTAGCTTTTATCTTCAAGAATTTGTGTTTCCTTTATTTCTTCTCACGATTCATGACACAAGCAATTTTCTGTAAGTATATTATATATTTAATTATAATATTTTTCAATCTTGAAATAATATGTGGAACATATATTTCAAGATATACTTCAATATATTTAAGAGAAGAATGGTAAATTAAATGAGATTTTGAAGATATATTTTACTTGTGATTTGTCACTAGAGCATGGATGGTGATTTTTTGATGTTTTTGAGATTGATTTTAATTTATATATCAAATTTACTTTAATACTTATAGTTTTTAAAAAGACAATAAATTTGGGTTGGGCTCATACTAATTTTCAAATCAAGCCCAAAGTTTGCACAAAAAAAAAACTCGTATTAATTCAAGTTTTAACGATAAAAGCTCGTATAATATCCAATCGAGCGTAAGCCTAACTGGGCTCAGCTCGCTCGACTTTATTGACAGGCTTGACATTATCACATTGGGTAGTAATTCTATGAGAAGTGATTGGTATTCAAAATTATTTAAATTAATAGCCTAGAGTTTTTTTTTTTTTTAAGCCTATAGAAAATTGATATCGCACTATCAACGTGAATAGGGTTGAAAAAAATCGATTGGAGTTGAATAAATTATTGTTCAAACTTGTTTGAATTTTAGTTAAATTTTAAAATTTCTATTTGAGTTTGATTTGATCGTTAATCGAATTGAGCTCGAATGAAAATCCATTAAACCAAGACTCGAACAACTTGATTTCTTCTTTTACACATATTTTATTTTCTACTAATTAGTTGAGTGTTTCGAGCTTCAAAACGTATCGAATAAGAAAGGGTATTCATGATTGATTTGTTATGTTAACAAAAAGAGTTCAAACGGGCTTATCGATCGATCGATCTCAAGCAACGTATCAAATGCTTTGGTTTGTTTTTCAACCTTAAACATGAAAGATAGTGCAATATCTGCAACGTGATGTTTTATAATTTTTTTGACAAGTCATGCAGATAATTCTAGTTTGATTCCTACAACTATAGAATATACATTCAGTTACATGCATGGACACTTTTAATAGTGAAAACATTTGAGCCATAAGAGTCTCGAGTTTTCAAGTTCCACGTTAACCATCTCATATGTGATACGTACCAAAATAAAAGGAAGGACAAAAACGTAATTAGGAAAATAATATTCTGCAAATCGTTAGCACGCTTTTATTCAAAAGTGCTATTTTCGGTTCTATTAGTAATTTTACAGTTTTGTTAGTAACTAGTTAGATAATTAGTTACATATTAGCAGTTAGTTAGCAATTAGTTTGTTAGATGGCAGTTGGTGTATGTAATACACCACAAGTATCGTGGCCCTCCCACGTATCTCCTTGTATAAAACAATTGAAACTGAATGAATAGAATAATTTGTGTTGTTGGTGAAATAGTTTCTCTCTAAATTCTCTCTGTGGAGCTTGAGAAAATTATTGTTCGGAGTTGGTTCTTCTTCCCCCAATTCTCACATAATTTTTAAAATTCCCTCAGGATTCAATCAATCCTCGGGGAATTACGTTATTCTTTGTATAACAGATTTAGATCGTATCAATATATGTATCAGTATAACTATATTAGTAGTACATTATGGAACTCTGATATGAATGCACCTATTTGATTATTCCAGAACAATTTTAGCGAGCAAAAATTGCAGCATAACTCTGAACTTTTTTTTTCTTGTGATAAGTAACATTACTCTGAACTTGGTGATGCTAAAAGAACGCCTGTTAATAGCAGTTCTTATGGCATTATGGATTTATGGATACAAGAGCACAAGGGCTGATGAGTATTATGAGCTGGCAATGATCATTTTGTAACGTTTGATTCAGTGGAAATTATGGTTTATTTCCTAATATGTCGGTATGATTACAATGACCAAGTTGGATCATATCTCCCGATAAGCTGTGGTTTGGGATCAGTCGAGCCTGGTTTCAAGTGTAATTCACAAAGTGATTGAATTACACTAAACTGGTCACTCACCATTTGAATTACACTTATACAAGGGCCGAGCCCAATCTAGGCTCTTTCTAGCCCCTTGTGACTATTAAGTCTACATATTTTACCGGACCTAGCTTCACGTTCGTCTCAAGTTAAACTAGGAAGGTTCAAGTTTAATCATGCTTCATCTCAAATTAAACTTGGAACCTCACAGCACTGATGAAAAAATAGTTAACTTCTGACAAAATCAGAAACACAATAAACCCAAAATGCACTACCATTATCCTCCAAACTTATACAATGTAATGGGAAGATACAAATTGAATACAAGGCGAAAGGAATTTTCATAAAAACAGGACAAAGGGAAAAAAAAAACGAAAAAGGGCTGAGAAATTAAAGATTCACTAGGTAGCTGATAACAATGCAAACTATCCAAGAGATCGGATGCAGAAAAATCTCTTTGTATGCATTGAGCTAAGCTTTGACAGAATTGCTCCCTTGCAGATTTACACCAACTCATGAAGCTCCGGGGCATGCAGTTGACACAATGTTCTTGTAAGAACTCAACTCGAGCTCTGATCAAATTAGACAAAATAAAATCAATAATCCTAGACAAAGTTGTATAAAAACCTGTTTTGAGTATATTTTGGTTATGATACATTATGGTTTCGACTAGAGCGATGTTTAAGTGTTAGGACGACCACTAGAAGCGTTTTTCCTTTCAAAGTGGCATTAAATTCTAATATATATTCTACCAGTGTAGGCAGTTGATCAGATATTTCATCTTGTATATCATTTTACAGAAGTGGAGAAAAAAAGAAGGAAATCAAAAGAAATAAAATACCTGATTATGAAATTCTATTGACGAGGTTCCACCAGAACATACAGCGGTTTTCCATCCAACAACCGCCGTTCCTAGAAATGATGAAACAATGAAAGTCATTACCAGAATCAAAACTTACTTAAAACAAAAGTACACCAGAAAAGAACTAAGCTTTGAAAGACGAGTATGTAGCAGGCGTAAGATCAGGATAAAATTTCCCGTCATTCAAAGAAGTCTCATGCCGTGAGATTTTTATATTGGCTATTGGCATTATTTTTATAATTTTATACCATAAACAAAAATTTAATATCTTCAAATTATCATGCATGTGCCAAAATGCTCAAGTACTCGATCACTAACAAGAGTAAGTGTTCTCCTTAAGCAGCCAAACAAGCTTGAGATTTAGTATTTCTTTGATTTTGCATTCTCTTTGCCTTGACAGTTTTCTTTGCTTCAAAATCCTTGAACCAAACAGAGTGTATGCTCTATCATTAACGAGTTTTTTTCGGAGACAATTTAAAAACACAAAGGGCTAATCACAAAAGAAATAACAAATTGGGGGTGGAGAAAGATTTTTCATAGTAATCAAAAGCCTTTCCTTAGCTTATAGTCGAAAACAAGATTTTCATCTGCTAAATAGTTTGGCTCGATGCTAATATTACGCTCGGAGATGTATGTGAGATGAGTTTAAGATTTCCAATGATCCCTCAATTGTACACCTCAAACAATTTATAAACACAAACGGCTAATCACAAAAGAAATAACAAATTGAGAGAGGAAAAAGATTTTCATTGTAATCAAAAACCTTTTCCTTGGCTTATAGTCAAAAACAAGATTTTCATCTGCTAAATAGTCTGGATCGAATACTAAGCTCGAAGATGTAGATGTATGTGAGATGAGTTTTAAGACTTCCAATGATCCCTCAATTGTACACCAAAAACAAGCGCTCAATAGGATTATCCTAGGTCAATCACAATCCTCCACGTGGTGGGATCCACCATGGATGGACGCTTGTGATTGTCCTCGAACCTACAGTCACATGACTACTAAAGAAACAATGTGAAAGCGAGAATAGAAAAAAAAAATGGTTCAAAACGAAACACATTTTTTTTATCGAAGAATTATCAACCACCATTACTAATCTAATAACAATTCAGAAATGAACTCCATTATATAACTTCAAAAACAATCAAATATGAGAGGCAATCATCAAAAAAGTAGAATTTTTGTAATTACCTTAACCTCTGGCACTCCAATAACACATGCACACTCGATAACCTCAGCACCAACACGTTCTAGACAACAAAAATCACATTTGCCATGATGAGTTTGAAGAAATATATCATATACACAGTTCACATGGGAGTACAATAAATAACTTCAAGAACTCACCCAAAAGCCTTATGGCTGCAGAAAGGGTACCTCCTGTAGCCACTAAATCATCGATTACCAATGCACGTTCTCCTTGTTCAATAGCACCCACATGCATTTCCAAACAATCTTTACCGTATTCGAGCTCATAAGCTTCAGAAATAACCTCACCTAATAATACAAAATTCATTATTTTCATAAGTTTGCTTGATTCATCAGCATAGCTCCTAAATTGAGCGAAAAGCTGTGAAAAGAATACAATATTTGAGCAAACTAGATATTCAAATACATTGAGAGGCACTTTAGGGGGTGCAAACTTTTAAAACTATTATACATATACAAATAAAATTATAGGCATTCGAGGGGGGACTGCCGACTAACAATTTCTATCAAAGGGCTAACTTACTTATATAGTTATTTGGCTTTTGCATAGGCCATAAAGTTGACATTTTTCATCAAGATCATGTCACATAAAGCTGTAATTTGATAAATTTAAGTTAGAATTTAACCTGGAAGCTTCCCCGGTTTACGCAGAGGAAGAAATTTAGCACCAATTGCCAATGCAATGGGGGGAGCAAATATAAAGCCTCTTGCTTCAACTCCTAGAACAAGATTCAGCAATCAGCACTTCGAGCAACCATTGACAATCCTTAATCAATCTGATTAAATTTTTATCAAAAAGTCAACAAAAAAGGGAAAGAAAAAGAAGAAAAAAAATCTCTTTTTAACAAACCTTTCGGATTTTTTTTCTTATTTTTCCATTATCTTTCTGGTCAAGCTTTATGAAACCTAATCAAAATTTCAGAAAGTGCAGAATCTTTGAGAGAATGAAATAATGAACTTTTATATGATTCTAGTGAAAATGAAGTTGACTATGCATGAATATGTCACCACTAAACAACCCATCATAATTTGATCATCCCATTTTCATATAACAAAAAGGGCAAATTACATACCGACCCCTCAGTTATTGTGTAATTACTAAAAAATCCCTCACTTAATGGAAATTACCAACACCCCCCCCCCCCCTCATTTTAAGGATATCTTGCAATTACACCCTTTGTGTGTTATCCAGTAAGGTTAATAGACCATTGAAATGAAGTTGACTATGCACAGGGGCGTATCTAAGTGTTAGAGAGGGGGGGGCCCACTGAAATAATTGTTTTTTTATATAATATATACATATTTTTAAATTTTTAATTGTAAATTACATTTGTGCCCCCCTTAATTTTGAAAAATCATTTTTTTACCTTACAAAATTTTTTATATTTGAATTTCGCCCCCCTCAAGATCGAAAAATATCACGTTTTCTCCCTTTCCTTTGAGTTCACCCCCCAAAACTCAAAATTCTGGCTATAACAAAAGTGGTATAAAAGTATAAATTATGTCAAAAGTTGTAATTGAACCTAATTAGTTAATATATTCCCCCCCATAAATATAGCGTACCGTACCGCGGGGGGCTCACCCCCTCGGTAAAATTCCTAGTGCCCCCACTAAACTCAGTTTCTGGATCCGCCACTGACTATGCATGAATTTATCACCACTAAACAACCCATCATAATTTCATCATCCCATTTTCATATAACAAAAAGGGCAAATTACACACCAACACCTCACTTATTGTGTAATTACCAAAAAAACCC
Organism: Buddleja alternifolia; assembly: GCA_019426215.1. Taxonomy (NCBI): domain Eukaryota; kingdom Viridiplantae; phylum Streptophyta; class Magnoliopsida; order Lamiales; family Scrophulariaceae; genus Buddleja; species Buddleja alternifolia. Next base: position 36,714,667 of record CM033396.1, read on the forward strand.
TCATTTATTGAAAATTACCAACACACCCCTCATTTTAAGGATATCTTGCAATTACAACCCTTGTATGTTTAAAAATTCTTACAATTTTACCTCAATAAACCTTACAAGTTACAAATAGACCATTGTGGGGTATGTTGATAATTTCCAATAAGTGTGGAGGAGATTTTGTAATTACACAATAAGTGAGGGGTCTGTGTGTAAATTTTCCTAACAAAAAATTCATGAATTTTACACACAGAAAAATGCATTACCAGCAACAAGAGAGATATCCATGTCCCTGTATCTATCAACAAAGATATCCACAGTGTGCTTGAAGGCCTTGTGATTAGATACAAGTGTTGTTATGTCTTGAAACATAATCCCTGCAAAATATATTTATATATATATATATATAAATTTTATAAAACCCACAAACAAGAATTTCATCAAGAAACATGCATAAAAACATTTAATGATCATACAGAAAAATAAAAAGGAAAAATTGAATATTTTTACAGAAAAATTGCATATTAAAGTAGAAAAAGACCTGGTTTTGGGAAGTTGGGGACAACAGTAATGGCATCAGAAATGGCCTTCAATCTTGGGTCACCCCTTAAACCATTCTCAGCTGCAAACATTTTTTTTCTCTTAATAATTTCTTTTTTCTCTCTTTTTTGATAAGAAAAAAAGAAATTGATAAGACTAGTGCTGTTCTCTCTCGAGTAAGAAGACAGTGGAGGAATATATATATATGTATATGTATATGTATATATATGTAATAAAGTCTGTATCTTGGGGTTTGTGGGTAGGACAAAAGCTTCACTGAGGAAGATCCAACTTGTTCAGCAGTGCTATAATTTTTACACCAACCTTTTATTTTATTTCATATATTCATTTTATTTTCATTTTCATTTTGTTTTTAACCTTTTTGGGGTATACAGTTTTAATTCGAAAATCTGGCATCCGATGCTTTTTCGTGATCAATTTTATGTCAGATCGAATTTAATAATTCGAACGTGTATTCTTTATCTATCTTTTTTTCACAAGTGTGTGGAGGCCCCACACATAATATATTTTATTGTGTAAAAAATATAAACACAAGGACTATTGGAAGTGATTAGCATAGATTTTTCCCTTTTTCCTTGACGACAAAACTTTGAATTTCGGGGATCTCGAAGCTAAAGCTTACGCAATATTTCAAAATATTTATTGAAATTTCGATCAAAATTCGAAATTTCTCTAAATTTTCATCGAAACTCGAAAGTTTCCAAAATTTGAAAATAATAGTATTAAATTATTTTGCAGAATATTCATTTAAATTTTAACCGTAGTCCAAAATTTTCATCGAAACCTCAAAATTCCTAAAATTTGAAATAATATTTAATTTTTTCATATTTTAGATTTAAAGTTAAAATTTAAAATTGGTCCACACCTACTTACCCTTCACCAATGTTTTTAAAATTGGACCGGTGATCAAATTGAATAACTATTTGGGTCACTGAGTCACTGTCTCAACCGATTGAATAGTGTAAAAAATCTGTTGACCTGGGGTATATATATTACACACACATATGTATAATGTACATATTGGTAATATAATAAAATAGATTTATACCTAAAAGAATCTTAATTTCTGTTTAATTTTAACACCTCCCCCCCCCCCCCCCCCCCCCCCGACCCCCCACAAACCACCCCTCACACACATATATATATATATAGACTATTAAAGATAAGCTCATCTGTAAGATATTTATGTATATAAACTCATGAACTTCATGAAGTCATTACATCCAATAAACTATTTGATATTTAATTTTAAAAATTTAAATATTATATCATCGTTGAATTTGATGGACTTTTTTATTCTAATTTATTCAACTCCATCTATAAGTAATTTCACATGCAATAATTCAAACAGAATTGTAATTGTAATAATATGTAATGTTAAGCGAATGAATAGTTAAATATAATAAGTACAATTTTCCTTAAAAGTAAATCCAAAAAAATTGAAGGCATGACAATAATATGTAAACATAATAAACAAAATTTAGCAATGACATGATATTATTGTGTGGTGGTACATATCTCACTTTTCAAGTGGGTGGTCTAGGGTTCAGTTTACAGTAGGTTTTTGATTTTCCCTTTAAAAAATAAAATATGTTGAAAACCATTGACTTGATTTGATCAGGTCAACCAGTTCTTGACTAGTCTTGGCCGGTCCAAAGCTGGCCAAATGATGATTTGGTTTCACTGTGAACTGGACCGGTGAAATGGCCGATTCCCAGTTAAATCGGCTAGTCTAGTCCGGGTTTAAAAATCATGCCCTTCACACCCCCCCCCCCTCCCGCCGCAAAATACATCTCGTTTTATCCAAACGCCAAAAAAGAAAAGGTGTGCATTATTATTGTACTACCAAATAATATTTATTTCATATCTTTTGAGCACGTTTTAGTCATATTTTTTAACAAAATAGAATATTATTAATGTAAATGATGTATAATTATGATAATAAAAGTTACCAAAAGTTTTATGATAAATTCCCATATATTTTTAGAGATTTCCATGATTTTTTTAAAATCAAAATCGAAAATTATGGATATCCTCGAAATTTTTATCAAAATTTTCATAAATTTATTGCCCGATATCTAGAATGGTAACGAAATTGTAGACATTGGTAATAACTATGTTTTTTTTTTCTTTGGAAAAGGTAATAACTATGTTGCATTCCATTGAATATATGAATCATGTGTAGTTAGGGTGGGGGAGAATGACTAACTATTAAATAAACGTGATTTTCCGTAAACTATGAAGTTTTATGAGACCAGGTGCAATGTTATTTATCTAATCTAATATGATGAAATGTACATTTTATTATAGGAGATAGATTTATAAAAAAAGATGTTTGTATATACTTGAATTATTCTTTTTTCTCTTTAGTTACAAACTTACAATATACTAATTATTCAAGTCACAAGAAAATGTGACTCGTTGAGTTTATTTATCGTTTAGATGGAGACTTTTAGATTCGGTTGGATACCTAGATTTTGACAGGATAATAAAGATTTATACGGAAGATTGATTTTAAGAGATATACTTTGATACATTATCGAATTAAAATGAAAGACGTACACATGAAAACATTATGGAGCTCTAATCATGGGACATGTTGATTAAGACAACTTATTAAGTAGATTAGACATGTATAAGACTACTAAGCAAAGCAAGGAAAATAATAATCTATGTGGGTTATTAGGACTTGTCAGTGACTGATTTATAATATTTGATCAAGTAGAAACTAAAAGTTTATCCTAGTGCGTTGATGAGGTTGTGGTATTTTTTTTTGTAACTGCTATATTTTCTTTGTTAGCATTTCATAGTCACTATAAGTTTCATTCGATTTATTTCTTTTTGATAGACAAGGAAAAGATAAATTGGAAAAAGACTTCATTCGTCACGCGTCAATTTTTGTAATCGAGCCTCAATGGACATAATCAAAGAATTTATAATTCAAATTTGAAAGTAGGCAAATCTCCATAAAATCGTCAAGAATTTAAAAAAAGATTCTCTCTCTCAAACTCTATCCATCCCTTTTTACTAATTTTTTTTTTTTTTCTGATGATGGCTTGGTGACGTTGTCGCGTCCCTCACCACTGTTGCCATCATTGTTGGTGAGCTAAGTTGGAACATCCTTCTTCAAGTTGTGCATCCCAGCTTCAAATCTAATGAGGCGGAGATTGATTTAACGAAACAAAGATGAATCTGACGAAATAAAAACAGGTGATACATTAGATTTTATATAATTTTTTAGTTTAGTATTTTGTTTTCTCTCTCGAATGAGAGTTTATTTTCTATCTCAAATGAGAGTTCCGTCTATCTTGAATAAGAGTGTGGTCTTTTGCCAAGAGTCTTTCTTGTACTAGTTTGTTATCCCTTAAAATTTGTTATCTTGACGGAACTCCATATTTTGTGCTTCAATTATTCTTAACTACATTATTAAAAACGGTCTAAATTGTTTTTATTTTTAAAGTTGTAAACATTTTATTGAATTAAATAAATTGACCGCTTTTCTTTAAAAAAATAATAATTCAAATTTGATATACTATAACTCCATAATTCTGTAAAATTTTCAATTTTAATTTTCATGGATAAAGATAACAAAGAATCACCTAGTGTAGAATTCGTATGATTGCTTTCTTGTATTCATTATTTTGAGACAATCATTCGACCTCGCCGAGGCATATTTTCGAATAGAATTTTGTCGTGGCTTCCAGATTATAATACTTGAGAAATTTCAAATTGTAATTTTATATTCATAGCTCTAATAGAATTATTGTGTTTCACCATTTTTTAGGACCAAATGGTTCCAACCATTCCACGTCACCGACGAGATTAATTTGTCATAATCTAAATTTTTTGGTATAATAACATTCCATAATGCAACTATTTAGTCCTAAAATATTTAATTGAACTAAAAATAATTTCAATTCTAGCATCGACCATTGTCAACTATGTTTGAAATCGATGAGATTTTGTTCAAGTGGTCAAGTTTAGTATCTTTAAATTTCTACAAGTAAGTTTTCTCTCTCAAGTCTCCGTGAGTCTCCTCTCTCTGCATGAGAGTTCTTAGGGTTTCTCTTCTCGAGTTTCATTCACCATTACAGATCTGCCTCCACAACACACATCTTTCTTTAATTTTCATCATTTGAGTGATACACGAGAGGTAAGGTATACATGAGCAGAGAGTTTTTCCATCCTCTTCTTTCCTTCGTGGCTTTGCTTGCGGAAGTTTTCGTCGGCGATACACTTTAACTGAATCTTGGTTCTGGAAGTGTTTGTTTGCTCTATCGCTATCAGTTCGGCGAGTGGTGGTCTGCCAACACTCTCCGGCCAACCACAGTTTTTGTTTCCAGCCTTTTCCTTTTCTTTTCGTCTGTTTTAGGGTTTTTTGGTGGTTTTTATTTGTTTTCTTATGTATGATTTCATCTATTGCAGTGTACCGGGTTTTGGAGGAGAAGGTTCGGAGTCTTTGTCATAAAGGGTTGGCCATTAACAAGCTGACGCATTTTCAATAGGCTTTGGAAAAATGGAGGATCAGATAAGTCTTTTGGAAAAAATATCACTCTTGGATCTTGAAAAACAGGAAGTTGAAATCTCGAATGGAGTTTGGAAACCGGGGTGTAATGAGTTCGATAGGGTGGTAGTAGGGCGTCTGCTCACAGGCACTACGTTTAATTTCACGGCTTTCAAAGAAACAATGCTTAATGCCTTCAAACCAAGTAAACGGGTAGAATTTGAGCGTCTTGATAATGGTCGTTTTTTTCTTAATTTTGAACGTAATAATGATCTTGAAAGGGTTGTGGAAGGGGGTCCGTGGTGTTATGAGAATGATCTCTTAGTTCTAAAACTCTTCCAGGAAAATGATGATCCTCTTTCTGTTCCGCTCATGTGGGTTGATTTTCATGTCCAAGCTAGGGGTCTGCCCATTAGTAAAATGACTGAGGGAATGGCTTCTTTTATCTGTAATTCTCTCGAAAAATATCGGTCGGTTGACTTAGCTAGAAATGGGGTGTCGTGGGGTTCTACTTTTCGTATCAAAATTGGTCTCGATGTTTCAAAACCCTTGCGACGTATATCCTTTTTTAAAGTTAGGTCAAACTCTTTTAAAATCACCTACATGTACGAACGTCTGCCTAATTACTGTTATATTTGTGGTATTATGGGTCATGTTTTCTCTTTTTGTGAAGATCATTCGAAAGATGATTTTAAAAACTGATCCAAAGAATTCCCTTTTGGTCCCAACCTCCGTGCATCCGGTAAAATTTCCTCAACTTACCGACCTCCTAGACGGGGCTTAGCTTCCTTTTTCCCACACAATTCGAGCCTCTCCCTTAGCTCTAGAGTAAATACGTGGCGTAAATAACCCCCATCACCCCAAGCTCGTCAATCCTATCCTCGTCCGGATCACTCTCTATCAATGGGACTGAATCCTGGCCAATTTGCCCGTGAATCTCCAGGACTGATGCCCCTCACTGCTAATAAGGGTAAGGCTACTGCTCACCCGTCCATGGGACCAGTAGACCCTATGATTTGGGACAATGGAGGAGTATCTGAATCCTCTCCGCCAAATTCCCTCAATGCAGCCACAATGGGCACGCTTGTCCCGATGGTAGTATCTCCGTCGCAACAAACAATTCTAATCCCTCTCCCAGTCGTGTCCCCTACCCATAACAACACTGAATTGGGACATGTTTTTGCATACACGGTTCAATCACCTACTGGTGATATGGAATCCATACAACTAGTAGTGCAACCTCCTAGTCCCCCCGCTTCACAACGGTATCTTTTTATTGAACAAAATAAGGAGGATGTTCAAAACTCAACTACTAGTATTCCCCCATCGTCCCCTATACTCATCAATATTCCCCTCTAGTTCGCGGTCTCACCCAATCCTTCAACGCAAAAACCTGTTTTAAGGGGAAAGAAACGTATTTTGAAAAAACCCTCTCCTCGTACACTTAAAGAAAAATGCTTGATATAACCTCAATTCCCGTTGAAACTATTAAACCTGCTATGAAACGTCCTGATCTTTGTATCTCGGAAGTGACAGAGAACTCGGCGGCAGCTGTGGAACAGCCCTGCCAAGATCAATAAATCTTATTAGCTAGAACTGTCGCGGCTTAGGTGGGGCCCTGGTGGTTTAAAAGTTGACGGAGCTTATCTGTGTTCACCAGTCGTCTCTTGTTTTTCTTTCTGAAATGTTTCAATTCTCTTAAGTCTAAATTAGGTTTTTTCGGTGTCAATGTTGATTCTGTTGACTTTCAGGGGGATTAGGCCTCCTTTGGGTTAAGAGTCTAGACGTCATTTTATAGTCCTTTTCCCGTTTTCATATTGATGTTTCTGTTTATCTCTCTGCCACCTTCTCTCCTTGGCGTTTTACAGGGTCTTATGGAAACCTAAAAATTTCTTTACGTAAGAAGAGTTGGCAAGCCCTCAGTAGGTTATCTGAGGCTCTTTTCTCAGCCTGGCTTGTTTGTGGGGACTTCAATGAAATTCTTATGCCCGACTCAGTGCTAGACCTCTCTGGCAAATGCGGGATTTCTGCGAGGCCTCATCTGATATGGGTTTACATGATCTAGGGTTCGAGGACAGCCCGTTCACATGGTCAAATAACCACGAAGACCCATTTACCGTGCGGGTTAGGCTTAACCATGGGCTGGCTAACGCGAAGTGGTGTGATCTCTATCCTAATACCATGGTATCACATCTTGATGTTCTCCACTGCGATCACTATCCTATTCTGATTCGCACAGCCCCGGCTATTTTTTACCCAGTGTCAAAAAAGAAAAAACATTTGGCTACTTTGGAGTGATTGTGAAGAAGTTAAAAAAAATGCTTGGGATTTTAGTCTTGGCAATTCTAATGCTGATCCAGACCGTCTTAATTTGAATCATTGTCGGATCGGTCTAATACAATGGGATAAAAACTCTCTGAACCAAAATAAAAGTCGAAATAAAGAGCTGGAAAAAATCATCCTTGATGTGGAGGGGGGTGTTATATCGGCGGCATCTAAACATGTGGAATCCGAAGCACGGAAGGAGCTCGAAGAGCTACTTTCTTGCGAGGAGACAGCATGGAAACAACGTAGGCGAGTTCTTTAGATGAGGGACGGGGATCTTAATACTGGTTTCTTTCATGCTAACGCTTCTCATAGACGCAAACGAAATAGCATAATTAGCATAAAAGATAATCGGGGCATTTGGAGGGAAAAAAAGGATGAGATTCATAGTGTGATATCTGATTACTTTCAACATATGTTTTCCTCCATAATTCCATCGCCTACTGTACTAGAAAGTCTTGGAATCTGTCCAACCCCGAGTTACAAATGCAATGAATCGTTCTCTCTACTCCCCGTACACTACTCTGGAAGTGAGTAATGCGTTAAACCAAATGCATCCACTAAAAGCCCCTGGACCGGACGGTATGTCTCCTATCTTTTTCCAGTATTTCTAGCCTGTAGTTAGTAATAATATTTCAAATTGTGTACTTGATGCCCTTAATAACCGTACCTTTCTCCCTAAATTTAACTTCACTCATATTGTGCTTATACCGAAAATAGATACCCCTGAAACTGTTTCCCACTTTATGCCCATTAGTCTATGTAATTTGGTCTATAAACTGATTTCTAAATGCATATCAAACCGCCTGAAACCACTCTTTAATACCATTATTTTTGAATCTCAATCTGCATTCATACCCGGAAGACTCATATCTGATAATATCCTTGTTGCATACGAGCTCAATCACTTCCTTAAAACTAAAGATTCTAGACAAGAGTGTTTTGCAGCACTTAAATTTGACATGAGCAAAGCATATGATAGGGTGGAGTGGATATTTCTTGAGAGGGTTTTGGTAAGGTTTGGTTTCCATAAAAGTGTGGTGGATCTTATTATGATGTGTGTTCGCTCTGTTACTTGTTCTTTTATGCTCACTGGTACTCAATTCTTTTTTTTCTCTCCTCAAAGGGGCATCCAACAGGGTGACCCTTTATCGCCTTCTTTGTTTCTACTATGTGCAGAAGTGTTTAGCTGTCTTATTTAGACGGAGGTGGATGAGGAGGGACTAAGGGGAGTTAGTATTTGCATGGAAGCCCCATCGATATCCCATTTGCTTTTCGCTGACGACACTCTGATTTTTGTACAAGCGGATGGGCAATCAATGTGGATTCCGAAGGAGTTGCTGCAGAAATATGCGTTAGCATCAGGGTAGGAAATTAATTTGCAAACTCAATGGTGTGTAGCAAGAATGTGGCGGAGAAAACAGCGAGGGGCCTAGTGACTATATTGGGGGTTAGCTTAACGGACAAGCATGAAAAATATCTGGGGTTACCAGCTGTAGTCGGGCGCTAAGGGAGGTGTTTGCTTCGATTGAAAATAGAATAAAAGGAAGAATCACTGGCTGGAGCTCGAAGTTTTTGTCACAAGCAGGTAAAGAGGTGTTGGAAAATATACATATAGCCCGACTAAGCACAGCGGAAAATTAAAATTTTAGTTTCTAGGATTTAAACATGCGAGTTTATTAATCCTACGTGCTTATCACGTATCATAGGCTTGCACATCTCTACACTAGTTATTTAAAACTTAAATAAAGAAGATATTACCTTATTTGATTTTTCGTAAAAATCGAAGAGTTTCTTCTTCCTTAACGTAAGCTCCCTAGCTTGCTCCTCGTTCTTTGAATCATCTCCTTCGTTTTTCCCTTTGATGAAGATTTCGAATTCCTCCACCAAAAATGCCTTTGATCAGATTCTTGATTCACTTTAGAGACCCAAGTGTTTCTCCTCTAAAGTTGATCCACACCCTGGATACCCACTCATTTATAATCTTTAGATAGGTTGATCTATAAACGTTTATTATAACTCTAAGGAATAGTGTATGGGATTAAGGTGAAAGCAAGAATTACTTCTCTAAGTATTTTGGAAGAATTTTTGAATTCAAGATCTTGATAGATAATCAAGAACTCAAGAACACTATATAAATGAGAGAGAGAATCGATTTTCTATGCAAGAGGAATGAAAAAAAAATTTGCTTCAAAAGTCATCATCTAATTTTTGTTCTCTACATGTCCTATATATAAGACTAGGTTCTTGCAATTCTTTTTTCATGTAGAACTCTTATACATTAATGCTTTTCCATGTAGGAATAGAAGACTAATTAATTTCTAAATAGAACTCTTCTATTTTAATTAGTTTTCTTTCTCTCCAAGAAATCTTATTTCCTTCTAGAAGAAAATTAATTAAACTCTTTAAGTATTTTCGTCCACCAAATATTCGACCAAGGTTATAAAATATGCCTTTAATAATTAATCCACCATACTAGATTAATTAAAAGTCACTTCCAATTAATTAAATGCTTTCTAGACTTAAGCTTAATTAAATTGATCTTATCAACTTAATTAATTTATTTATCCAACATTTGAATAAATAAAAGTCTTAATTAATTAATCTAATTAATTAATAAATTAACTCAACTACTTTGAATTAAATTTCCTTAATTAAGAAATGGATTTGTCCGAGTATTGTGTGTGACCCTTTAGGTTCACCAACATACTAGTAATGGGTTCATAACCTTTATGATTTAATTTGGACAATTAAATTGTCTCGATTAATTAAATACTTTTAGTTAGCCATCTTATTATTTAATCTCCATTAAATATAAGATACCCATAAATCAAGGAAAAGTTTCTAGCTACTTATCTTGAAGACCTAGATGTAGGCGATTCAAAGTGAACCTTTCCAATCGCGCATTCCATGCAAGTGAGATTCCTCCATCAACTAATTTCCCAATTGAATTAAGGATCGAGGAATTTTATTGGTCGAGATCCTTGCAAATTCAATCTTAATAATTTAAATGTGTTTGACTAGTGATTAATTCATTCAAGAAACTCATTTCTTAATTAATTACTTACTTGCCTTGACCAAGGACTAAATCAGTTAAACCACTTAAAATATTATAGAAAATTCACTTGTTCATCTAGACAAGTGATGGATCCTTTGTTGTCAACACCAACCTCCATATACGAGTCACCACACCCAATCACCAGTCCATATGTGTCATTGTAAAAGAACTGGCACAGGGGTCAAAGCGCAGTGAGTCAATATACAAGAATACTGTGATGACTCAAGTCAAAGAATTAATCTTGCACTATCGTGATTAAGAAACTCCTAATTCGACATATATAGAAATAATTCCAATTTAGGAAGTTTCAGTCAGGGTAATCAATAAACTTGTTCTCAACAAGCACCCGTGTATGTGCACGAGACATTCTCTAATTAAGAGTGTGCATTATAGGCGCAGGTCTATCCGAATTATCAATGTCTCGTCTTGATAATTCTATGACTTGAACCGTATTTAGAAATCACAGTCTTAGAGACTTATTTTATGATATCCATCCAATGAGATATCAAGCCTCATAGCTATGTGTGAATTCTAGGGACTTCATCATACAGTTATAACAATATAATCATAAGATGAAGAAATGCCTTTCATTAATATAATGTAAAACGAAATTGTTTATTACAAGAATAGATAAAGAAAGCCTATTTAGAATTGGCTCGCAGGGCACTATTCTAACAAGAGGTTCTATTAAAAGCAGTAATTCAATCTATTCCGACTTATGCCATGGGATGTTTCAAATTACCGGATTATCTGCTTAAAGAAATAGAATCCACAATGGCGCAATTTCGGTGGAGTAATAAGGATAGTAGGATGATCCATTGGCTTGCCTGGAGCAAACTGTGTAAGAAAAAGGAAGATGGGGGCCTGGGATTTAGAGAACTTCACTCTTTTAATTTAGCTATGTTAGCTAAGCAAGGATGGCGAATTATGTAACAGCCTACAAATCTCCTGAGCCGGTTACTTAAAGCACATTATTTTTCGGATATAGACTTCTTATCAGCACGGTTAGGGTCTAGACCTTCTTTCACCTGGAAAAGTATGTATGAGGCCCAAGATTTCGTTCGCCAAGGCTGTTGGTGGAGAGTTGGAAATGGTGAAAATATATCTATGTGGACGGATCCATGGCTACCTCAAGCAAGGGATTACTGCCCCATCACATGGGATCGTCTTCTTCCATTGGATACTAAGGTGAGTTACTTAATAGATAGTGACACGGATGGTGGAATTTAAACCTAGTTGATTTGGTGTTCTGTCGAAAGGATGCGGACTTTATCAAAAATATACCTTTAGGTTCACGTAATAATGTAGACCGAATAGTGTGGAATGGGTCAAAGTCGGGGGACTTTCTCAATGAAAAGAGCATATCATCTAGCTCGTGCTCTAGCTATTTCGGGAAGACCATCCCCGAGTACTCTGAAATCCCCGAAGCTTTCTTGGCAGTTCATATGGAAAGCTCATGTACCCCCGAAAGTGAGTATTTTTGCATGGAAAGCATGCAAACAGGCGCTCCCTACAATGACAAACCTTCTCAAATGGCGACTTGATGTGTATAAAGGATGTCGGCTATGTGAATCTGAAAATGAGGATTTGTTCCATGTTCTCCTTCATTGCCCATACGCTAGACTCTTTTGGCCATTGATGGGGTTGCCAGCCCGATATGTCATGGATGGTAAGGAGTCAATTGAGCAATGGATTCGCTCATGCCATAAAAATCTGGAGAATGAGGAGTTTGGGAATTTTTTTATTGTCATTTGGTTTTTATAGTTTAATCGGAATAAGAAAGTCATGGAGAATCAGGATTTCCCAACTGAAAATCTTGTCATGAGGACTCGAGCTTTTTTATCGGCCTACTAGGAAGCTAAATTAACACATATAGCAGGTGTGGAGGAGCCTCTGGCAGCGGGCTGGGAACCTCCCGATGAAGGTATTATCAAGATCAACTTTGATGGTGCGAATCTTTTAGAACCAGTGGGCATGGGGAGTGGAATTATAGGTCGTGGTTCAACCGGGCAAGTAATTGCATGGATACAAGTACATCATCTTTTCAAATCATCAGCGGAAGTTAGTGAGGCATTGGCTTGTAGGGAGGCTCTCCGTTTGGCTGTACAAAATGGATGGAGTCGGGTTGTAGTGGAAAGGGATTGTCTACCCTTGATTCAAAAGATAAATTCATCATCGGAAGACTTTTCTTCTGTGGGAGCTTTGATTTCGGATATTCGTTCGTTTATTCTGTTTTTTGTTTTCATTCGTTTTTGTTTTGTCAGTCGTGTCCACAATAATGTTGCGCATTGTCTCGCACGTAGTGCTTCGTTATCTTTAGATGGGGATTCTTCTAATATCCCTCATAATATTTTGGATTTGGTTTTTGGCTGAATTAGTCTAATAATATCTCTATTTTTCTCTTAAAAAAAAAATTCTACAAGTATGCCAGGCATACAATATAAATCAAATTTACGAGGTATTTGACATAGACCACTCGTACTAGAATATTTGTTTCGCTTCATATTGATGTAAGTCACGTTTCATTATCAGTTACAAGTAATTGTTCTTGATACTTAGCCACTCATTTCTAAAATAGAATTATATAATTAACATTTCCCCTAAGAAATAGGTGGATATAGGGACCCTGAGTTTCTGTACGCAGGATTGAAAAACAAACAAATCAATATTTGACTTAAAATCGATAATTAAACATTGGTTACAAACTAAATCTGAACATCGTATTATGTTCGATCCAATTTGAAGCTCGGATCTTGCCTAACCCCATTAGTTAAAAATTGTTCAAACATATGTTATAATATCAAGTCACTCAAAACCAACTCATGTTCGACTCAATTAAAGTTCGTTTGAGCTCGATTCAATTATCAATCGAACAAAGATTAAACATAATTTTTCAAATTCGACGATAATTCGTATAAACTTGAACAATACATTATTTAACTCAACTCGATTTGTGTACAGTACAGCAAATAGCTCAAACACAAATTTTCAGAGTCAATAACTATTTAACTCTACTCGATTTGTGTACACTACCGCACAGATAGAGTCAATAATAATTTTTAAAAATTGAACAATATGTTGTGCAACTCGCCTCTATTCATTTACCCCTAATATCCATTGATATTATAGCCCCATTGTACGCATGTCTCATTTAGGTCTCGTACTCGGGATCGGGTCCAATATGGTGGTAGTCCATCTAACATCATCATATACATATTATTTTTCCCATTATAACCTTTTATCCAACAATATTTGATGAGCCAACCCCATTATACTCGATCCACGTTAGAATTAGATCCCACGGCTCCAAGTAAGCATCACCATCAAAAAAAAAAAATTGCCAAAAGAGGGCAAGGGCAGCACAGTAATTTCGAAAAATAATAACGTAATGGCTCCCGATTGGCAGAGAATCAAAGTGAAGTGGTCCCCCCCTTGGGTCTACACAGCCGTGTGACGTGGCCAAGCTTTATTAGGCAACATCACGCGCTGATCTGTCCACGTGGGGCCACCTTAAATGAATGGCTAGGATCTTTGTCAGATTTTTCTTCATTTAGACGTCCGGACTTATGATTGCGTGAAAGGAAACAAATAATAGGAAAAATTAAATTGATCTCCTTACTTATTGTATAATTATCAAATTCGTCTCAAGTTTTAGAAATTACAAATACCACCCTTCGAAGGGTCTATTTGTAAGGTGTATATGATAAAATACTAAAGTTGTAAAAATTTATAAATACACATGAGGTGTAATTGTTAAAATATTTTAACACGAGAAAGATTTTATGTAATTTTCAAAAAAAACGAAGAGAGTTTGGTAATTACAAAATAGTGAGAGGGTCTGCGTAATTTTTCCTATATAATATCATCAATTTTGAAATTTCGAGTGGGTGTACATGATTCGGTGGTACATGCATCTCATCAACAAATTCCATATTCAAATTTGATAACTTGTTTTCAAAGCATATATTCATGTAATGAATGATAACATATAATCTATTATTATTTTAACTAAACATGGGTTTGATTAAAGTATTGAGTATATATGTGATCAATTATTTCACTAAAAAAACTAATACTCGTATTGCTAAAACCATTTTAGTATTAATGTTGGAGAAGAGTTCCTTTTTAGCATATTCTTTGTTATATATTCCATGTATTATTGAACATTGTGCAACTCTGATTTTATATCATATATTTCGAAGATGCATTTAATAGAATTATGCATTAGTTTAAAACTTATAGAATTTAATCCACATTGTTCTTCTGATTAATGTGGTTCAGACACTATTATGTTACTTATATTTAAAAATTCTACATACAAAATCAGGTTTATTTGCACATAATTTTAGTTTTTGCTTGTATATCATGAGTTTTAATTTTATTTAAAATGTAGAGCTCATTTTTGTATAAATGTGTTATGAATTGATAGTAGTTAACTTATAATTATTGATTCAGTAAAAACTAATACATATTTCATAGTACATTATGCGAGACGGAGATAAAATTATATCAATATGTCTTAACAAGCTTTAATGAAACAAATATTCTATAACGATTAATTATCTCTTTGAGATATCCATTGCAAATCTTACCTGGTCCAACTTTTGTCCTGTATATATAAAATTGAAATGATTAATCACCTCATCACATAGGCCCTCCCCCCAAAGACAAGGTACAACACTGTTTAAGCGCACGCGTGCTGTACCAATCAACATGATCACCTGATTATTAACTCAGGAATAGGCCCCTCCATTTAGGCTTGTCTTTCTAATTTCTATGTCTCCTAGTTTTCTCGAGGCTTTCTTTACATTCTAATTTATCTTGTGATAGATTTTATTAAATATTCCACTCAGAATTAGGGGTATTCACGAGCTGAGTTCAAGCCGAGCATGATAATTTTTCTAGGCTCGAGCTCGATCAAGCCTTTTCCGTTAAGCTCGAGCTCGCGCTCGCGAGCCCAGGCTTGATCTTAGGGGCTCAAATTTTATATGAATACATCAAATATATTATTATATATATATATATATTAAAAAAAGGAAACTCGCAAGCTCCCGAATCCATACAAATGAGCTCGAGTCAAGCTTTTTTTGAGTCGGTTCGACTCGTTGAACACCCGTACTCCCAATATATAAAGGATTGTGATTGTTCATAAAACTAAAGTCTTAATAGCTTTTAAAAATGACATTAAAATTGTGGTAATAATATCCACCCTCATCTCCTTTTCTCGAGTGAATTGATTACATGTATCTAGGGCTCTCGATCAAGTCGAGTTCATTCGATTCATACTTGACATGATACAAAACAAGCTTTTGTATTTGAGACTTGGGCCTGATTTGAAGAGCTTCAAGTCAAATTCGAGTGACATTAAAGTTTGAATTTCAATATTTTTATCTTTTTAGTAAAATTACCAAATAAAAATCCTAACAATTGATACTTCAAAATTATCACAATTCAATTATATTTGCACTGGAATTCCTAAAATTTAACTTCAGGAAGTCATAACACCATTCGATCTCTATATTATTTCATTGTTGGAGAACATTTAAAATAAAAATATAGTTGACTTATTTTTTCCCCTAGGCTACGCGTACTTTTCTTATAATTATGGATTCATGTTTATAAAGTATGAGTAGTATTTATGTAATTTTATATGTTAGTGTACTATTTTTTATCTGCATATATATTATATGTATAATTTATTTATATAAATTCAAACTCAATTTAGGCCGAGCCAAGTTTTACACATATATCACATCATGAATATGAATCATATTAATATATAACAATCCCGGCCAACATGTGAAAACTAGTAACAGTTTCCATCAAAGGGGGTTGACCTGAGTAGAAGTGTTGTTTACTTATATAAAAAGTTTTATGTTCGAGTCCTTGCAAAATAACTATTTCAGCGTAAATCTTCATTACCACGCGTGACAATACCTCGAGGACTTGATCTAAAAACACAAAAATAAATCACAATCAACAAACAGCTACTATTAAAAATTTAAAATGATTCACGTGCATCCGTTGGAACTGAACTGACAATCAGTTTAACTAAGTCATTGAGTAGTTACACAACTTCTTTAATCATTGTATTTATATATATAAGTCAAGATCAAATGACACAAAAACTAAGTGTAAAAACATATCTACAAAGAAGTAATCTTTGGCCTTGTTTTGTGACTATAAACCCAGATCTGTCGGGCTAAGACACTAAAGGTGATCCCCCCACTGTATTAAAAAAAAAAAGGAATTAATCTTTGGAGGAGAATTTCCATAAGACGTTTATTTTATTATAAGAGTCATTCTATTATTATAAAAAGTGGGAAGTTTTATGATGTTAGTGAGATTAAATACTCTAAACTAACATTTCAAGATAATATAATGAAATCTAGCAAGTTCAATTTTTACAAAATCTAAAAATTTGTGATGAGTTTTCTGCCTTTATTTTCCATTTGCCAATGGAATTGGTTCAAAAAGAATGCATATGCATGGGACTTTAAAGATTTTGGGATCTTGGCTCAATGCTTAATGGGGTTATGCATAAAAAAGCTTTTGACTTTTGATCATCTTTTTCTTTGCCCTTTATGTTGGTGGACCCAAAATGATTGGTTTTAGTGAGTCTAAACCTAGGATCTAAATTAAGGTCAATAATAGGCCAAGATTTCTTTGAGTGAATTTTAGGGATTCATTAACTCAACTCCTAGTGTATAATAAATTTTAAATGTGTCTCGTTACATACATAAATTGATTGAAGTAATCCATGTACTTAGAAATCCAGAGCTTATAGGCTTTAGATGTGTCCCATCACGTAGATAGATGGTTGAAGTCACATACGTACTTATAATCTCAAAGCTCAAAGAGTGGCCCGTAATCAAGGAGATTCTTGATGAAATGAAGTAGACAACAAATCGAATAAATTCATGGTTAGACTGGGACCAGCGTTCTCAGTGCATCATACGACTTTGAATGCAGAATGTTTGAGATATTTATACCATCTTGCCTCTACATCTAGTAGTATATTATGAACCGAGATAATTCATCTCGGTCCATCATAGAATTGACCGAGCAAATATAAGAAGTCTATCTTAAAAGAATCTATGCATGTGATGATTTGATTGGATTTGATATTTGGTATAAACCACCAGTCCACACATGCTATTATCGAAGTTGTTAAGAAATTTATTCATCCATCCATACATCCCAATCGCATCCCCGGTGATATGAAGTTTTGTCTTTTACTACTTCATGTGGATGGCCTGTGGTCCAAGGACCCGCTCCATAGAATTATCGAAATATGATGTGATGAAATTATCGAGAAAAAAAAAGGAAGAAATATAATGTGATACAAGAAGACAAACGAAAAATCTTCAAAAAAAGAAAAGAAAATAATTCAAAGTCACGCTTACGAAGTCAATATAAAGTTTCAAGACAATCATATAAATTATTCAGAGTTTTGGGAAAATTCATATTACATAGAGACTTGTACACAAATGATCGTAATTATATAGAATATTAGAGTTTTACATTTCTTACAGATTTTGATTTTATAATTAGTCGACTCTTTGTTGGTTTATCGTGATAAAACCATGAAATATTCTAAATATCTAAGGACACATCTAATCATGCATCAAGTTAAATGTCCGAATACTGTTTTGAGTCCTGCACTACACTTGAATTCTTGAGTATGATTTAAATCCGGTTCTCACGTAAATTGTTCATTATTGTTGGTGCACTTTTCGAAATGAGCATATAAATAAATGTTCTTAGATTAATGTAAAGTGTTTATGAAAGTGAAATTAAGTTACTTTTTGTAGACTTAGGTGTTAGATAAATTTTTGTGGAGGATTTTTTTAGAGACCCCTTATGTGGTTAAAACTTTGATATTTCCACACAATAATTAGGTAGACGGTAAAATTGGACTTTTCATTAATATAAATCATTACTTTCAGATTTTTCCATAGTTGAGATTAAAATCAGGGTTATATGTTTGTGTTAGTAGTAGTGGAAAAGTTTGAGGTTATAATGGCAAACTTTGAATTTTCAGGGAGAAATATGCAATATCCAAGAAGCGCAAAGTTCTCCATCCATTGTTCCCAGATTTCACTTAGGTCCATTGTAAACTTGAATCATATTCATCAAACACAAAGCTAAGGTACAAATGTGCGATCATTTGGACAACCTAACGAACTAATTAAAAAAGGACAAAAAGAATTATCAAACTCATATAGAGTTTCACAACTTTACGACAATCACAATTGCTCACGTATGGTCCACTCTCACACTCACACTTGTCACGCTCCCGAGACCTAACCTCGAGCATTTCCTAAAATTCACTCGTCTCCTTATGCTGGACTAGAGTCAAAGTTCCTTGATACATACAGGACCTTTGCGTGTTTTATATTTCATGGCAAATTGATGGATGGCTTCTTGGATTCCAACAAATGCAACTAGGAATTCAGCTGCATCATTCTGGCTCAACACTTTCTTCACAGCCAATTCAAGTGCCTTCATCCTGCATCAATTTTAGGTGCAGTTTAACAAAAATAAGCAACATCATTAACAACGGAGTTTTAGCAAGTCTCGAAACTCCAAATCTCAATATAATCATAATCATTAATCAAGCGATTCTAGAGATCTCGAATGATCTTCACCATCCTATGTGGTGTGGGGTCTACACAGGGGGGACACAATAATATATGAAGATCAACCGAGACCTCATAGGTACAATCCTTGTCAATGTTGGTAAATTTCATCATCAAATAAATGGTGGGATTGTAATCACAATCATTCATAGAAAAATACTTGAAATCTCGGATGTGGGGTCCACTATGGTGGGTGGAGATCACCAAAGATCTCAATTATGACTCTCATAGATGTTGATAAAATTTCTACTAAATCCAATTGCATAAATGGTCGTGATTGTAACAATTTGAGAATGAGCAAGGAAAAAAAAAAGTTGGACCTGAGGTGTTGGGCCTTCACGTAGACCCGATGGATCTTCTTAAACTCGGACCTTACACAGGCCAATGCAGGCCCATTTTCCTCATTGTTCACCGGGCCAAACGGTAGGTGAAGAATACAATTTGCTTGGATCTCGATCATTTCCTCATCTATAACAGCTTCCTCGATCCGTATATCGTTGATCAATTGGTTTAAGGCCTGTTCCACTCTAACCGGGTCAAATAACGAGTGGGCTAACGACCGAAGTAGCTCGAGAATGGTGGAGGGCCTCCAGTCACCAAGCCAAGAAACCGCAGCTAGTTCATGGGCCGGAGCCCATTTAGGCATGAGGAGCTGGCTCACATCTGATATCATGATTGGGCCCATGGCCCGATTGTAATGGGCCCGGAATCCGTTGAGCTGTTCATCAATGAGCTTCTGCATGGCCCATCTAGCTTTGAGCTGTTTCTTTAGCCTAGCTGCTCCACTCCTCTGTTCTTGCCTCCATAATCCATAATTTCCCCCAGAGGAAATATTTTCACCTGATAAATTAAATACAATAAACAAATATATATATATATATATATGTATATATATTTACAAAAAATCATCATTTTCCAAGAATCAATGCCATTCATGCATGAAAATTGTCGAGAAATAAAGAATATAAAAGTTCCAATTTCACAAGACTTTTTTGTCATGCTGATTAATAAACCAAGAAACTGATTTCTTTTCAATTTTAGCGGAAAAACAACAAACAGAAAAAACACAAAAGAAAATGAGTAATGTTTTTAAATTTTAAAAAACGAAAAAATTACCTATAGACCATCTCATGTTATGGTATATTACCGAAAATCCCCTGATATTATCAAAATTATGTAAAGTCTCACCTCATATTAAGATATTTTTACAATTACACCCCTGTGTATTTAAAAGTTCGTACAATTTCGCCCCCTCTAAACTTTACAAATAAACGCTCGATGGGATCTCATTGTAATTTACCAAAAGTCAGGGGGCTTTGGTAATTTACCAATTTTACAATAATTTTCTTGTCATGCTGATTAATAAATAATAAACCAAGAAACTGATTTCTTTTTCAATTTTAGCGGGAAAAAAAAAGAAAAAACACAAAATAAATAAATAAATTCATTATTGGTTTGAAATTTAAGGAACAGCAGAGAGACTCATTTGTAATGCGTGAAGAAAATTAAAATCGATAAAAAAAAATGAGATAAAGAAAGGATTTAGATTAATTTATAGAAAATGAGTATTGTTTTGAATTTGAAGAAACAACAGAGACTGAAAGACAGTAAATCGATAAAGATATATATATATATATATATATATATAAATATACATTACATGTTTTTTTGGAATCTCGTTTATGGAGAGTGATGCAGGTGAGTTGATTGGAAATGGATTCGACATCTCTGAGTGATTTTCCTTTGATTCTCAAACGTATTTCTTCTTCTTCATCATCACCATTTTCATCATCGGTATTTTCTTGAAAATGTCTCCTGCAGAAAAAAAATCAAAATCAAAATTAAAATTAAAGTAAATTATTTTGTCATCTGTTGAAAAACTTAATAACAGAAAATGGATGAACACTGAAGAAGAGGAGGATGGATATTTACAGTAGGGGTTGAGATGCAGCTCTCTTCATTTTTCTTGATTTTCTTCCGATTAATCCTTTCTAGATGAAGTTATTTAGGTTGAAGAAAGAAAAAAGGGATTTATTTATGTGGAAATTGAATCTTGAATGAACAGTTTAACACAACTAAACGCTTATAGGATATGGTGGTTAATACGCCTAAACTTGACCTGGCTTATATATATATATATATATACACACACACACACACTAGTTCATATATCATAGGTACGCTCGTACCCTTGCTAATGATATATGTGAGTCATGTTTTTCTAATTTTTATTCTCTAAAATAAATAAGTTGGACATTTAGCTTATATACACAGATTTTATACGTGACATAGATTACAAGATGAAATAGAATTTTGTAGTGATAGACATGGCATGGTAGCTCGGTTAGTTGGCAGTTCAAGATGAAATAGAATATTGTAAGGTTTTACTCTCCACTTTTTAATCACCTATGTATACACATGTTAAACTTCTATACGTGTAATAGAAAATATTACACGATTGTGTAACAGAAGATCTGAACTAGCTGATAAGACTTGATATGGCTTAGAGTACATGGTGTGATTACATGTCACTTATATAGTCCAGTTATGCACGGGCATCTTGGTGGGGGCTGCGGTGGTGAGCCGTCTTCAGAGGCAAATGAAGGCAACCAACTTAGCGCACCACATTGGCGTGCATGAGTCCTCCATTGTTGCGAAATATCCCGTTGATAAATAGTTATTGTTCTAAGGGCAATTTTATAAAAGTGTAAGTCAGATTGAAGCCCCTTCGTAAACGAGTGTTTGTGTACGAACTAGTGTTTATCAGTCAAGATATGAATTTTAAAGGATTTTCAGTTGTCAATTTGAGAATTACAAATCGATTTTAGCCTTACCTTGATGACAATCACCATCAAAATGTCAGTGAGATTGAAGCTCCTCCGTAAATGGGTGATAGTTTACGAACTAATGTCTATCAAGATATGAATTTTAAAGAATTTTCACCTGTCAATTTTAGAATTAGAAATCAATTTTAGCCTTACCTCGACAACAATCACTTCTAGGCTGAATTACAGTTCCTTCAACAATATGGTAAAGCTAACAATTATTTAAAACTATGTAGGATTTAAGAGTGTAAATATTGCAATTGTCAAAAGCCTTCATTCCATAACATGATATTTACAACCAACACAAAATACTTACAAACCGGAAGTTAAAAGTGAAAACCCTTCAACATACTCACAATTTCACTCAAAGTCCCAATCTGTACAAGTAAAAGAGACACACGTTCCTTCCAAAGATCAAACTTCATCACTATTTCAAAACATAACAAACCTATACATAATGACATCTTAACGAGGATTCAAGCCCGTTCAGCCTTCTTTAAAGAGCATATTTGCAACTGTTGGTGGAAGCCATGCTGAATTTCCACCATTTTTACCCTCTTCATTACAAACATCATTCTTCTTCTGAATCCTTTTACCTTTATTCAGTCTCCCACCTACATTTCTTCCAACAAATATGCCAACCTTTGTTGCTGTAAATAAACCAAGAGCAATCCCTATAGGCCTCACAGCCCAGTGAAAATCCTCGACATGTTCATATTTTTCCACAATACCTTGACACGTATCAAAAGAAACACGCTCAACTTCCTCGGGATTAGCCAAGAAACAATTGGATTCTTTTCCCAAGACAAATTTTCCCGGGAATCTAACGACTAGGCATCCGTTTGGAAGAATTTTCGAAATTTTTCCACTAGCCCAAGACCCTTTTCTTTTGTGAGGCCACTCGAATTGGGGAGTCGTGATGTTAGCCTTCAGTCTCACAAATTCTCCAATTAAAAATGGTTCAACCAATTTGAGCTCCGACAAATGTCCCCTCCATAGAGTTTCTAGCCCTAAAAAACCAACGACGACACTTTTGTCATGGTGCATGGAATGTAAAATTCCTAGAGATGAATGGTGTTTATTGTCTTTAACCAAACGCACCCAATCCCCCGATGCGAAACCAGAGGTGACCCTTTCTAGAGATAAAGCATTTAGTCTGAGATGATTGTGCCTGTTAGGGATTTGCACCAATACAAATCCATCTTGGTTATCATCCTTCTCGTTTCCAACCACAATTCCTTCAGTTACAGATAAACTTAAAGGCTTGCTAGCATTTAGCGGCTTTCTTGGCCGAACTGTATCACCAACCTGAAGATGATCCTTTGAGAGGAACCATGTGGTACAGCCAGTGGAGTAAGACTTATCTACATAAATATTGCTCCCAAGACCACTCCATACTCCGTCGCTGTACACAGCATTCCGTGAGCTGCAAGCATAGAAATTTAGTTCAAGGGCGAGATGTAGAAAACTATGTGAAAACAGAAAACTGTCCCCTAACCTAAAACTGCTAGAAAGGAGGATAGTAGGATGGTGACAATATATATACACACACACTTTTAAGAACTGAAGAGGGGCTTAGAGACCTGTTTTCAGTCTGACAAACCGTTTTGGTGAGACGAGAGAATTCTTTTACATTGAATCAGGTTTTCAGACACCATGTTACTTTATAGTGAGACATCATAAGTTTCAATGAGATGACTTAATGACAATCACATAGTCATGGAAATGTTTTCCTATATTTTTTTCTTCATTAATTTTTAATCAAGTAAAATCTTATATCTCATCTCTTTCTTTTTTTCTATTTTTTCTTCTCCTCTCTCCCCTTTACATAAACTTAATTAATTTTGTAACAAAAACTTTCTTATCAAATTTTATTTTTTTCAGACACATTGAGTGCGCGTTACCGATTAGTGTGTGCATATATTTACATATATATATATATATATATAAATAAGCAGAGAGAGAGAGAGAGAGAAGGAGGGAGAACCTTTCAAATGCTTGTAAAATGTCTGACATTAGCGGTCGATTGCGAAAATCATACTCGAAACAGCCTCTGAGAACATTTTCTACTGCAGGAGGAAGACCAATGGGAACCTGTGGTTTTTCTTGGCTTATTACAACTGCGTTATATATCTCTTCGACAGATCTCCCAAACCAAGGTGGAGTGCCAGTAAGCATTTCGATCATGCTGCAGGTAAACCCCCATGAATCGGTCTCATAGGACATTGGACCTCTTACTCCAGGTTCCCATTGTTCAGGAGCCATGTAGTTTGGTGTCCCAAGTCTGAAGGCTAAATTCGAATCAGACCATGGAATCCCAAGAAGTAGATATGGAATGCCAAAGTCTCCAAGGACAACATGGTCATTTTGATCAAGAAGGAAATTTGTCGGCTTAAGGTTTAGAATCAAGAAGCCTATTTGGTGCAGTTGTTGAACTCCTTTCGCTAATTCGATAGCATACCTGAAAGAATTTTCGCTCTCTCAACATGAGTACTCTTCACAACTTCAAACTTTTGAGAAAAAGAGGGGGACAGAGAAAAGGGAAAATTATAGACACTCCGCGTGAGACTCTAATTATGAAAAATACCCTGATGTTTGATAAATTACCATTACTTACCGTGTCAATAAAAACATATTACAATTTCTAACCCATGTTTTCGAGTTGTCAGGATTTGACAAGGAGCGTCTTAGTAATTCGCAAAACCTTACGGGCTCTTAGTAATTACCTAATAAGTGAGGGGTGTCCATATAATTATCCCTAAAGAAAAAGACACATGCTCGTTACCTCAGAATATTCGATAATGGAAGCTTTCCTCCTTTAAGCCGGGCCATTCGATCACCTATTGATCCCTCATAAGGTTTCAGAGCTATACAAATCTGTCAAAGAGACAACATAGCAAATTAAAACCCTCATCAATTCGTTATTTGATAAATAAAAACAACACCTTCAATTAAAATTTATATTCACAAAGAAGATTAACCTTTCCCGATATAACTGAGATACCATGCAACCAACAAACGCCTCGCAATTGCTGGGACTTAGATTTTATCCATAGTTCTTCAAACTTACTAAAAAACTCATTTACGCTATCATCCTTTATCGGATGTAACATCTTAACAGCAACTTCATGATACTCATCATAGTCAGAGGCTGATTGATGATGCGTGGCTAACCAAACATCGCCAAAAGGGCCGTGTCCAATCCTATATTTAAGGTTCAGCGATGCAGGATCAATGTATGAATCCGGAAGGGACGGTGTAGCATCAACCGTTGTTAATCGATCAGGATCTCCTTCATAAAGCTCGTAATCGAAAGGAGGTGCAGGAGAGAATGGCTTAATCTGGTCTGCCATTTCCCTCACTAGAACAAAAGTAATAATACAAATTAACAAGTAATTTGTTGTATTATCATTCTACTTAAAGTAATAAATATTTTTCTCAAGTGCCAAATAACATAACTAAAAGCTAAAACTAATCTTGTGCATTGTCAACACCAATTACTATTACTTTTATTGTTAAATCTCCACCTAACATAATATTCCATGATCAATTTTCACTAACCCTTGTTCAAATTGAATTTGAAGTTCTACCCATGATAAGGCAAGCAATCATCATCAACATGCGCTTCACACAAAGTATTTTCCCAGATAACAGAAATTGGAAAAAAATAAAATACTCAATTAAATTCAACAATTATTTAAGATTGAGCGATTAAATATTCGAGATAAAGACATACGATTGAAGTAATAACAAGCTAAATTCGATAGTGAAGCGACAAGTAACGATCCTGCGCAAGTGTAAAAAGCTTGTTTCTTTGTTTTCGTGCCCTAAAATTTGGGAGAAGAATTGAAAGGAATAAGGGATGATTATGAGTAGAAAGGGAAGAGTAAAATAGGATACCCTTTTGGCGCTCCAAAGTCAAGTGGAAGCCATTCCTAAGTCGAATTTTTCCCAAGGTTGAAGAAATGTCACTGTCACAGAGCAGTAATAGTGAGTTCGAATCGGAATTTATCGCCAAAAAGAAATACTTAAGCTCGGCTCGATTTTATTTACGTAACAAATCAATCTGGAACACGCTTCTTACTCGATAAGTTTTGAAATTCTGTTCGGTTGTTATAAAACGATAAAATATGTGTTAAAAATTAAGACACTCAATTTTGACTTATATTCAAATTGACTAAAACTTGTACGAGATCGGTTCAATTTTAAACACAAATTTTGATCTCAATAATAAAAAAAAAATTTAAGAAAAAATCGATTTTATATATCATTCACTTGAAAGTTTACAATGCCCGAAACAATACAATTCATATCAACTCAAATGATGTAGTAAGAATATCTGAAACACCAACTATCAAGTTTTTTGAAGATAACAAATTTTAAGAACTCACAAGCGAACACAAGACAACTCTTGTATTCAAGACCACACTCTTGTTCAATAGAGAAAAACTCTCATTAGAGAGAGAAATCAAATTCTCATTCGAAAGAGAAAATAAAAATTAAACACAAATATAAAATACTATATAAAACCTTGTTTATTGTGCCTCTTCATCTCGTCAGATTTACCTCTGTCTCATTATATCCATTCATATCTCTCTATATCTGTAGTTGGGATGCATAATTTGAAAGAGAGTGCTCCAACCTAGACCGCCGATGAGGTGTTGACAATAGTGGTGATGGAGGTAACCGTCCATGGTTCGCCGTAACGGTCGCAGTGTTCGTCGCGGAGGCCACCGTTCCAGTTCCACGACACCGTCGCGGAACGGTTGCGGACGTTCTACAATTTTTTGGCTTAAATTGCTCAAAAATTATAAAAAAAAAATCCTAAATTTTTTTGTAATTAGTAAATATTGTATTGAATGTCTATCTTTCTTAATTGGAAGATTTTGAACAACAAAGACTAATAAAATGGAATGCAATTTGGCTTATAACTCTGAAATAGAATTATATAATTCTTGCAATTTGTATTACTATGAGATTTCTTTTGCGCATAAAAGTATTTGAATTTGAGTCAATATCACCTTACAAGTTTATGAATGTGAGATTTATTACATAAAATTTATTAAATAACAAATTTTCATTAATACCAAGTAGAGTGACGAGGTGGTACAAAATCATCAGTATCTGATCTATGGGAGTCATGTTGATGATGATACAATCCATATGGATAAGCAAAGCGAGACGATCCAAATTGTTCGCCTTGAGGCTGAGATGGTTGGTTTGGTGCATTGTAAGTAGTAGAGTGGAATGGATATGCACTTGACAATGAGTCATCATGATAAAGATAGTACCCAAATCCTCGATATCCACTACTACTACCTGCACTATCCGAAGATCCATAGTGATGTGCTCGATATCCAGCACCACTTGCACCAGATGAGTAATCATATCCATGATATCCACTAGAACCACCAGAAGATCCATAATTTGTTCCATGGTATCCTATCCCACTTGTAGTGGAAGATGTATGATCATGGTGTCTATTGCGCGAATAGTCCAAGTACTCATCAAAGTGTCCATGCCTGCCTGATAACTCTTGACGAGGACTATACGCCAACTCATGAGCAATCCGATTATCATTGCTAGATCTGTAACTATATCCAAGTGGCACTTGTTGGATCCCTCTCAAGCCAAGACTTTGCATTTGTTCATCAACACTTTTGTATCTTCCGGAGGATTCACCAGAATAAGAATGATCACCACGACTAGAATCTATCGATGATAAAAAAACGTCTTTGTTCTTCAATACCCGGCCGATATCCATGGTCTGTATCTTGTGTGGCATAATAATTTTCACCTCCTTGTGCCCAAGACATACCAGCGTTATATTGATCATCTTGATAGTTGCGGGCACTTCTATCCTCATTCCTTTGTTCGGTAGTATTATCATTTGATCGTTGAGACCTCCCATTGTTTCCCTTATCGGTTCCATCACCACTCTCATCACTATCATCACTGCCATCACTGTCATCACTTAAGTTTTCTGATGTGACATTTTTCCCTTTCGAATTTCTTGATCGCTCCTCATTACGTCGTCTTGGAGCACTAGTAGATGCATGATCGTCTTCTTCTTGCGAGTCGGTAATAACTCTATCCACTTAATCCAAAATATCATCTGACAATGTAGGTAGTTCATTCTCTCTTGTCCATTCTTCCAAGATGTCATCATCTTCGATTATATGGTTCAGATCAATAGGGCTATAATAATCATCGTCTTTTCGGTACGTCATGTTCCTCACACGAAGTCGCATATTATAGTGGCAGTAAATCAATTTGTGCAATTTTTCTATAGCCAGACGATTGCAAAGCTTTGTGTGTATCAAAGACCATGTACTCCAATTCCTCTCACAACCAGAAGACGAGCAAGTTTGGCTTAGCACTTTAATCGCAATTTTTCTCAAGTGAGGAGCTTCTTCACCATAGTTGATCCACCATTCAGCTGAAATAAATTAGAATTGATGACCATTATAATCTATAGTTGCAAAAAATTAAATAAAATAGTTTAAGATTTGAAGAACATTAGAACCTGGAAGAGCTTGTTTAACTGCTTGTAATGCAAGTGGCGAACCGAATTCTCCCATCTTGTTTGTAAATAATTTGATCTACCAACATAAAAAATTTAAAAATTTAAGACTACATCTGAAAAAAATATTAATGAACAAAAAATCAAGATAGTATACCTCATTCATTGCTCGAGCTTGCGAATTTAGGTCTGGTTCAAGTCTCTTTACTACGACCTTCAGACCTCGTCTGACCTCATCCGTGTAAACACTAGTGCCCGAGTATTAAAGTGTGGGGTTCAAAAAATATGCTGAAATATAGACAGACAAAAGTTATTCTTAACTATGTATATGATAATTGACTAAAATATATTATATTACCTGCAGCATGTAACTGTTGGTGTAACTGATTGTACCAACGATCATTAATGACATTCCAGTACAATTGCCAATCTTTAACTCCATCTTTTATTGCTAGTTTTGTCCTGTCCATGGCCTCATATATGATTGATAATGTGGATTTCTTGTCTTGGTCAACAAGTTTTAAAACCTTAACCAGGGGTTCCATTACTGCACAAATTTCTCTCGCCTTCTTCCAAAATCTGGCATCCAAGATTATCTTTGATACTTTTTTAGCTTCTTTTCTTCTTCTTGTAGTATTACTACACTCTTCCCATTCTGAAGTTGTGCACATTCTCTTCAAATCAATATGATGCCGGAGAAGGCTTTCAATGGCAATAAATTGTGTGGCAAATCTTATGATTCCAGGTCTCAACAATTCTCGATCATTCGTATAAATTTTCATGAGATTCACAACTTTATCACTGTTGTATATGAAGCTTGTGATATATTTTGCCTTATCAATATATTTCTTTACTTTTTCCATCTTTCCAATATCTTCTAACATCAGATCAACGCAATGTGCAGCGCAAGGGGACCAAAAGAGATGGAGCCTTTCTTGCATCAATCTCTCGCCAGCAGACTTATTAGCACTTTCACTGTCTGTAACCACATGCACCACATTTTCTTCTCCTATCTCATCAATTACTTTATTCATAAGAGACAAAAAAAAAAAAAATCAGCTATTTTCCTTTTGTTGGTGCAGTCTACAGAAGTGTGATAAATCATATCTCGATCACAATATATCATAAAATTAATGATCGGATGTTTATTTCGGGTGCTCCAACCATCACACATGATAGTACACCCATACTTAGGTCATTTCTCTTTTAGAGTGGACATGTACCTCTCTGTCTTTTACACCTCTTCCTGTAAATAAATACCACCGATTTGGCGTCCTGATGGACCTTGTATTCCTTTCCCAGCATCAGCAATAGTATTTATCATTGATTGATAATAAGGACCACTTTCAGCAATAGCATTGAATATAAACCATTTTGAAATGTCCTTGCCAACTCCTTTTATTTTGTCAGGGGAAAACCAATTTTTTATACTTTTTTGCATTGAGGGGTACATTAGAGGATCAATACCTCTTGACGAAGATTTAGTTGTATCTTTTACGCTAGAGCTCCGTGATATTCCTCCTTTTACACCTAAAGTTGGACCTTGTGAGGAACCGGCCCCAACATGACCTACATGTAGCAAAGACAAAAAATTTAATTTGTAGACAGAATCACATGAACATACAAAAATGGTTTAGAGAGAGATACTCGACACACCGTAACCATAGCGATTATGCATCTCATCCTCGAATGTAGCAGTTTTACAACACTATCTCATGGCGTTTTTCAATTGCCTACTTTCCATTCGTTCTATATGATCGAGATGTAGACCATCAAATTCTTCCTCACCACTACTATTTTCACTATCTAATGTATATGAGATTTCTTGTCGAATATCATGTAATGCTACATCTTTTTTTCTTTTCATTAAATTTCTTTGACTCTTCGAGTCTTGAAGATGCTTCTGAAGCATTCGTGACACCTCTTTTAGAGCTTTTGTACATCTCTCCACATTCCCCGTCACAAGTGCAATGTGTTCTTTTAATCTTGTAATCCCTCAAGTAATAACTTTTTGACAAATTTTGCATTTTATTGTTTTTCGACTATCACCAATTGGCTCGGCAAAATCCCAACCAATATCGCGTTTTGAGGCCATCCTACAAAAAATTACTCATCATGTTATGCTTTAAATTAATCTACATAAACAACCAAAAGATTATAAAAAAAATATAATATGTTATGTAATCATTTCTTCACCATGATATGTTAACAATATATTATTCTTTTATAAAAAAAAAATATTGTACACTGTGCTCACAAGTAATGAATGTCTCCCACATGCTAACAAGAAGTAAATATTAAATGTACAAGATATTCATTAAATACTTCAAGAATATAAATCTACTTATACCTACAAGCTTCAAATTGTAACATATCCCAACTACTATTTGTTGAAGAATTTTCAATTGCTACGGGCACAAGTCAAAAGTAGGAAAATTAATTTTCAATCACATCAAATAAGTAATATATTGATGATTTTCTTATAATGTTCATTCACTTAAATTTTTAACCATGCTGTCAAATGAGTTATTATTTCACATCAGACTAACTATATTTCATTAAATTAAGTAGTTACCCGTTTCCATCTATACATCAAACAATAACAAAATTTATGATAATAACTTTAACAAATTATGAATAAACAAATCAATCAAGAATTGAAATTAGATGTGAATCAAATACTGAATCGATTTCTTTCACCATAAATCACGAATGCTCTCAAAAAGGTAACATCATTTATATATCCAAGTCTAATTCATAGTCTACTATTGGAGGTATCCAATTAACTCTACCTAGAAAAACTCTCAAAGAAAATTCAGATATAGCTTCTGCATCACCTAATAGATGGACAAATGGATGACCATTCTTGTTTTGGTTTTTCAACGTAACCATCAGGGGTTTCTTCTGTGGTTCCAGGCGCTCTTGTGATAACTTTGTATATTTTGATTGGCCCATCTGAAATAATATCGCACATGTCATCATCGCATGAACATAAATACGTAAATGCTTTGACTTTCCATGTGTCAAAATTTGATTCTGTCAATTTGGGAACTTTAGCAAATGCCATATCTAAGCTTTTTTTAAAAAAAAAAAAAAACTAGATTTTGAAAGAAAAAGATCTAAACAAGCAGTTATGCTTGGAAATTTTAAAAATGGATTCATTAACGCTCTGATACCACTTGTTGGTCCCAAGTGGCATACGAAAGGGTCTAGAAGGGGGGGGGGTTGAATAGACCCTTTAGTCTTTTTCGACTTCAAAATTGATTTCGTATTAAACGTATTTGGACGCTTGAAATGATAGGCGCTTGAAGAGTGTCTAACGCTTCACCTTAGCGTTCACATAAGATATTTGAGACTTTGTGAAGCGTCTAATGAAGACTGTTTTATAAAGTTAACTTAGACTTCAGGAATTGAATACTTTGACCTTGTAGGTTAAGCGTTCAGTTCTTTTAATCAGGGTTAGCACAGCGGAATGATTTTGGAGTCTTCTCTTTGAAAGTTTTAGCGTCACAAGATGTTTCTTAGTTGCTTAGCTTTTGATTGTGTTTTACTTATGCAATGATATGATAGATGAATGAAATGACTGAAAAGTAAATAACACAATATTTGTAAGGTTCGTTGGGTGGTGTAATCCCAACTACGTCCTTCTTCTCCTTTGCACTTGGAGGCAATCCACTAAGATGATTCTCAAAGAATCACACAGAATCTTCTACAAATTAGGGAGAGATGGATGTCGATGACTTGAGCTCCTTGATCACACAGATTTCTGCTTCAAATCACTTCAACCCTCTTGCTTCTTTCACCCAGAAATGATGCAAGTATCCAACTTCGACTTCACACAGATCGCGAGGCTTGGATGGGATTTTCTAAAAGGTTTGTTTGATTTTGATGAAGTTCAAACAACTTGGTAATATCTCAGTAGGAATCTGGTTTCTTCAAAAAGAATGTTTGAGATATTTGTTGACTGTCTCAGGAATATAAGAAAAGCAATTTGGATGTTTCTTGAATTTCTGGCTTTTCTGAGAATTTAAGGAATGAGATTTTAATGCAACAGCAATTTGGCTTGATAAAATTGTTGCTTCTCTTTTTTTGGTTTGTTGTTGAAGTCCTATTTATAGGTATTCTTGGAGAAAGTGTCCGTTTGACACATGCACTGGCGCGTGTCTCTCACTTTCGCGAGTGAACAGCTTTTGTCCTTTTTTTTTTCTGAAAATCTGCTGCACGAAAGTTGGTGCTGCAGTCTGAGATAGTTGACAGTCCAATAGGGTGGCTTCTCCGTACGTCTGACAGTACTTATCATATTAAATGCTCTTATCAACATTTAATGCATTTGAAATTAATACCCGTTGGTATTTAATGCTTTGAGAATATTTGCATTAAACTCCTTCTGGACTTAGAAGTAAATTCAGGTGAAATCACTTCTGTCCCATAAGGTAACGCTTGATATAGCTGGCCAAAGTGGACGCTTGGAGACTGTATCTATCTTCTGAGATCAGGCGCTTGAGTCTTCGAACTTTACCACTGATAAACTCACTCAGAAATCATCAGACGCTCAGCCTAAGACTATTTTGCCTAACACTCTAAAGTAAGATAACAAAGCCTAATAAATCTATTACAAGTCTAACGCTTCAAAGCCTATACAAGTTTTCTACGAAAAATAAACTTACAACTTTTTGGGGTCTAACAAAAACTTAATTGTCATCATCAAAACTTCTAACATGAAATTCCTAACAATTTCCCCCTTTTTGATGATGGCAATACTTACTCTTTTATAGTTCAAGAGTTAGACAGCCAAAAGTAAAAGTTAGCTTTGATCAGTAGACGTTAGTTAAAGTTAGTTACGCTTCAACGCGATGTTTCAGCAAGAAAAAATGCATTTCATATTTATCGAGAATTACAAGCATTTTTACAGCTGAATATTTAAAGATATAAGAGACAAGAATATAGATAATGTAAAATCAGAAAGCTTTAATGACTTGGTCTAACTCTGTATCGCTTGGGCATTTCAGCTCGGATAGCTTCAGTCAGATTGTCTTCCAAGATCATCATTGCTTCATGATCTTTGTTGATGATAAGCTTGTTTTCTTCTTGTTGTCTCTTCTTGAATATTGTAAAATGATTATCCCAGTCAGTTGGGTCGATACCAATGTACCTTAGGCAGATTCGAAAAGCTTGGCTAAAATCAGTCATCTTCCTTTCTTCAGCTAAGATCTGTGGATCTGTAGGTTCTGAAATGGATGTTCTCTGAAGAGGAATGTCAAACTGTTCAAGCAGTGCTCTTGTAGGAATTGGTAGGTTTGGATATAACGCTCTAGGAGGTTCCCTTAGCGTACTACTGGGCGCTCCGGATGAACTTTGTTTCAGAGCAGTTATCCAAGACGGGAGATTAAGCGCAGACTGAGAAGGAGGCACTTGACGCTTAGGAGACGGAGGATCTTCAACTTTTGAACTGGACGCTTTCCGCTTTTCTCCTTTCTTCTTCTCTTCCCCCTTATTGCCATCATCAGATTTTAAGAAGTGGTTTGTGAGTACACTTACCTGATGAGCAATCTGAGATAAGGAATCTGTGATGTCATCCAGACGCTTGTCGAAGCGTTCCTGCATAACAAGAAGCTTAGCGCTGGTGGCGTCATTCACAGAGATCTCAAGGGTTGCAAGGCGCTTTTCAAGTTCTTCTTTCATGGCAAGTTGGGTGGCGTGGGCAGCATCCTGCATTTCTTGAAAGTCTTGTTTGCACTCACCAACTGCCGCTTGAGCTGAACTACGCATATGAGCAATCTGAGCGCTCATTACGTGAGTTTCAATCTTTGCCAGGTCTTCCTTAATCCAATGGAGAGATTCTTCACTCTGAGTAGCTTGAGCGCTAATTGTCTCCAAAACAGATTTAAGCAGGGGACCGAAGGCTTGACTCTCATCTGATTGAACCACTTGAGGAGCTGGTCGCTTGAACCGTGATGAGTGTTTGAGAGAGTCAAAAGGAACTTGATAGGCTGGATCAAAAACAGTACCTCGAATATCCAGGGAAGTATCTTCAGCACTATCAATGGTAGCATGTTCAGGAGCGTCAGGAATACTGGTATCTGCAGATTTGGACGCTTCAGATGTCTCAGCAGGCGCTTCCTCAAGCGTTGACTCAGGTGGCGAAAGTCAGTGAATTGAAAGTTCCAGCTTGCTGAGTCGGCATAAGAGGTGGATGTAGAATCCAAGAGTTCAATGAGTCTGGTCCTGGACATACAAGTACCGGAGATAAATGTGCGAAGAGGACTATCAATGGCCCTGATGTACATTGGACCAATGATATCCAGCACATGATCTGGGAAAACTTTGGACGGCGCTTGAGCGATGGAGAATAGTGAATCTGTGCAGTGAGTTCTGGAAAATCCAATCAAGCAATCTGAGGGAAGAGATGCAGGACGTCGATGTGTAGGCACACAGTCCGCATAGTACTCTTCAAGATACGGATAAATGGCTTGAGCGAGCTCTTGATTCCTTTCAAGCAGAGAGAGAACATACTCATAGTGATTGAGTACCTCACTGCGAATGGAAGGGAGCAGCGGATATCCTTTGAATGAATTGATCACTGAGCCGTTCCAAGATCTGAGATTGGCAGTGAAGATTTTATCAAAGAGAGATACGGGAGATAGAATCTTTACCATCAGATTGAAGTTTTCTTCACAGTGGCTTGGAGCAAGATTTAAGCACCGTTCACCAACTGTACCACTGGAAGACGCTTGAGCATTAAACCGAAGAGGGGTGATGGGATAATCTCTGAAGTTCTTGACGTAGACATTGTTCTATTTGATGTCTAATAATTGGGAGCTTGAGAACAGGTCCGAGTCTTTGTTGACGCTTCAGGAGGCAATACTTGGCGAATTGACGCTTCTTGTCATGCATGCCTATGCCGAAAAGATGGGGAGCTTGGACTAACTCTGGGAAGGTGTATTTATGTCCCATGTACGCTTCAACCCAATTTACTTCATTTATACAGAAGTCTGTGCCAGCATTCACCATAGCACGAATGCCTTCAAGATGAATATCTCTTATGGCTTCAAAGCGGTGCTTATCAGGCTGATAGTTGGCATTCCAGACGCTGTCAAAGTAAGCATCAGCTTCAGTCTGGAGCAGATCGGTCAACGATTCAAGGCGCTCACCAGCATGAATCTCTTTATTTTTCCATAGACGAGAGGACGGACCGATGCAAGATTTTCAGGGCTGTGAGCCGTCTGTGGGAAATGTGTGTAACCTTCTCTGTTCAAGACTGACTCTGAGGGATTGAGAAAGCTAGGACGGAGAGGATCATACACACGAACACTGTAATCCCTTAGCGCGAACCCAGTTGGTCTGCTGTGGCCATTGTCAAGATAGTAAGCCACATCCACGGCACATCTAGGAGGTCTGTCTCCTGGTCTGTCTAGAACGGTTGCTTTGATTGCGCTGTCAAAGTCAATCAGTCTTGCAGCGTCAGCTTCTGCAGCAATATATCTTTCTATATTATATCCTGCAGGAATGAAATCTTCGTCGAGCGCTGGGGGCATATAGTTAATTGAATGATCAATTGTCTTCAGCGGATCGAGTTGAAAGAAGTGACGAGGAGCTGTAACGTCTTCAGCAGCGCTCTGATCTTCTGAACGTGCCTCTGTTAAAGTAGCAGGTTCCTCAGGTTCAATTGCAGCTACTTCAGCGGCAACATCTTGAGCGATAGCTACGACTCCAGTCAGGTCAACATCCAACAGAACATCTGTGGACACTTCAGCAGCAGCTGGAACTATAGCTGAAAAACAAGAGCCATCCTCTATAAGAGCAGGATCTTCTACAGATGTAGGAATAGAAATGCTGTGGGAAGAAATAAACTTACCCTGAGAACTAAGCTCAACAGCAGTTTCTGGAGCGCTTGGCTCAACAGCAGCATCTTGAGCGCTTGGCTCAACTACAACTTGAGCGCTTGGCTCAACGGCAACTTGAGCGCTTGGCTCAACAGCAACTTGAGCGCTTGGCTCAACAGCAACTTGAGCGCTTGGCTCAACTGTCTCAGGCTCTTCAGGAGTAGCTTGACGCTTGCTAGTCCTGGAACGCTTAAAGATTTTCTTAATGTTGACTCCTTCAACTAGTTTAGCCGGAGGAGCGGGAGGATCAGCAGCTGGTTCTTCAAAGTCTATTTGCTTAATGATCCCTTCCAGCTTTCGTCTTTTGAGAGGCAACTTGTCCTCGGCATCTTCATCAGTTTCCTCATCAATCTTTTGAGAGGGGACGGCAATTTTAACTTTGGGTTTTCTGGGGGCTCTCTTCTTCGTTGCTGCTGGACGCTTCACAGCTTCCTCTGGCACTGGTCTCTCAGCCTTTTGAGCAAGCAGTTGGCGTTCTTCCAGTCCGCTCAGATAGGGGTCTAGCCGCACCACTAACTTTTGGAGGATTGAACATATTGGTCAGAATCCTTTTTCCCAACAACTTGGACTTATTCAACGGAAGTCCAGACGAGTACACACAATTCGATTTAAACAAGATGTCACTCAGGATGAGTCCATAAGGCTTATTTGAAGCGCTTAGACTGTCCCGAAACCGTCCGAAGATGTACTCACTCCAGTTGATTTTGATGTTGAAGAGTATAGCAACCATCATCTGAAATTGGAACAGGATTTACTTTATCAAAGGTTCCCACGCGGCATTCTATGATCTTGCTGCAGAAATCAGCCAATAACCGATATTTGGACACCAGATCTTTCTTCTCGAAGTATTGAGTGTAAGGAACGTCGTCGTACGCACTCATGATTGCCCATGCTTCCTTAATTTGTTTTAACGTAACAGAATCCAGTGCCTCACCCTCATTAGGCAAATTGAAGTTCTTGGCAATGGTGGAAGCAGATAGGATGAATTCCTTTGGAGACTCCTTCTTGGAGAAGGGAATTTTACAAGAGATGGACTTCTTGTCCTCTGAAAGGGTAGCAGTCTTCCAGAAAGTTTCAACTTCAGTAGGAAACATATAAGAGTATTGGGTTAAGAAGGGTTTGAGCCCAGCTTGGACGACCATGTCCATTACATGTCCGTCAGGTTGATCTGAGTTTGTTCATATAGGAATTTCCAGTCGACAACAAGACCTTCAGTTACCTTGATGGTAGTTTCAGCAGAAGTAGATGATGATTTCTTTGGTGCCATTTTTTGTTTAAAACGAAGAAGATGAACTGAGATTTTCTGTTGTATTGAGAGAGATAAAGAGAGATTTGCAGATATGCGTGAATAGAAAGTAAGTTACTTTTTCTGCAGAGTTTGTGTTTTAAATGACACAGTAAAGAGTTTTTGAAACTTGTGTTGTGTAGTCTTAGTAGGATTTAAACACGTGTAATAACTGTTGAATCTTAGCCATGAATTTATTAACTGCGGACGCGAGTTTTGTGTAAAAGAGAGAAGTTACATTTGGTAATTCTCATATATAAAGATTTGACATCCGAGTTAAAGAAAAATTAACGTTTGGTATTTTCAGAGTGTAACACACGCGCATGTTTGTACACTGACACGTAC
Source organism: Buddleja alternifolia (assembly GCA_019426215.1). Lineage (NCBI taxonomy): Eukaryota > Viridiplantae > Streptophyta > Magnoliopsida > Lamiales > Scrophulariaceae > Buddleja > Buddleja alternifolia. The sequence continues at coordinate 36,752,603 of CM033396.1, forward strand.
ACAAACACGTGCTATCTCTGAACCGTCATTTTTAAAAAATTTGAGTACCCGCCAGTTTGATGTGATAGAGGCGTGTGAGTAGATTACAAAATAGACCTTTGAGTCTACCCACGACCTTGAAAGAAGTTTGAAAAATTTTATGCATGGCTTGTAACAAAATATTTTATAAATTTTTGATAAACTATTCAGCGCTTAGCTGATAAGATGGACGCTTGAAGTCAAAAGACTTCAATATTTTGAGCATTCAATATTTTATGCAAACATAGAACTGAGCGTTGATGATTATGCATCTGAAAATTTTATCATTGACGCTTACAGTTATGATCAAGTAAAAAAATTTTTTTTTTTTTTTTTTTTTAAGAATATTGTGAGATATAACTTAAGTGGATTCCCCCTAAATTATATGCCTAATAAAATATGATGCTTCATGATCAAGCGTTTAAATCAATCATACCTAGTTCACTTCTCAAAGTGAGAAAACGTTGTTCATTGAGTGCTTTGGTGAAGATATCTGCCAGTTGTTTGTCAGTTCCAATGAAGTGCATGGAGATATCTTTCTTTTGAACGTGGTCACGAAGGAAATGGTATCTAATGTCAATGTGTTTGGTTCTTGAATGAAGAACAGGGTTTTGAGTCATGGCTAAAGCGCTTTGGTTATCACAATGAATGGGAGTTGGTCCTAAGATTGTTCCGTAATCTCTAAGTTGTTGCCTCATCCATAGAACTTGTGCACAACAACTTCCTGCAGCTACATACTCAGCTTCGGCTGTGGAGGTAGCTATGGATTGTTGTTTCTTGCTATGCCATGAAACTAACCTATCACCTAAGAATTGACAAGTACCACTAGTGCTTTTACGATCTATTTTGCAACCTGCAAAATCTGCATCTGAGTAACCGATTAGTTCAAAAGGAGAATCCCTGGGATACCATAAGCCCACATGTTGTGTGCCTTTTAGGTATTTAAGGATTTTCTTGGCAGCAGTCAAGTGTGACTCTTTAGGATCAGCTTGGAATCGTGCACACATACATACCGAAAACATAATATCAGGTCTACTGGCAGTGAGATAAAGAAGTGATCCTATGATACCTCTATAATTAGTGATATCAACTTTCTTTCCACTTTCATCTTTATCTAACTTAAGCGTTTGGCTCATTGGAATTTTTGAATATGATGCATTTTCCATACCAAATTTCTTAATCATATCTCGTGTATATTTAGCTTGGTTGATAAATATGCCATTAGGGAGTTGTTTAACTTGTAGTCCTAAGAAGAAGGTTAATTCACCCATCATGCTCATTTCAAATTGTTCTTGCATCATTTTCGAAAATTTCTCACACAGACGCTTATTAGTAGAACCAAATATAATGTCATCAACGTAAATTTGAACTAAGAGAATATCTTCATCATTGGTAATTTTAAATAACGTTGTGTCAACGCTGCCTTTTGAAAAACCTTTACCAATAAGAAAGATAGAGAGAGTGTCATACCATGCTCGAGGTGCTTGCTTAAGCCCATAAAGTGCTTTTTCGAGCTTGTAAACCATACCCTTACCATGATTGTTGATGAATCCTGGAGGTTGCTCCACATACACTTCTTCTTGGAGTTTACCATTCAGGAAGGCACTCTTTACGTCCATTTGAAATACTGTAAACTTGTTAAACGCTGCGTACGCTAGAAACATGCGGATTGCTTCAAGACGAGCAACAGGAGCGTAAGTCTCATCAAAGTCAATGCCCTCCTCTTGGCAGTATCCTTGAGCTACGAGTCTGGCCTTGTTTCTTACAACAATGCCGTCCTCATCCATCTTGTTTCTATATACCCATCTAGTTCCAATAACTCCTTGATGAGTTGGTCTTGGTACTAGCATCCAAACTTTATTTCGCTCAAACTGATTGAGCTCTTCTTGCATAGCTTCAATCCAACTTGGATCACTTAACGCTTCATCCACTTTCTTAGGTTCCATTTGAGATAGAAAGCTTGCGAACATAGCCTCATTAAATGTAGCGGCTCTAGTTCTAACTGGTGCTTCAATATCTCCAATGATTTGCTCAGGTGGATGGTCACGTAACCATAGTCTATCTGTTTGGAAGGGGTTTTGAGAATGAACAGGCGCTTGAGAATCATTCGCTTGACCATTCTCCTGCGTTGGCGCTTCAAGTTCACGATTCCTTCTTTGCTCTTGATGATCATTCTTTCATGATCATCCGTATTTCTTACATGATAATTTAGATTGATTTCACGAGTATTCTTAGGAGGAGGCACTGAGATCTCATCATCATCGTCAGTATCTTCATCAATAGTAATTTTGGACGCTTGATGACATAGATCTTCAACTCCTACATCATTTACATACTTACCTTACTCGGCTCTTGGTTAGCATCATCAAACACAACATGAATAGATTCCTCAACCTTCGATTTGATCTTATTGAGAATGCGAAAATTCTTTCCATTTTTGGCGTAGCCTAGAAAGATTCCTTCATCCGCTTTAGGATCAAAAGTCTTTAGGCTTTGGGATCCATTATTATGGATAAAACATTTAGAACCAAAGACGTGAAAGTATGAAATATTTGGCTTACGTCCCTTCCACAGTTCATATGGAGTTTTTCCATGCTGTTTGTTGATCATGCATCGATTTTGAGTGTAACAAGCAGTGTTGATCGCTTCGGCCCAAAATCTAGGAGCAAGCTTGGATTCAGCTAACATAGTCCTAGCGGCTTCCTTAAGCGTTCGGTTCCGGCGCTCAGCAACACCATTTTGTTGGGGAGTTCTGGGAGCTGAATACTCATGATGTATTCCATTTTCTGCACAAAACTTCTCAACAACCTTGTTAGTAAACTCAGTACCGTGATCGCTTCTTATTCTTGCAACCTTAAGATTTTTCAATGTTTGAAGTTGCCGAATAAGCGCTGTTAACTTGTCACATGTTTCATCTTTGGATGAAAGAAATTCCACCCAAGTAAATCTAGAGAAATCGTCTACTACCACTAAAGTATACTTTTTACCGCTTACACTGATTGTTTGAACAGGTCCAAACAAATCCATGTGAAGTAGTTCAAGTATTCTAGAAGTAGATAGATGAGGTTTTCTCTTGAAAGATGATTTAACTTGTTTACCCATTTGACAAGCGTCACAGAGGCGATCCTTATGAAATGGTCCATTTGGCAATCCCTCTACAAGATTTTGACTTATAAGCTGAGAGATTGTCTTAAAGTTGAGGTGATTCATTTTTCTATGCCATAACCAACCCATTTTAGATTCATTTTTAGCAACAAAGCATGTTGGGTTGTTATCAAGTGTTGAACCCCAATCTACCAAATATACGTTGTTATTCCTTTTTCCTTTTAGTTTAGTAGATTTAGTCTTAGCGTCGTTTATATAGCAATAGTCACTTGAGAATATGACTTCAAAGCCTTTATCGCAGAATTGACTTATGCTTAATAAATTGTGCTTTAGACCCTCAACAAAATAAACATCACTTATCATGATGTTCCCCCTATGCACAGTACCTATACCTTTGGTTTTACCTTTGGAGTTATCACCAAATACAACCTGAGGACCATTGGCAGCTTGATAGTTGATCAGAAGATCTTTGGAACCTGTCATGTGCCTTGACGATCCACTATCAAAATACCAAACAGATGTATTGACTTTAGCTCTAGGTACCTGCAATCAAAAGGGAAGTTCTATTTCTGTTTAGGTACCCATTGTTGCTTGGGTCCTTCAACATTAGTATCCTTGTTAGTGTTAAGTAGAACTTTAGGAACCCAAATTTGCCTTGTCTTCATAGTAGGAATATTGGCCTTTTTGGGTTTCACCTTGTGCTGTGTGTAATTTTTGGATGTATAATAATATCCACGATTATAATAATAGTCATAATCATAATTATCATAGTATCGATAATATGATCTTGACTGTCTTGGATATCGACGCTGGTATTTCCTTGGCTCTGGCTTGGGTTGCACGTTTGGTGCTAGACGCTTAGCGCTTGATTCACAGTGACTAGATTTATCCTTAGCTTTTTGAGCGTTTGGATGAGTCTGTCTTTGTGGATCATTTGCTTTAGCCTTACCCTTGTCTGAGTTAGTTTTGACTTTCTCATTTGGCCTCTTACCATTGTCCCTTGGTTCATTTTGAGTTTGACCTTGTGAACCTTTCTCAACAAAGAAAACACCCTTTCCTTTGTTGTTTGCCGTAACATTAGGTTTGTTTGGTTGTTTACCGAATTCATTGCATCCTAAACCGGTCTTTTCTCCAAACAACCTTGTTATTTCAGTCACATTGTCGAGCTTTCTGGATGCTTTGGACAACGATGAGATGAGCTGTTCTGACTTGGCAAGTCTAGCCATCAGATCAGCTTCTCTCTTGACTATTATATCAAGATCACCTTTCAATTGAATAACTTCACTCTCAAGCGATTGGTTTTTCTCAATGCACTGTTGCTGAATTTGCAACTCTGCTCTGAGCGTTACTTTATCGTTTGTGAGTGATGAAATAATAGCGAGATCATTTTGATATATTTTGGCAGCTTCTTGACATTCATTGTAATATTCTTTGACTTTGTCAAGTAATTCATCATAAGAAAGAGGAATTGATAATTCATTGATTACCTCAGGGGACGCTTCATCATCTCTGGCCATGAGACATATGAGCGCTGAGTCATCTAACGGCTCATCATCATCACTACTTTCGTCTGATGATTCTAAATCTTCAGGTGCTGATGCTGGTTCTGATTCCGCAAGCAAACCTTGTTGTCGAAGGTTGCTCCTGAATTGGTTTCTATCCAAGTAATCCTGCCTTGAGGGCTTGGATACATTTGGATAGGGACAATTTACCTGGTAGTGCCCCGGTTTCCTGCAATTATAACAAAGATTGGTTTTCATTTTTTGTTCACTTGTTAGCCTTGCAGTGTGTGGTTTTGAAACCACTGGAGCTGGGAGACTTTGAGTAGACGCTTGATATTGAGCAGGCGCTTGAGGTAAAGGAACAGAATATTGAGGCGCTTGAAACTGTTGTTGTACGGGAGAAGGCGCTTGATATGAACTTTGTCCTTGATTATTAGGACCTTTTCCTTTCTTTTCATATCTCAAGAACTTCCTGAATCTATTCAGCAAAGCCAACTCTTCTTCCTCATTAATGTCCGAATTCTTTCCTTTGTTACCCGATTTGCCTTTGATTGATGCAATGAGCGCTCCAGATTCAATCACTGGATTACTCACAATGTCACTAGCAGAGTTCAACTCGAACTCAAAAGCTTTTAGCTCTGAAAAGGCGTCTTCTGGAGTTAAGAGATCCAGCATGTTTGATTCTCTCATAGCTGTTGTCTTCATCAAGAATTTACTTGGTAGACTTCTAAAGATCTTAACCACCATTTCTCGATTCTGTAAGTCCATTCCCAACGACGTAAGTTCTGTAACAAGAGCTGTGAATCTTATATCCAATTGCTCTAGCGTTTCATTGGGTAGCATCTTAAATCCGTTAAACTTTTCCTTAGCAATGGAAAGTTTGTTTTCTTTGATTTGAGCTGAACCACCACAGATTGTAGCCAGCTTATCCCATATTTCTTTAGTCGTTTTGCAAGATTTGATTTTATTGAATAAGTTATCATTATCACCAATAGCCGTATACAGAGCGTTGCGACCAACATTGTCCAAGTTAGCTCTTCGACGCTCATCTGGAGACCATTCTTGTTTTAGTTTTTCAACGTAACCATCAGGGGTTTCTTCTGTGGCTCCAGGCGCTCTTGTGATAACTTTGTATATTTTGATTGGCCCATCTGAAATAATATCACACATGTCATCATCGCATGAACATAAATACGTAAATGCTTTGACTTTCCATGTGTCAAAATTTGATTCTGTCAATTTGGGAACTTTAGCAAATGTCATATCTAAGCTTTAAAAAGCAACTAGATTTTGAAAGAAAAGGATCTAAACAAGCAGTTATGCTTGGAAATTTTAAAATTTCAAAATTAACCGCTCTGATACCACTTGTTGGTCCCAAGTGGCATACGAAAGGGTCTAAAAGAGGGGGGGTTGAATAGACCCTTTAGTCTTTTTCGACTTCAAAAAGATTTCGTATTAAACGTATTTGGACGCTTGAAATGATAGGCGCTTGAAGTGTCTAACGCTTCACTTTAGCGTTCACATAAGATATTTGAGACTTTGTGAAGCGTCTAATGAAGACTGTTTTATAAAGTTAACTTAGACTTCAGGAATTAAATACTTTGACCTTGTAGGTTAAGCGTTCAGTTCTTTTAATCAGGGTTAGCACAGCGGAATGATTTTGGAGTCTTCTCTTTGAAAGTTTTAGCGTCAAAAGATGTTTCTTAGTTGCTTAGCTTTTGATTGTGTTTTACTTATGCAATGATATGATAGATGAATGAAATGACTGAAAAGTAAATAACACAATATTTGTAAGGTTCGTTGGGTGGTGTAATCCCAACTACGTCCTTCTTCTCCTTTGCACTTGGAGGCAATCCACTAAAATGATTCTCAAAGAATCACACAGAATCTTCTACAAATTAGGGAGAGATGGATGTCGATGACTTGAGCTCCTTGATCACACAGATTTCTGCTTCAAATCACTTCAACCTTCTTGCTTCTTTCACCCAGAAATGATGCAAGTATCCAACTTCGACTTCACACAGATCGCGAGGCTTGGATGGGATTTTCTAAAAGGTTTGTTTGATTTTGATGAAGTTCAAACAACTTGGTAATATCTCAGTAGGAATCTGGTTTCTTCAAAAAGAATGTTTGAGATATTTGTTGACTGTCTCAGGAATATAAGAAAAGCAAGTAGGATGTTTCTTGAATTTTCTGGCTTTTCTGAGAGTTTAAGGAATGAGATTTTAATGCAACAGCAATTTGGCTTGATAAAATTGTTCTTCTCTTTTTTTGGTTTGTTGTTGAAGTCCTATTTATAGGTATTCTTGGAGAAAGTGTCCGTTTGACACATGCACTGGCGCGTGTCTCTCACTTTCGCGAGTGAACAGCTTTTGTCCTTTTTTTTTTCTGAAAATCTGCTGCACGAAAGTTGGTGCTGCAGTCTGAGATAGTTGACAGTCCAATAGGGTGGCTTCTCCGTACGTCTGACAGTACTTATCATATTAAATGCTCTTATCAACATTTAATGCATTTGAAATTAATACCCGTTGGTATTTAATGCTTTGAGAATATTTGCATTAAACTCCTTCTGGACTTAGAAGTAAATTCAGGTGAAATCACTTCTGTCCCATAAGGTAACGCTTGATATAGCTGGCCAAAGTGGACGCTTGGAGACTGTATCTATCTTCTGAGATCAGGCGCTTGAGTCTTCGAACTTTACCACTGATAAACTCACTCAGAAATCATCAGACGCTCAGCCTAAGACTATTTTGCCTAACACTCTAAAGTAAGATAACAAAGCCTAATAAATCTATTACAAGTCTAACGCTTCAAAGCCTATACAAGTTTTCTACGAAAATAAACTTACAACCTTTTTTAGGGTCTAACAAAAACTTAATTGTCATCATCAAAACTTCTAACATGAAATTCCTAACAATAACCATAGTTTTGTCTAACCTGTTAGAGTCATCAAGTTGGGGGGTTGTGACATGGTTTTAGGGGGTGATTGGCTAAGATAAAATAGTCTAGTTGAATTTGACTATCAGAAAATGAAGTTAACTATTTCTAGACATGGAAAGAAAATCACTATGAAGGCCATCACTGACTCTGCGTCTTTACAACTGATTTCAGCCAAGTCTTTTTCCAAACTTTTTAAAAGAAAGGGGTCATTTGGTATACTAGGACAGTTCTTTGCAGTCACACCTACTTCAGTGGCTGAAAATCACACACAGACTGATTTACAAAACCTTTTAGAATTATATGAAGATGTTTTCAAAGAACCACAAAATTCAACTCCTTCTAGAGGGGTTGAGCATCACATCACTTTACTACCCCACTCAGTCCCAAAGAAACAAATGCCATACAGGTATCTTTTTGCTCAAAACAATGAGATAGAAAGTATAGTGGCAAAGATGTTGGATGTTGGGGTTATCAGGCCTATCCAAAGCCCCTTTGCATCTCCACTTCTTCTATTTAAGAAGAAAGATGGCACTTGGAGGCTTCGTATTGATTACAGTTACCTCAACAGTTTAATTATCAAGCACAAATTTCCTATCCCCACTATAGATGAACTGCTTGATGAGCTTAATGGTGCACAATTTTTTTTCTTTCAAAAATTGATTTAAGGTCAGGGTATTTCCAAATCAAGATGCATGAACCTAACATTGACAAACTGGCTTCACAACACATTAAGGGCACTATACATTTTTAGTTATGTCATTTGGCCGATGTAATGCACCATCAACTTTTCAATCTCTCACGAACAAGGTTTTTGCTACTCATCTCAGAAAATTTATGTTGGTATTTTTTGATGATATCTTAGTTTACAGGTAAGGATGGAGTGAACATTTAATCCATTTAAAACAAATTTTAGAATTACTCAGACAACATGAATTGTATGCTAAAAGAAGCAAATGCAATTTTGAAAAAGCTGAGATAGATTACTTAGGGCATTTAATTTCTAACAAAGGAGTAGCCACTGATCCAACCAAGATTGATAGTAGGGGTGGCAATTTGGGTCTAAAAATATATTTCAAACCTAACTCACCTAGGTTTTAGTTGGGTTGGGTCCTAAGTTTTTTCTTTATGGTTCCAACTGGGTTGGTTCTCACTTATTTTTGGGTCCAATTGGGTCTTAAGTTGGGCCCAATTGGGTCTTAAATTGGGGCCAATATGGGTTCAAATTGGGTCTAACTTAGTTTGAAATTTAATACACCCCCAACACACAATTTACACAAACACTTGAACACATTTACACATACACTACACACTTTTTACACACACTACACATATTTTACACACACTATACACATTTTCACACACTACACATATTTTCACATACTACACATATTTTACACACACTACACATATTTTCACACACAGATGACATTTTCACACAAATTACACACATTTTCACACACCACATATTTTCACATATTTTACACACACTACACATATTTTACACACACAGATGACATTTTCACACAAATTATACACATTTTCACACACCACATATTTTCACATATTTTACACACACTACACACATTTTCACACACTACACATATTTTTACACACACTACACACATTTTCATACACTACACATATTTTCACATATTTTACACACACTACACATATTTTCACATATTTTACACACACTACACATATTTTCACATACACTACACACATTTTCACACACCACATATATTTTCATACATTTTACATACACTATACACATTTTCACACACACTACACACATTTTGCACACACTACACATATCTTCACATACACTACACACATTTTCACACATTACATATATTTTCACATATTTTACATACACTATACACATTTTCACACACACTACACACATTTTACACACACTACACACATTTTCACACACTATACGTATTTTCACACACATTACACTCATTTTCATACACTACACATATTTTCACATATTTTACACACACTATACACATTTTCACACACACTACACACATTTCACACACACTACACATATTTTCCCATACAGATGACATATTTTACACACACTATACACATTTTTACACACAAATGACATATTTTACACACACTACACATATTTTCACATATTTCACATACAGTACACACATTTTCACACACTACACATATTTTACACACACTACACATATTTTCACACACACTACATATATTTTCACACATTTTACACACACTATACACATTTTCACACACACTACACATATTTTACACACACTACACACATTTTCACACACTATACGTATTTTCACACAAATTACACATATTTTCACACACTACACATATTTTCACATATTTTACACACATTATACACATTTTCACACACACTACACACATTTTGCACACACTACACATATTTTCACACCTACATCACACATTTTACATAAACTACACAATACACACACTACACATATTTTCACACGCATATTACATATTTTACACACACTACACATATTTTCACACACACATGACATATTTTACACACACTACACATATTTTCACACACAAATGACATTTTAAACACACTACACACATTTTCACACACTAGACATATTTTCACATATTTTACACACACTACACACATTTTCACACACTACACATATTTTCACATATTTTACACACACTACACACATTTTCACACACTACACATATTTCACATGCATTACACATATTTTCACACACTACACATATTATACACACACTATACATATTTTCACATACACCACACATTTTCACACACTACACATATATGTGTGTAGTGTGTGTAAAATATGTGATGTATGTGAAAATGTGTGTAAAATGTGTAGTGTGTTAAAATGTATGAAGTGTGTAAAATATGTGAAAATATGTGTAGTGTGTGAAATGATGTGTGTAGTGTGTGAAAATATGTGTAGTGTGTGAAATGATGTGTGTAGTGTGTGGAAATGTGTGTAGTGTGTGTAAAATGTGTGATGTGTGTAAAAATGTGTGTAAAATATGTATAGTGTGTGAAAATGTATGTAAAATATGTGTCGTGTGTGAAAATGTGTGATGTGTGTGTAGTGTGTAAAGTACGTGTAGTGTGTGAAAATATGTCTAGTGTGTATAAAAAGTGTGTAGTGTATGTAAAGAGTGTGCATTGTGTGTGAAAATGTGTGTAGTGTGTGTAAAAAGTGTGCATTGTGTGTAAAAAAGTGTGTAGTGTGTGTAAATGTATAGTGTGTGTAAAAAGAGTGTAGTGTGTGTAAAAAATATGGATTGTGTGTGAAAATATGTGTAGTGTGTGTAAAAAGTGTGTAGTGTATGTATAAAGTGTGCATTGTGTGTGAAAAAGTGTGTAGTGTGTGTAAAAAGTGTGCATTGTGTGTGCAAATGTATGTAGTGTGTGTAAACAGTGTGCATTGTGTGTGAAAATATGTATAGTGTGTGTAAAAAGTATGCATTGTGTGTGAAAATGTGTGTAGTGTGTGTAAAATATGTGCATAGTGTGTGAAAATGTGTGTAGTGTGTGTAAAAAATGTGCATTGTGTGTGAAAAAGTGTGTAATGTGTGTTAAAAGTGTGCATTGTGTGTGAAAATGTGTGTAGTGCGTGTGAAAAGTGTGTAGTGTGTGTAAAAAGAGTGTAGTGTGTGTAAAAAGTATGGATTGTGTGTGAAAATATGTGTAGTGTGTGTATAAAGTGTGCATTGTGTGTGAAAAAGTGTGTAGTGCGTGTAAAAAGTAAATCCATTTCAAGGATTGATGAGATCTGCAAAAATTGCAAACCCATTTGAAGAGCAAAACGGGATCAGTATTTTTTGCATACTCGTATGAGAGTTGGGCGGTGGCAGTGGCGGTGGCGGTGGCAGTGGCGGCGGCGGCAGCACGATGGGGGTGGTCTCCATTTTTGGTTTTTGAAGTTTGGTGAAGAAGACAGCCATGGCTGTTGTCTTCTTCCCCATTTTGTCCTTTTTTAAAAAATTTATTTTTTATTAGAAATTTAATATTTTTATTGATTTATTTCTTGGAAATTTAAAAAAATACTACTTTGTTTTATTTCTGACATTTATCAAAAATAAATTCAAATAAAATACTAAATAATATTGTTTATTTTCCTGGAAACAAAAAACAATTTTTACATTTATTTTATTTTGAAAATCTGAAAATTATAGGCTGTATTTGGATTTATTTTGAGCTGGGTTTTTCACCAAAACTCAGCCCAAAACTTGTTTGGTTTGAACTTTTTTGGCCAAATATGGGGCCCATGTTTGGCCAAATATTTTGGTCAAAAAATCTCAAAATTTTTTTGTTCCCTTCCTCAACTCTTCTCTCTCTCTTCGGTCTCTCTCTCTCTCTCCTCCCTCTTTTTCCTCTCTCTCTCTCTCTCTCTCTCTCTCTCTCTCCCCCCCTTTTAGTTTTTGTGTGTGTGTGTGTGTTTTCGTGTGTGTGTCTGTGTGTGTGTGTTTTCGTGTGTGTGTGTGTCTGTGTGTGTGCGTGTGTGTATTGTTGTGTGTGTGTGTGTGTTTTTGTGTGTGTGTGTGTGTGTGTGTGTGTCTATGTGTGTGTGTGTGTGTGTTTTTTCGTGTGTGTGTGTTTGTGTGCGTGTGTGTGTAATTGTGTGTGTATTGTTGTGTGTGTGTGTGTGTTTTCGTGTGTGTGTAATTGTGTGTGTTGGGGGTTGGGAAGACGACACTGTTCCCCAACCCCCTCTTTTTTCTTTTTTTTTATTTATAAAATACTATATGAATAAATAATTATTTTAGAAATTATATAATTATATAAAATACTCATTCATTTATATTATAATAATTTCAAAATTATATTATAATATATTTTTCAATCATCAATTAATCATTAAAATAACTTTTTCAGACAAAACTTGACATGATTTGACTGCTACAGTATTTTTTGTTATCTCTGAAAATAAAACCAAACACATTTTCATCAAAATAACACTCAAATGTTATTTCAAAATAGTTAATCCAAACACATTCTCGCGAAAAATGATTAAAATACTATTTTTTCAAAATAAAACTAAACATATTTTCACCAAAATACACAACTCCCAATAAAATGTTTCACCAAAATTTTCACCAAAATCACCTTCCAAAATAAAACCAAACACAGCCATACAATAATGTTGTGTAATTAACTAATGTAATTTTTTATATGTCTAAATAATATTAAAATTGAAAATGTAATTAAAAATATGTAAAATTATAACTCAAATATCCTTTATTATGAATAATAATTTGTTTACTTTACATACACAGCATTACATACAACACCTGTACTTTTATAAAACATTACAAAAAATACCTAAAAGGTATAATTATCTGAAAAGGCTGCTTTTTTTAGGTTTAAAAAAAGTCAGGGGTATTTCGAAAGTCCACCAAAAATTTTAATGGCGTTGTACTGAAATCCTAATGGAAGGTGCTCAATGTTAGACAGAATAAACGAAATGGATATTAGATGTAATTTATAGAATTAGGGGATTTGTTTTGTAATTAGGCAATACCTCAGGACCCCAGTGTAATAATCCCATATTTTAAAATTTACACATAACTCTTATATATTTTAAATTGTGTATATATACACAATTATACACATAACTCTTATTTATTTAATTACATCAACTACAATATATATATATGTATATAAAATCATAATATTACAATCATTTAAAACTTATTTTTTATTATATTTTTCAATCATTAACTAATTATAAACACAACTTTTCAGACAAAAATTTACATGATTTGACTGCTATAGTAATTTTTGTCTTTTCTGAAAATAAAATCAAACACAAAACCAAGCACATTCTCATCAAAATACACAACTTCCAATAAACTTTTTAACCAAAATTTTCACCAAAAAAGACCCCCAAAATAAAAACAAACACAACCCTTACTTTTCAAAGAGAGACATTTTATAAGGGAGTAAGTACTCTTTATTTATTTTTTTGCCCTCCTCTACTATAGACACCCCATCAAATACCCCCCTCTACCTCTAAAACCTTCAAATACCTCCATTTACTATATTAAAATACATCAAACACCTCTTGGATATATTAATGGACATAAATACCCTTGATTTATGTAAAAGCATAAATCCATTTCCCACTCATCTATTATAATCTAAAGCACTTTGCCTCCTTATGATTACATTTTATTATAATCTGACTCCAAAGTTGATTTAATGCTAAGTTCATTAAATAAATAAATTTTCAATATACGAAATAAATAGTAAAATATGATTTTTGTATTATGAATAAGACATATTAAACTTAAAAAATACTCATGCAAACTAATAGTATATTATTTTCTTTTATATATGCTAATACGCTAATTTTATTTTGAATAATTATTGATAATCATGTTATTCATTGTTAGTTTTTAATAATACTAACTATTTATGTTATAAGTATTATATTACATATTAAGATAAAGTGTTAAACCTATTCATATCATCTTTTTATTATATAACATGTACACACTTATTTCAAAAGTGGGTTTGTCATATTTGAGAGAGATAAACGAGAAAATAACTACAAAAATAAACCAGATTAATTAGATTACTTGTATTTGACTTAACTAAGAAAAATTAAAGACTTAAAATTTATCTTGACTCCCACTGCATTTTTCAAATCCCACACTCCCATGTGGAAATTGGGAATCATCATTGTCATCGATTCCACAGCGGGTATTGAGGTCCTCAATTAATAACATGGGTTGCAATCTAACCGATTTCTGGCCCATTAATTAATTGAAGTGATGTCTAACATCAATTTATCCAATACATATTTCAATACCTTTCCCCATAGTTCACCAAGCCGCAACCTAACCGATTTCTATGTTCGTGAACTACTCGAGTTCATTCCCGCTAACTCCTATAATCTAACGTTCGAATTTCACCTTGCAACCTAACCGGTTTCTGGGGTGAAATATGCTTCGATTGAGGCATTCCATGCACTTAATAAAATTTCAAATTATTTTCAAATGCATAACCCTCATAACTGGGAAGCATTAGACATTTGTAGTAATTTTAATTTTAATAAGCTTGGGGGAGGGCGAGAATGTCATACATCCTTTACTAACTCGGTATTATTTATTTGAGAGAATTTAACTTGTCAAATGTTTGGTCTCACTTTGCACATTAATCAATTTATATAGCGCAACTATCACATATTGAACATACAATAATTCAGACTACTAATAATCATGCCTATCAATATTAACATGAAATTAAATAAATAAATCCATTTACACTCGATCATGGACTTTTCCTAGAAAGCCCGAGCCAATGGGCCATCACAAAGAAAGGTAAAGCGAAAAACTAAACTTTATGGGCTTCAATAATTTTTAAAATTAATTCTACTACAACAACCCATAAAAAGAAAAAATAAATCGAATATAACCTAAGTCCATGACCGGTGTTTTCATCACATAAGACATGCTCGCAATATTAAAACACTTATGTTGATTATATAAAATTTTAGTCCAATCAAAAAGTCCTTTATTAAAAATCCCAACTTTTATGTATTATTTATTTCAATTAAAATCATTCTAGTCCTACTAGATGACTTAGGTATACAAAATTATAAATTAAGCATATCTACCTTTAATTAAAATAATATTACTCCAACTAAAATAAATACATAAAACTTGAAATCCTATTTCATTATGATTTAAAGCAATCTTTAATTGGAAAAACTTTTATTTGATTAAAGAATTAATTATTAATCATCCAAGAAAAATAATATGTATTCATTATTCGAATATTCAAGTAATTTCCAAGTTGAGGAAAAATTAATAATATTTAATCCATAAATTAATTATTAATCTCCAAGAAAAATAATTAATTATTCTAATGAAATATTTTTATTCCAATTAGTTTTATTGGACTCGATTTCATCAAACCCAAGTTACCATCCTTTTAGTCTACTTGGTTTTAATTCAATTGGTCTCAAATTAATTAATTAGAAAAATATGCACGTATTATTAATTTCTGTTGAGCTAGTTTTAATTTAAATCCAAATCACCAATCCAATGGCCCATTTGGAATTAATTAAATTAATTCCCAACTAATTAATAAGTCGAAATTGATTAAATTTTCAATTGGGCTTAATTTGAATTATACCGGGTCATCATCCTTTTGATCCACCCGGATAATTAAAATTACCCAAACCTAAATTTCAATTTCGACCCAATACATAGCTCATTTAACGACCCGGATCCAAGGCCCAGTTCAGCGGGTCGTGTGTCGAAACACACGACCCGTCAGGCCGGGTGGCCTGGCCGTGTGTATTGACACGGCACCAGGCGCCGTGCGGCACACAACGCTTGTGCGCTGCTGCGTCGGGGCCTTCGGGCCCCTTTTTTCATCATTTTCAATTTTTTTCACATATCACAAAATACCCAGATTTACAATAAACACAAAAGATCAAAATCCATGCTTAAAACCGTAAAAACGCAGATTTAATTAACACATAATTGCATGCTTCAAAAATACATATTATGCATATCATAAATCACATAAACATGCTTAAATATGCGAATCAAAGATTGGCTCTGATACCACTGTTAGGTTTCACGAAAAATTAAATAAACGCAGTGGAGGGATTTTAAAAATTTAATTTAAAACCTAAAGTTTAACTTCTTTGAATCGCATATTTAAATCTTTTAATTTGCGTAACGAATAACTACTTACCCGTTGAAGCGAAGTGGTTGGAGAATCCGATTCCTCCTCGAATTGATGAAATATCGGTTTCTTCAATCCTCGTGTAATCTTCAATTCTTGAATTCGTTGACTTTCTTGAATTTGATCCAAACAACGAAATTACCCAGTCTCTAAATTATCACGCACGGATTGATTGACGAAAAATTTCCACTTTTCCTCTAGGGGCGACAACTAGTATAGAGAGAGGAGGATTTTTCTTCTTTTCTTTCTAGGAGAGTTATGAAAGTGTATATCTTGTTTTAAGTCAAAGACTCATTTTATATCTCATGACTTATTGACCAAGACAAACAAAAGATACCTTGTATGTTGGGCGTCCATAACAACTTGACCTAAGAGGCATCCTCATGGACGCCCAATACTAGGCTCGGGGCTTCTTTTGTTTTTCTTCATTATCTATTTAATTAATAACTTATTATATCCAACAAATAAATTAATTAATTAATAATCAAATTAATTAGATAAATTAATTCATTAATTTATTTCCATAGGAAATTAATTAATAATTAATCTTATCCTTATAATTAATTATTTTATCTAATGAATGATTAATTATTTAATTTATTCAATAAATTAAAACTCCTAGAAGAAAAATAGAAACTACTTTTATTTATTTTTCTTTATCAATTCTTTAGCACGACTCTATTTAGGTTCATTTCGTTTGGCAATGCGAGAAAACCAAAGGAAGTGGGAACACCTAGCCAGTCACGTGACTCACTTCGTAGCCAAACGAAATCGAATGATTGGATCATTCAACAACCTTCCAATCGTAAATACCGTATAAGTATAAACCATTTGTTCACGTGCCCCGATCAAGTAAGAGTAATGGTTATGTCAAACTCACTGGACTTGACCATATGTATTAATTATAATAATACGAGATCATTGAGATTGATTTAGTGCCTCACACAATTGTCTCTTTGTGCTTTGGCCAAAGATTTTGATCTCTATTTATCTATAATCACATAGGGTACTTTCTCACTCACTTATGAGAGAACAAATACCATTTTAAATATCAGCTAAGACTACCACTTGCCCATCAAGCCGCATTTCGAGGTCAACCCCACCAACGGGTAAATTGGGTCTAACTACTCTAATGAAATACTTAACATCACAAGTGCATCTTCAGCCTGATATTTCAGATCAAAGGTTCACTTATACCTATTACGCATAATCAGTTCTCTCATTGACAGTCACAGAGTGAAAACCCATGTGACAGAACCGGTGCGAGTCATGTTCAAGCATATCAGTTCCACTGTTGTGCCTACAATCTTAAGCTCCTACCATCCCATGGTACTCGACTGGCACTCCTATGTCAGAGCTAAGATTGTACAAGTGTTCTAAGTCTATATTTGTCCATTAAAGACTTCATATTACTTGAGAACTAATTTTTAGTAATCAAGATCGATCCCTCTAGTGTCATTCTTCCTATCCCATAGGAAGTAGACGGATCGCACTGAAAACATGGACAAAACGTTTTACACTAGTTATAGATGCAGATAAGATTTAAGTGAAAATTAAATAATGCCTTTATTAATAATTATCAAAATAAGTTCATTACAAGAAAGATGTCTTATCATTCTATCCTCTATGGCATCTGAGGGCATAATCTTAACAGAATTTTGCATAGACGGACCTACAATTAAAGATAAATATGATGACAGTATGTAAAAATAAGAATAACAAGTCACGAATGAAAGGAATACAACAATTGAAAAAACTTATTAGATATTCATAATTACCTGCTTGCACGTGAGGAATTACAAAATCCAAATGGGAATTTTGTACAGTTTGAAAACGCCCAAACAAATGACCCGTTGTAGAAGCACCTAAAAATGCAAATCACAAAAAGTTAAATTATTTTACAATTCTGCAAAGAAAAGAAAAATAATCTACACAAATATGAAATTTAAAAATAAACTACACAATGTAAATATAAGAATAAATTACCTTGATGCAAATCGTGAATTATAGAACTCCCCAAACCACTTGAAAAAAAAATCGTGATACTCATGATTTTTCAACATATGTGATTGTGACTGCGTATTTAAATCTGGTATTGTGGGCTATGTAAAATACGGCATGAATTGGGATTGTGACTATGTATTCAAATTTGAAACTGTGGGCTGTGTAAAATACGGCATGAATTGGGGTGGCGTTAACGACGTCACTTGGGTTAACAACAAGTTGTATTGACCCTGATGTTGGATTGGTTCTTTCTCAATATAAAGCTCAATGAATCCATCAACAATGTTAGGATCCAAAAAAAAAAGGCTAAAGTCTCATCGTCTTTGATCTCTATTGTGCTCTCCCTCATCACATTTCTCTTTTCAAATTCAAACTTTATAATTACTTTTAATGAAAAATGATTCTGATCAGTTCTTGTTCTCGCATATAACTTCTCTAACAATTCAGCATATGTGATCGTACGAGATATTCTCATGTTAGTGTTTGGACGAATGATACATCTCACTGAATTTGAGTCTTCAATAATTTGACCATCTATGTATATTAAAATATCAACTGTGTTCACCCTCGACATTTTCTATATAATATCAAAATTCAAATCATAAATAAACACTTAATTCAAAATTATAGTCAATAAATAAAATTATATCTACAAATTATACATAAATTGAAAATTATATACCTACAAAATTAGAATTTATATATACAAATTATACTTCTATATTACAAATTAAACCTAAAAATTATAACTACTCATTCGAAATTATACATACTATGTAAACCTAAACATTTGAAATTATACTTCAAACTTATATAGAAAGTTAAAACCTAACAATAAATTCGAAATTATACCTCTGAAATTATACTTAAATTTCTACGTAATAACAATCTAACATTTATATCAAAGTTCAAAACATAAAAAAACACTAAAAATTGACACCGTACCTAAAAATCAAAATAAAACCTATTAATTCAATAAATATACCAACATATTTGAGAATTATACCAAATAACTTAAAAATTATAGCTAACAAATCGAATTTATGCCTAAAAATTCAAGTTTTGAACCTAAATTACAATACATTACAATAAATAAAAACAATATACAAACTCAAAATTTAAGAAAGTTAAAAGTATAATAAATAAAATTATCTTACTTTCTTGATTGGGGGATAAATTTGGAGGATAAATTTGAAACCTTAGCAACCATGGTGTTTTGGGTATCTAAGGAAGATGAGGGAGAAGGAATGTGGGAATGAAGAAGGGTGGAACAAAATAGCGGCGGTTTTTTTGCAAGTCCAAAAAAATATATATATAACACGTGAGACGACATAGTGAATTTAATTTAATTTAATTTTTTTGTGTCAGACAGTCAAAACGACCGCTGACACAATTTTTTTAAAAAAAATTATATTAAAGTGCGACGATTAGATTTTCCTCTTTTAAAATTATTATTATTAGTTTTAATACAGCTGAGAGTGAGAAATTAAATGTAAATGGGAGAAGAGTAAGATTTGCTATCAAAACTGTAGTGGTATCTTTTTTCTATGTAATATCTGTTTTGTTAAATCAAGATTAGAAGAAAATAGGAGAGAATAAGCTTGTAACTAAAATGAAGTAAGCTTAGGCCTGACAATGTGAGTGAGAGTGTGAGTGTCGCCTGACAATGGGTGGGTCTTACTCAGACTCAAACCCAAAAATTTAGTTTGGGTCTAGATCTAAACCCAAACCAAAAGTAAGCTTAGGCCCCAAAAACAAACCCAAACCCAAACCCAAAAGTTTAAACCACCCATTTATATCTCACTCTTATGCTAAACCCATACTCTCTACCACCACTCACATACTCCTCAGTCCTCACAGCCAGCCGCCGCTGCCGCCGTCGGTCCACCGCCGACCCTTTCTTCTCCGGCGCGTATCTCTCTCTTCAAACTTTTGGATATAATTAGAATATTATATATATTATATGCAATCTGAAATGTACTTACTAAAATCTGATTTTTTTTTTTAATATAATTACCAAAATCAGATTTGTATTATGTATACTTATAATGTTAAAATCTTTTTGTCTTTTGTGGCAATAATGTATTAAATCTGATTTTAAATAGATATACATATATCTAACATTTTTTTTTACAGAACATATATATATATATATGTACGTTTATTTACATACATATATGTGTGTGTGCGCGCACGCATATGTAATGTACACATTCAGATTTCATATATAATATATATATTATAATATTACATATAATTTTTGATCAGTATATTGAGTTCTACATATTTTCTGCACCATCACTAATCAGCCTCAACTATACTTCTTAGCGTATAATGGTGTGTGCAGAAGTTGTTGAATGTTCAGAAATCATTCAAGTGCAGAAAACGTAAAATCAGATCCAGATTCTATAAGATTTATACTCAGTTTGGGTTTGCATTTGTTAATATTATAATATAATATAACATATTTTACAGAATACATATTTATATATTTATATATATAGATTCAGATTATATATATTTATATATATATATTCAGTCTGTAGCTTAGGTAATTTTTTAATATAATATATTTTACAGATTTTATATATATAAATATTCAAATTACGTATTTTTACAGATTTTATATATATAAACAAATTACAAAAAAAAAGAAGAGAAAAATAACAGATTGGGTCTGGTCTTAGACCCATGCAGACACAAAGTTTTGGGTCCAGACCCAAACTTTTGGGTCAGGTTTGGGTGAGACCCACCCATTGCCAAGCTTGTGGACCTTTCATCATTCATTTGCTTTGAATTATTCCCGTGAGATGTCAATTTATGCAATTGTCATGGTCGTCAAGCTTAAGAGTTATATATCTTCAATTTTTTCCCTCATTTGAGTCACAGGATGTTAAGTTCATTTGATACTCTATTTGATTTATTATTGAATATAGCTCATTACTGTTACTATCATATATATATATATATATATATATATATATCAGTGAGGAGTTTTAAGTATCTTGATCTTATTGATACCTTGAGCAGATATGCAACAAAACTTTTACTCAAGCATTGTCTTTGTTATTTGAATATAGTAGGACACTTTTATTGTTCATTGTATGTGATTTGATATAGACTTTGTGGATGAAATTTATTGTTGCCAATTCAATTTTCTATTTCAATAACTACTGCACTCAATTTCTTATAATGTGGAAAAGCTTAATTATTATGTTGGTTGATTACAGGTACCGTACCATTGCATATGTATTTAGGAGAGATGAACAACTTATTGAAGGAATCAGACACAAGCAAAGGTGAAGGTTTATGGATGGTGTTTCCAAAAAATAAGCAATAGATTAGAAAGGTAGGAAAGAAAGAGTGTTTGATTTGACTAGTGCAAATTGCTTCTATCTAGAGTTGCTTATTATGCTACATCTTAGGCTTGAAGGTGAGTGATTCTATGCACCCATATCAATATTCCCGGTCCATCATATATCATTGGATGCAGGGGTAAGATTATAAAAAACGCCTCAATCATCATAATCTATAACAACGCACAATGGACTGGGTAGTTGAATGGGGAATTTGGTCAGTGAGCCAGAAGTTGTATTCTCATATGAGAATTTGACGCTTTGATTGAACATATGCATTCCTAATCATCAAAAAGAAAAAAAACATATGCAGTCCTCAAAAGCAATTGCATGCTACTTGAATCTTAATTTTACTACTCCTATTTGCTCTTACAACCCTTATTCTTTTTTCAAAATATGGATTTTACATCTTTAAAGTTAATAATGTATCAATGAGTTTAATGCTTGTTGCTATATTTACACACACTTTAAATCTATTAAAACAATTTTGATTTTACTATTAAGAACATTAATTATGACGTTTTAATTTTTCAGTAACTTTTTTATTAAATTTTCATTAGTGATTTTGCTGGGCACAATCACTGCGCCTTGCGCGGTGCCCAACTTGCTAGTATATATATATATATATATATAGTAGTGCCTACAAAGCAAACATATTAGGCAGCAAGCAATTAGTGTTGCTTTTTTTTACCAGTGTGTCATTGAGGCATATACATATTACAGGTCACGGTTCTTGATTAAGCGATTGATAGTATGGATGATTCTTCTTACGCTCTGTCACAACTTTTTCAAAGAATAATCGAATGGAGGAAGATTGAACCATGTCACTGGAGGTTGAATGAACCAAGTCACTGGAGGTTGATTGAACCAAGTCACAGGAGGTTGATTGAACCAGCAGATGTGATCGACGACAAAGTCGAAATTCCCTGGACTGCACGACATCTTTTACTTCTTGGCAGTTATGTTTTAAATCTGAACTCCAACACCAACTCCAGTGTATTGTGCGCCACAAAGTCGTGTCTTGATGAACTCCTTCACTGCAGTTATGAGGCTGACGGTTATAGAAAAGCCGTCAAAACCCTTATGTCTTTCACGGAAAATCTTCAGGTGCTTTTCATGGTGCCAAAGCCTCACCAATTATCTGACAATGACGCTGCCACCCTCAAGAGAAATGAAATTATGTCAGCTTTTATTAATTTCCTTCTTAAATTACTATATAATAGTAATGGTGGTAGTAGTAGTAGAGATTTGATGATGATTGAGGATAGAATGAAGCGTCGTGTTGAGAAGGAGCTTAGGTTTGTTGAGATGGTTCTTGGGGATACTTCATTATTGGTAAGCGCTGATGAGGAGATTATAGAAGTCGAGAATATGTTGGATGAATTTGAAGCAGTGGCCAATGAAGCTGGTAGTGTAGTGCATTCCTTCATTTTCTCTACTACTATTACTAACCCAGTGGCATTAGATTCTCTATTTCAACATATCGAAGACTTGAAAGGTAATATCATGAAATTCTCGAATCTGCAGCCCTGTATCGTCAAAACTTTTAGTAGCACCATAACTCCAAAGATGTCTACTGTGGATTCACTTTTTGTTGTCAATTCAGTACTTGATGATCTCGAACATCTAATTGATGATCGGAACAAGGACAAAAGCCTTATTGTTGATGTGAAGGGTCAAATCAAAATACTCCACCACTGGCTAGAGCTTTCCCGGTCCTTCCTCAGGGAGCATATAAATGTGCCACCATACTCGGAGTTGAAACAACACCTGATGAGAATTAGAGACGTCGCATATCAAGTGGAATATCTAATCAATTCTTTTTTGGTTGGAGATTCTCCTCTCTGGTATCTCACCATCAGGCTTCCTGATGTCATCTACAATATTAAGCATGTAGGGACTAGGCTCAAAGAAATCAATGAAAGTTACGACATTGGAGCCCTAAATGTTGCAAAGGATTTCAGTGCACCACTATCATTACAAGCAAAGCAAAATTCTGAAGTTGGAGACGTTGTTGGTTTTGAGGACAATACAATATATATTCTGGATCAACTTGTAGGAGGAAAGGAGCATCTCCAAATTATTTCCATCTTTGGGATGCCAGGACTTGGTAAGACAACTCTGGCCAAGAAATTGTACGATCATCCCTCAGTTAACTATCACTTTGACAGACGATCGTGGTGCGTCGTTTCCCATACATATCAGAGGAAATGCGTATTGGTTGACATTTCCATTAGTATAACAAATGACCTTACCAAAGATGAGATCTTAAATATGGAAGAAGAAAGTTTGGGCGAACACATTTATAAAAGTCTAAAGGGAAGGAGATACCTAATAGTAATGGATGATGTATGGAATTCAAACGTGTGGAATGACTTGAGAAGATATTTCCCAGATGATGGAAATGGGAGCCGAATATTGTTCACCAGTCGGAATAAAGATGCGGTTCCACCTAATGGTATTATTCATGAGCTTCCCACTTTGTCAAATGAACAATGTTGGGAACTATTACAGAAGAAGTTGTTCCAGGGTGAAACTTGCCCTCCACAATTGGTAGGTTCTGGGAAGAAAATTGCAGCGAATTGCTCTGGCCTCCCCCTTGCAGTAGTTGTTATAGCTGGAATTCTTTCAACTATGGACAGAGAGATGAGTACATGGGAAAATGTGGGAGGAAGTTTGGCTTCATATATTTTTGCACAAGGAAACAATTCAACAATGCAAATATTGGAACTCAGTTACAAACATCTACCATATCATTTGAAACCGTGCTTTCTCTATTTTGCAGCATTTCAAGAAGATAAAAGAATCCCTGTTCGGAAATTAAAATCGCTTTGGATTGCTGAAGGATTTATATGCAAGGAAGAGAGGAAGAGCTTAGAGAGTGTAGCAGAAGAATATTTAATGGAGCTAATTGATAAAAGTCTAGTGATAGTTAGTGGAAGAAGATCGGATGGTGGAGTCAAAAATTGCGTTATTCATGATCTATTACGTGACTTGTGCTTGAGAAGAGCCGAAGAAGAAAACTTCCTGAAATTTGTCACCGAGTAAGCTTACTCAAAAACACTTTTTTTCCTTTTTTTTTCTTTTTTTTGGGTTGGATTTCAATTTTGTTTTTGTTTTTGTTTTTTCCTCAGTAACCACTCAATATACGCGAAACACCAGCGCCTGTATGTCCCAATGCGTTCTATCGGTATGCCTTCAATTTATGACGATTTGCATCCACATTTGGGACTTTATGGGCAGCATGTTCGCTCTTTTCTTGGCTATCTTCAGGACTCACCATTGTGTGTTATAAACATGAAATTACTTAGAGTCCTAGATTGCTGGAAATTCAACTCATGTCGTGATTTTGTTGGAATTGAACTTGTGATTCACTTGAGATACTTAGCGATTCATCGCATGCCAGCTTCAATAAGCAGCCTTGTGAATCTAGAATTTCTTCTTGTGAATGGCAAAGTTTGTATATCCTCAAGTATTCTGAAAATGGTGAAATTGAGATACCTTCAAGCAGACGAAGCAAGATTCGACCAGGATTGTGATCCCTCCTCCCTAGCAAATTATAACCTACAAATGCTTTCTACTGTAAATGTTTACAATCTAAAGGATGAAGAGATACTGAAATGTTTAACCAATCTCCGCAAACTCAAATACAGATGTGAACCATTAATGGTTGGCGACGGGTCATCATATCGCTATCCAGATCTCCGCTTCCTCAGTCAGCTTGAGTCACTCCACATGATTAACGTTTTGAGATATGAGATAGCTGCTGTAGAGATTAACTTTCCATTGAATATAAAAAAGCTGACATTATCTGGATTGAACTTGCCTTGGGAAAAGATGTCAATAGTTGGGAGATTGACAAACCTTCAAGTTCTGAAAGTAGTACTGGACGCTTTTGTGGGAGAAACATGGGACACAAGAAATGGAGAATTCCAGCAGCTGAGATTCTTGAAAATGGAACTATTACAACTCAATCAATGGAATGCCTCGAGCGAACATTTCCCAAAGCTTCAACAACTGGTTTTGAATCGCTGCACCAATCTGCAAGAGATTCCTTGTGAAATAGGTGAAATTGATACGTTGCCGTTGATTGAGGTACATTATTGTCAAAAATCAGTGGTGGAATCTGCTATACAAATTCAAGAAGAACAACGGGACATGGGAAATGAAGAGCTTAGGATCATCATCAGGAGTTATGTGGATATGCCATTCGTGTAGCATCCCATCTATAAATCTATACTCTTTTTTTTTTCAGAAAAACTAGAAAACATGTCTGATCGATTATATCAAGGAAAAAGGAACATTTGCACAGTAACATTTTGTTGTTTGTCTCATGTCTGACAGGCTTGAGGTTTGATTATGATGATAATAATTTGTCAGGCAACTCGGATGATGAAGTAAGATCTTATGCTGGCACTTCAATTTCTTCCTCCATTTCTTCAGTCTCTCTGTTATTTATTACAGCATGACAATGAAGGTCCTAGTAATTTGTATGATAAGGGAAATGGCAATTCTTGTACTAATTTGTAAAAGCAGATGAATCCATTCGTTGATGCGGGATAGTTCCGAGATGATGAACATCGATTCCCAGTGCGAAATTGGGATCCGATCTGCCTCATGACAGACTAGATAGCGTTATTCATTTTGAGTTTCTGGTTTTTTGTTGTAGAGATTAGATCCTGCATCATACGTGTAACAGGAAAGAAAAAGTCATTTGATGAACTAGACAAAGTTTCATCGCCCCACGCAGATAGAAGAAAAGATCTTTCCACTAAGAGTTTACTTATCCCGGCTATGATACTGGTAAAGAGTACTTTTTTGTCCGGATCGAGGATTTCTTTGATGCTCCCATTGGAATATCAGACGGACTGACCCTCAGTTAGTTTAAAAAGAGGGAAACATTTTTGAGGATGAGTGGAATTGAGCACCAAAATATTTTGATATTGTTATAAAATAACCCCAAATATTATGAAATATACACAAATATTTTAAAGTAGAGAGACTAGAGAATTAAGAAGAGAATTCTTTCTTTGATTTTGGTGTGTCTTAACAATACAATTTCATGTCCTATTTATAGGCACAAAATAGTAGGTACAATTATTTCAAGAGTTGAGTACATAATGGAAAAGATGAATTTACAAATAGTGGAAGAGCAATGATCATCCACTATAACATAAAGAGGAGGAGAAATGATTATCCATCATATCATGTAGTGGAGGATACATGGACATTCATATAATTATTCATAACACTCCCCCTTAGATGTCCATCACTTAAGAATATGCCTCGTTAAAATCTTACTAGGAAAAATCCTGTGGGATAAAAACCTAGTGAAGGAAAAAGAGTACATAATTCTTTCAATACGCAATCAGATGCTGCCACATTAAAAACCTTACCAGGAAAACCCAGTGGGAAAAAACCTTGGTTAAGGGAAAAAGAGTGCAGCGCGTATTATCTCCCCCTCATGACAATATCAGTCAAGATCTTTAAGTTTACGCACGCCAATATTGTAAACTAGTTTTTCAAATGTTGCTGTAGGAAGTGCCTTGGTGAACAAATCAGCAAGATTATCTCTGGAACGGATTTGTTGAACAGTGATATCACCATTCTTCTGAAGATCGTGAGTAAAAAAGAACTTTGGTGAAATATGCTTTGTTCTATCTCCTTTAATGTACCCTTCTTTCAATTGTGCGATACATGCGGAATTATCTTCATATAAGATCGTCGGGATCATTTTTCCAGAAGATAAACCACAAGTCCCTCGAATATGTTGAATTATAGATCTTAACCAAACACATTCTCGACTCGCCTCGTGAATAGCTAAGATTTCTGCATGATTAGATGATGTGGCCGATATAGTTTGTTTCATAGATCGCCATGAAATGGCTGTGCCACCACATGTAAATAAATAGCCCGTTTGTGAACGACCACTATGAGGATCAGACATATATCCAGCATCTGCATATCCAATCAGTTCGGATTTGGGTACATTTGAATAAAACAAGCTCATATCCATTGTTCCTCTAAGATAGCGAAGTACCTGCTTAACCCCATTCCAATGCCTTCGCGTAGGAGAAGAACTATATCTTGATAATAGATTAACAGCAAATGCTATATCAGGTCGAGTATAACAAGCAAGATACATTAGTGCACCTATTGCACTTAGATATGGTACTTCAGGACCAAGTAATTCTTCATCATTTTCTCGAGGTCGAAAAGGATCTTTGTTCACATCTAGTGACCTTACGACCATCGGGGTGTTCAATGGATGTGATTTATCCATGTAGAATCGCTTTAACACCTTTGATATATAAGCATCTTGATATACAAAAATTCCGTTCTTTAAATATTCAATTTGAAACCCAAGGCAAAATTTTGTTCTTCCAAGATCTTTCATTTCAAATTCTTTCTTTAAACAATTAACAGTTTTTGAAATCTCTTCAGGAGTTCCAACGATATTTAAATCGTCAACATAAACTGTAATTATAACAAACTCATTTCCAGATCTTTTCATGAAAATACAAGGACAAATTTGATCATTCTTATATCCTTCCTTCAACAAATATTCATTGAGACGATTATACCACATTCGTCCAGATTGTTTCAGTCCATACAATGACTTACTTAATTTAATTGAATAATGTTCTCGAGAACTTGAATTATATGCTTCAGGCATATTAAATCCTTCAGGGATTTTCATATATATATCATTATCAAGCGAGCCATACAAATAGGCTGTAACAACATCCATTAGACGCAAATCAAGTTTTTCATGCACTGCCAGACTTATTATATAACGAAAAGTAGTTGCATCCACCACAGGAGAATAAGTCTCCTCATAATCTATGCCAGGTCGTTGCGAAAACCCTTGGGCAACAAGACGTGCCTTATATCTTACAATTTCACTTTTCTCATTTCGTTTTCGCACAAATACCCATTTGTATCCTACTGGCTTTACATCTTCAGGTGTACGGACTACAGGTCCAAAAACTTTTCGTTTTTCAAGCGAGTTTAACTCTGCCCCCATTGCGTATTTCCATTTTGGCCAATCATTTCTTTGTCGACATTCATTAACAGACTTTGGTTCTTGATCCTCATTATCATTCATCATATTTAGCGCTACATTATATGCAAATTTATCATCAACGTTGACTTCATTTCGATTCCATCGTTTCCCGTTCATAACATAATCGATTGAGATCTCATTATTTTCACAATTTTCAGGTACCTGAGGTTCTTCTGGAACCGAAATATTAGTTATGACTGGGGACTCTTCTAGAGTTATTTTATCCTCGATTAGACCATCTTGATTCTTAGCTCCTTTTCTTTTTCGAGGATGACTATCTTTGGAACCGATAGGTCTACCACGCTTCAAGCGTGCAGTAGACTCATTACTTTGACCTTCAGGGACAACAATTCTTACTGGAGCATTAACAGCTGGTACATGTGACTTAGTCACTTTTTTTAGGTCAGTAAATGCGTCTGGCAGTTGGTTAGCTAAACCTTGCAAGTGAATTATCTTTTGAACTTCCAGTTCACTTTGTTTTGTTCGAGGATCAAGATGAGATAAAGATAATTCATTCCAACTAATTTTCTTTTCCAGCTGCTTATTTTCTCCCCCTAATGTTGGGAAATTTGATTCATCAAAATGACAATCAGCAAATCGAGCCGTAAATAAATCTCCAGTCAATGGCTCTAGATACTTTATTATCGATGGAGAATCGAATCCAACATATATTCCCAATTTCCTTTGAGGACCCATCTTAGTGCGTTGTGGTGGAGCAATTGGAACATATACCGCACATCCAAAAATTCTTAGATGGGAAATATTTGGTTCCTGACCAAAAACCAAGTGTAATGGGGAGAACTTATGATAACTTGTTGTCCTTATGCGAATAAGTGCTGCTGCATGCCAAATAGCATGTCCCCAACAAAAAATAGGAAGTTTTGATCTCATAAGCAAAGGTCTTGCAATTAACTGCAGACGCTTAATAAACGATTCTGCTAGACCGTTTTGTGTATGAACATGTGCTACAGGATGTTCAACATCAATTCCAATAGACATACAATAGTCATTGAACGTTTTGGAAGTAAATTCATCCGCATTATCAAGGCGTATCTTCTTAATTGGATAATCAGGAAAATGTGCTCGTAGTCTAATCAATTGAGCAAGCAATCTCGCAAACGCCAGGTTGCGAGTTGATAGCAAAGATACATGTGACCATCTTGTTGATGCATCAATTAAAACCATAAAATATCTAAATGGTCCACACGACGGGTGTATTGGTCCACAAATATCACCTTGAATACGTTCCAAAAACGTAAGAGATTCACTTCCTACTTTTGTTGTTGATGGTCGAATAATCAATTTTCCTTGCGAACAAGCAGCACATGAGAAATCATTCGATTGAAGAATCTGCTGGCTCTTCAATGGATGACCACATGAATTCTCAATTATCTTTCGCATCATAATTGATCCGGGATGGCCCAACCGGTCATGCCAAACAACAAACTTATTTTGATTTGTAAACTTCTGGTTTACGATAACATGTGTTTCAATAGTAGATATATGCGTGTAGTACAAACCAGAAGAAAATGCAGGCAATTTTTCCAATATACATTTATCACCAGATATTGTATTAGTGATGTAAAGATACTCAATATTGTCATCACTTGTTGTCTCAATATGATATCCATTTCGGCGGATATCTTTGAAGCTTAGTAAATTTCTTTGAGACTTTGTAGAATATAATGCTTCATCAATATAAAATTGCGTTCATCCGGGTAACAATATATTAGCTCTGCCGGAGCCTTCAATTAACTTTGTACTACCCGATATAGTACTAACATTGGCTTCTTGCATTACTAAATAAGAGAAGTATTTTTTATTCTTGAGAATGGTGTGAGTTGTGGCACTATCAGCGAGACACATATCTTCATTATTGATGTTGCTGCTGATCGAGTAAATACTCATTCTTTATTGAAACATAAAAAGAAATAAATCAATACCAAATAATATTATTTAATATTAGAAACGACAATCATATGAATAAATTCATTTATTGATCTTAAAAGGAAACAACATGCTTAAATATTTATTTATAAATTACTAGAATTAAAACGTAACAAATTTATTTTTTAACACTTCCATTTCCAATCAAGTGATTAATTTTTCCATCAGGATCAGCAAAGAAATCAGCAACATCTAAATGAGTGTCATCAAAATGGCCACGATCAGAATCGCTTTCTTCAAAAGAAAAATTTGTTTCTATCTTCTTTCCTTTACCTTTTAACGATTCTTGGTAAAGGTCAACAAGATGTTTTGGTGTACGACAGGTACGAGACCAATGACCTTTACCACCACAACGATAGCATAAATTTTCCAAAGATTTGCTATTTTGGCCACCTTCATTTTTCTCTTCATTATTTTTCCACTTCTGGTGGAAAGATGTGTTCTTTGAATAACTACCACGATTTCCAAAACCATATCCACGACCACGTCCACGTCCATGTCCAATACCACGACCTCTACCACGGCCACGGCCACGACCACGACCACGATTTGGTTCATTATTAAAATGGTTATGGGTTGTTACATTCACTTCAGGGAATGGAACAGAACCAGTTGGACGGGACTCGTGATTTTTCATCAAAAGCTCATTATTTTGTTCAGCCACAAGTAGGCAAGAAATCAGTCCAGAATATTTCTGAAAACCTTTTTCACGATATTGCTGCTGCAGGAGCACATTGGATGCATGAAAAGTAGAGAATGTTTTTTCTAACATATCCTCATCGTTGATTTTTTCTCCACACAATTTCAATTGAGAACTGATTCTAAACATTGCAGAGTTATACTCACTTACGGTTTTGAAATCTTGCAATCGTAAATGCATCCAATCATAACGAGCTTTTGGAAGAATAACAGTTTTCTGGTGGTCATATCTTTCTTTTAAATTATTCCAAAGAACAAGTGGATCTTTTATAGTAAGATACTCATTTTTTAAGCTTTCATGAAGGTGGTGACGAAGGAAAATCATAGCTTTGGCCTTTTCTTGATTAGATGCTTTATTTCCTTCTTTAATTGTTTCTCCAAGACCATTTGCATCTAAATGAATTTCAGCATCTAACACCCAAGATAAATAATTCTTCCCCGTAATGTCAAGAGCCACAAAATCAAGTTTTGCAAGATTCGTCATTATAACACTATCATCAAAGTATAAGAAAAGTTAGATAGTGAATCAATAAACGATAATAATAAGACATATAATGCGTGGGGATGTCAGTATAACCTGCTTGATTTGTTAGAACATGTGATACTATAAAGTTTGGAATATTTCATCATGTATCTATTCTATATGCACACACCTTGATGACTACTCACGGAAGGCAAAGAAAACCTAGAAGTAAAGACTAAATTTCCTTATGTGCCATTAAACATGAAAACTTAATATAAAAATTATTTTATGATGATCATTCATAATGGTTCTGTAAAGTAAATATATATATGATGTTAATGGATGCAAACAAATAGATGAGATAATTTTCCCACCTAGTTCTCTTCCTCTGCAGGTGCTTTTGCTTCTACCTCAATGCCAATCCGAAAAGATAATGACTAACAACTTGAGACGGATCGTGTTGATAACGTGTTATAAAATAACCCCAAATATTATGAAATATACACAAATATTTTAAAGTAGAGAGACTAGAGAATTAAGAAGAGAATTCTTTCTTTGATTTTGGTGTGTCTTAACAATACAATTTCATGTCCTATTTATAGGCACAAAATAGTAGGTACAATTATTTCAAGAGTTGAGTACATAATGGAAAAGATGAATTTACAAATAGTGGAAGAGCAATGATCATCCACTATAACATAAAGAGGAGGAGAAATGATTATCCATCATATCATGTAGTGGAGGATACATGGACATTCATATAATTATTCATAACAGATATAAATATTTTGCAGTCCATATTTTTTAAGCCTAACTGAACCCGTCTTATGGGCCGGTTCACGGTTTAACTGTTCAGACCGACCGGTCCGATCTCGTTTTTTGAGAACACTGGTTTTTATGGATGCTAAATAGGGGCTTATGGTGTTCAGATGTGGTTGAGAAAAGCAAAGACAGTTGATATTGTTGATTCAAGAAAGACCAAAATTGTGAGGCTTTGTATGGACGTGTTTTCATTTCATTCGATGGTCACTTTCTATAATGTACCGGATTGTTTGGGTTATGTTTAGCTGTATTTTCAAGTATGTTTTAGGATTTTGTATTGAGAATGTGAATTATCGGTATTTGTGCAAGAATATTGAATATTGTGATGTATTTAGTTGTATTTTTAAAAAATGGTTGGAAGTAGTAT
The DNA here is from genome assembly GCA_019426215.1 of Buddleja alternifolia. NCBI lineage: Eukaryota > Viridiplantae > Streptophyta > Magnoliopsida > Lamiales > Scrophulariaceae > Buddleja > Buddleja alternifolia. The sequence goes on from CM033396.1 coordinate 36,785,623, forward strand.
TGATGTGATATAAATATGATATTTTATTGGAATTTGATGTAGAAAATGATTGAGATAGTTATAAAGTAGTAATGAAAAAAATTAATAGTGAGGATAAAATAATTGTTGTTGAGTAAAGATGTTTGGTGGACTGATTGAAATTTTAAAAACTCAAAATTGGGGCCAAATGAATTTGAACTTTAGTCTCAATTTGAGGCAATATAATATTTAACCACTTGGTCTAAAAAGTTACTTTTGCTTATAGTTCCCTTTGAAAATATTTAATTATCTCCTAAGTTTCGAAGTCTGACTTTTATTTCTATTTGTTATATTTTAAGTAAACATATTTATATGTTTAAATTTAAAATTAACTTATAATATTTAAAAAGTAGAACCAAAAGATACACTTGAAAATAGTGTAATTGTTTATGAAAATTGAAAAAGGTTTTCTATTTTTTTTTCTTCTGTTTTTGTATTTTTATTTTGTAAGAAAATTGAAAATTGAAAATTGAAAATTTTAAATTGGGGCCAAATGAGGATAAAGGATGTTTGTAGTAGATGAGAATAAATTGTAACCAAAAAAAAAAAAAGAATAAATAGTTTTTGAAAGAAAGGGTTCGAATGTGGATTTACATTTTCTAGATCCAGAAAATGAAATTCCTTTTCTGAAAATATGGCTGAACATAACCTTGGTTTTTGCTTGAAAATGGTAGGTATGTCTGGTTGTGTTTTTTAAAATAGTTTGAATTGATGATTTAATGATTTATGATGTATGAAATGATTGAGTTATTTAAAAATAATAATCACATATATATAAATAGTATTGTAGATCAAATTGAAGTGAAAATGCAAATCCACGATATTAGAATATGACAAAAAAAAATTATTTGGCAACATAAATAAACGATATATATATATATATATATATGGTAAATAATATTGGCACTCCAAAAATGTTATTGACACTCCACTATTCAATACAAATTTCTTTCTAAAAATAATGAAAAGTGGAGCTCCAGTAGTAATTTTTGGAGTACCAATATCAACTCCCTATATATATATATATATATATATATATATATATATATATATATATATATATATATACCTCCTAAAGGATTTCTAATTTACACACATTATTAATGTGACAACCTGATTGAGTGGTGGATTTAATCTTCTTCTTTTACTCAATGAATAAATAGAAGTAACTTTATGTAACTCTACATCTGATCATTATCTTTATGAATTTCATTATATGATACTAATCTAATTATATTTTTTATTGTGGTAGATAATTAAGATTCTTAATTTTTATTTGTCTTGACTCTTTTGCCATTAAAAATTTAAATTATATAGAGATACTTTAGGTATGTCAAAAATTCTAAAAAATCAACTCGTACTTTTATATTAGAATAGATAGATAGATAAATATATTAATGTAGTAAGAATAATACTATTTAATAATATACGTAATTTTTTTAAAAGATAGATAGATAGTGGGGGATGGGAATAGGATTCAGTTTGGGGAGGATATCTGGCTTGGGGACGATCCGTTAGCTCTCCAATGTATACACCCTATTCCACCGGAAGACCTCCGTCGCACTATTGCTCAATATTGGATATCGGGGCTTGGTTGGGACTGGGACGCCCTTCAGGAACTACCGGTAGTTGTTAAAAATAAGTTGCAAGAGGTCACTTTGGATGAGTTGTCTACCCAGAAGGATAGGTCACGATGGTTATTTTCTCTGGACGGTAAATATGGCTGTAAGAGTGCGTATGAAGCATTAACTCGAGCTGCCATTCCGATGGGGGACATGAAACCGTGGCTGAGACTTTAGAAAGTACCGGGAGCTCAGAGACGTCGCATGTTTTTATGGCTGCTACGTCATAATAAAGTGATGACTAACTCTATGCTGAAGAATCGAGGAGTTCCAATTTAGGATAGTTACCCTATCTGTGGGGCCGAAATCGATACCCCCTTGCATGCCGTCCGTGATTGTGGTTGGGCAAAAAAGTTTTAGCTTCAACTTGTTCACCCTAATTTTTACAGTGTTTTTTTCTCAGGCACAGCACAGGAATGGCTTGACTGGAACCTATCCCACAAGATAAACAGGTATGAGTGGTGCGATAAATGGGATATTGTGTTTACTAAAACTCTTGCTTTCCTTTGGCAGGTCCGAAATGAGGTGACTCATGGTGGCCGAGAGGTGATCCCCACGGGGGATCTAGATGTGATACATAAACGAATTGATGGTACTATTAATGCCCTTAACTTCGATCCGGATGTGATGCATCTCCAAATACACACGGGTTAGACAAACCGCCTCCCGAATACACCAAACTCAGTGTTGATGTTGCAGTGGCATTGGGAGGCCAAACGGGGATTGGAGGTACCCTTAGGAACGAACATGGAACATGGTTAAGGGGGTTCAGTGGTCGCATTGACCCATGTTCGTCGCTGGAGGCAGAGATGCGTGCCATCATTTTGATTGTCGAGCTGCACTTAATAGCATTGTGGACGCCTCCACGGAGCATCATCATTTTGATGTGATCTCTCGCATTCGTTGTGTGCAAGAGCGAGACTGGGATGTCTCATTTCAACTGGTTTGGCGGGAAGCAAACCAAGTAGCGGACGCTTTAGCTAAGTTGGGGCTTAATTCGCACATGCACCTCACAGATGCACCACACTCACAAGTCTATCACCTCTTAGATAATGATGGAGAAGGCATTACATGGCCTCGTTTTGTGACTATTAGCCCGGGTATGTCGGGCTAGATGATAGTTTTTGGGTACCCCCCTCCATTGCAATGAAAAAAAAAACATTGATATAGTAGCTATCAAAAATATTTTAGCTTAACCAAAGGCCTGTTAGCCTAGTGATATCAACTTTCACTTTTATATGGCAGGACTTGGGTTCAGTTCCACACTGTCACAAGCTATAACTTTTCTCTCCTAAGTTGGGGTCTTATAGAATCTGTTTGACCCATGATTAAAAATTATTGACCCGGGTTTATCGGGTTAGGGTATCCCCTTTATTTAGAATTCAAAAAAAAAAGTACTTTAGTCTAACCCAAGCTTCTTAGCCTAATGATATCAGTTTTCACTTTCATGTTGGGGGGGGGGGATGCGGGGTCATGGGTTCAATTTCAAGCTCACAAGTTGTGACTTTTTTCTCCTTATTTGGAGTCTTGCAAGGTCCGTGTGGCCATGATTAAAAATTGTCGGCTTGGATTTGTCGGATCAGGGTATCCCATTCGTTTAAAATTTAAAAATAAAAATACTCTAGCCTATAAATATACATTGAATGTTAATATATGAGTAAAATTCGAACAATTAATAAATTATGTTAATAAAATTTTGCTCAATCACAAGATTGAGCTTTAAAGACTCTACAATGAAAAGAGGTCTTACATTTTAGTCTCACATTTATAATTCTACTTCTATACAGTCTGTCTCTTTAATAGTCTGTACTTAGTAGTTAGTACATGTTAATAATTGAATGTTAATTTTGCAATTAAAAAAAAAAAAGGAGTTGATTGCTAATGAGTTGTTTCGCGCTAAAATTCATGATCTAAACATAGCATTAGCTTTTCCTTTTCATCCAAAATACTCTAATTTTGACTTGCTATTTCAAGCAAAATTTTCAAAGAGAGAGACTAAAAAACTTAATAACAAAACAAGCTCAATATTCACAACTTCACCTTCTCAGTTCATCCTACATAACATGGCTACATCTAATCTGCTGATAAACTCCTAATCTTCACCAACATTAACGACACTCGATCTTGAAATTCAAGTACAATTCTTCTCTTCCCATACTTTTCGTTTCAGACCTCGAAACTTTGAGCATGATACCAACTCCTTGAGAGAATGGCTTAACCTCAATCTCGGTTCTGTAAAATCCGTTTCTTCTCCACAACCCGAGAGCTTTAGGTTGCCATATTGATCTTCACTACTAACATGATGTTTCCCTATTGCATCACGAGCATGCGACCTGTTTAACAGAATCGCTTATTTCCATTAAAAACGATATGCTGTTAAAAAGTTTAGTTCACTAGATAAATACATGCTGCTCTACTTACACTGAACAACTTCTGGATTCGAGACTCTGATTCTTAGGACGTTCTTGAGACGGTGGAAGGTCGATTCTCAAATGCTGGATGAAATGAAGCTGCAATTATTAAAGAAAGTCGTAAGACGAAAAAGCTATAAAATCCCAAGAACAACAGAAAAAGTTTTAATACATCGATTCATGAATTATAGATTTACTTTAAACAAGTTGATTCATGAATTATAGTTACTTTAAAAAGTCTTTAAAAAAAGTCCTATCATCCTCCTTTCCAATTTTGATCCTTAAATATTCACCTTGAAATAGATATGTACATAGCACAATGAAAGATAACTTATGTAGTAGTAACTTAAAGTCAACTCGACTCATGTTGCAAAATACTCTTATTTAGCACGTCTAACAGCGAGAAACGCGTTTCATATTGTGGGAAATTCCAAAGAAACTGCATTCAACTTAGCAGAGATCTTCTAAAATGCACAATTTTGTAGTGTTCTTTTTCTCTAACATTGAGATATAATATACGAATTCAATATAATCAATAGCTTTTAATCAAACGTACATATTCGACAAACATGTACACGAAAAAATAGCTCTATATTTCCTATAATTCCATTCTCGCCAAATTATGGAACAACACGCAACCGAAAGTTCGAAGCTTCGAAGATTTAATTTTATAATTCACAGATATTTGTACAGAGAAACACAATCAAACCTGATCACCATCTTTAATCCCATAATTTTGAATGCAATCTTTCTCTTTGATTAGCTTTTGACCTTCATAAGATAAACAAAAATGGCTCCATACAAGTGACCTGTTTGGCAAAGAGTTCAAATGTATTCATTAAACATACATAAATATACATACATAAATATATATGTCCATAGATGAAATCCCAAGATTCACTAATCTCATAACCTTTTTTTTTTTTCAAAAAAAGCTTATGTCTTTGTCAAATTTGAGGCCATCTGAGAAGACACCTATGTTCTTGACATTAAATATTTTAAACTGAAATTCCTAAAGAAAAATAGATATTTTTCTCGGATTTGGTCCCGAAAAGGCTAAAATTCGTGCGCGCGCGCACACACATATATATGTGTATATATATATATATATATATTTGAAAACCATCAAAAAAACAAAAAGAAAGAAAATTGGAGGCTTTTCACTCTCATACCATAAATTTTTGCCTTCATCCTTAGAACAAAGGCTAAATTCTTCCTCAATAGCTAATTTAAGCCTAGCCACTGTAGCATTTCTTGCCACGTAAAAACCTACAAAAATCAATTATTTCAACCACAATAAAACCTCCAAAACAATAAATAAAAAGAATCTCCGAAAAAACAAGAAATGGGTGAAATATAAAGTTTATTTATTTACCGAAAGAAGAGCCATCCAATTTAAGAACAGAAAGTTTGAGAAGCTGCTCTGGAAGCTTTCGGTATGTCGTCAAAGTACTCCTCTTGTAAAGAGAAAATGGGATTGAAATCTTTCGATCTTTGTTCAAGGTTTTGGGCAAAACCTTCACCATTTCTAAAACCAGATTTTGTTTATTTTCTTCGGAAATAGATGTACTATTTTATTGAAGAAAAAAATGAAGAAGAGTATGGATGAAAGGAGTTGTAGAATGTGTGTGTATTTTAAAAAAGTTGACCGTTGTATTTGTGTGTTTTGTGGAGGGAATGTTTGGCAAGTGTGTTGGTACGCAAATTCTGGTCTGGTCGAACTCAATTGTAATTTAATCGACAACTAAATTATATTTTTATCATATGATTGATTGTGAATTACATTTATCAAATTGTATTTGAATTAGACTACCCGTACACAAATGTTTCACTATGTGCATTTAGGACCCTTATTAGTTGAATAATAATGAAATTGATATTTTTGTTGTTTTTTTCGTTTGTAAGATAGCTAGTATTCATTTTTAATTAATAGAAATAGTATTTTATATGAGTCAGACAATAATTGATATTTAATAAATTATTTGTGTTTTTATGTTTTATAATTGCGTAATACTCATTTAGTACTAAAAAATTATTATAATTTTCAAATTTTATATTAAAAATGATTTTCTTCTAGTCAAAATTAGAGTATTATTCGTTGAGTATAATATGAGATATGTAAAGTATGATTATTATTCGAATGCATACGGAAACCAAAAATATTTTTCAATTATAATACATACATGTATTATATGAGTATAATACGGGTTTTAGCTAATAGAGTATACCGAGTACATTGAACCGACACATTTTTCACAAAATGAAGTTACACCGACACGTCCAAAGATGAAGATAAAAAAGCATGAGTTTTACCTTCGTCTAATTTTTTTAGTAGATGCCTCTTTCTTCCTCGTCTGCTCAACGGCACAATGTATATTGTTGAGTTTGGATCTTATGTTACAAAATGATGTCCCATTTCGAATCTAATTTGAGAAGAAGTGTCTACAATATTCTCTCAAAAATAAACTTAACATGGACTAAATACACATGCCGGTGTAAGTGTTTTATGAAATATGAGATACGATATTATTTTGAAATAAAAGATTTCAAATAGAATAAATTGATCATATTTGCCAAAAGAAAAGGAGACGGAAATGTTTCAACAAAACAATTTTCAAGATCATTTCCACCATTTTTCATTTTCAGAAACATCAACAAGATCATAAAGTAGTACCCAACATCCTACTCTGCAAGACTGCAACAACAAAGTATGTACCCCAACATCCTACTCTGCAAGACTGCAACAACAAAGTATGTACCCAACATCCTACTCCACACCCATTGTCGCCATCAAATCCTATTCAATAAATCAAGAATTTTTACATCACAAAATTAAAAATTTCAATAAGGTCATAAAAAATACATAAATAACTCCGTTGAAACACAACAAACTCAATTAAACACTTACAATTTCAATAAACATCATCCTTGTCCCCTGACATTCTTTTTTTTTTTTTTGATTTGTCCCCTGACATTCAATATAGCAGAAGTTCATTTTTCGTTCACAAAAATACGCAACCAATCAAGGAGACAAAACAATCATTTCTACATGCGGTAGCTACTAATCATTTAACATTTTCGATTTCTTGTTTCGGTTCCTGCTCATCTGAGACAAACTCAGAGCTATCTTCATCTGCAACGATAGCACTCTTGAACATTTCATCGCTTTCTAAAGCTGCAACTTTCTCTTTATCTCCTTTCAGCAGTTCAATCACTTCAAGAATCGTCGGTCTCTTCTCGGGTAGATTATGGGAGCATATTAGCCCAACAAAGACAACCCTTTTCAGCTCTTCTTCCACATACTTACCGTTTAGCCTTTGATCTGCAAGTTCATCAAACTTTCTTTCACAAGCCAATGGTAGAGCCCAATCTGTAATTGTGCGTTTGATTGTTGGACTGATCTTCTCCAAGGGTTTCTTGCCAGTAGCAAGCTCAAGAAGAAGAATGCCAAAACTGTAAACGTCGCAGCTCTCGGAAGCCTTCCCTAACATGGCGTATTCAGGGGCGAGGTAGCCGAGAGTACCCTTAACCCTAGTGGTTACATGTGTTGCACCGTCGGGTATTAACCTTGCAAATCCAAAATCAGCAACTTGAGCTTTGAACTCACTATCGAGCAATACGTTGCTAGCTTTAATGTCTCTGTGGATTATGTGTGGAGTTGCATGGAGGTGCAGATAGCTGGAATAAAACAATTGTTTCATTCAATAACAGGAAGAAACTGAAAGAAAGGACTCTGAGTCCCGAGACAATCTCAACCGTCCAAGTGGTGGAACCTGTGTGAGGCCCACCATGCATGGATGGATGAGATTGTTCCGAGACTCCCTAAGAATCAATTGGACAGTTGTTTAAGTATGTACGTAATGTTGGGATTATTCAATAGAAGGAATAAACTGAAAGAAAGTAAAGTTGGGATTGTTCTCAAGAGGTATTGTGACTCTGAGTCGTGAGACAATCTCAACCGTCCAAGTGGTGAGACCGAGACCAGCATGAGGACCATCGTACATGGATGGTTGTGATTTTCAAGGAATTTGAGTCCTCATACAATCTCAACCGTCCAAATTGATGAGACCAGCGTGAGGTCCACCATACGCGGATGGTTGTGAAATTGTGATTGTCATGGAACTTAAGTCCCGAGACAATCTCAACCGTCCAAAGTGGTGAGACCCGGTTGAGGTCAAACATACACAAATGATTGGGATTGTCAAGGAACTCGAGTCTTGAGACAATCTCAACTAGGGGTGGGCGTCGGGTGGGTAATTCGGGTTCGGGTAGTTCGGGTTCGGGTATTTCGGGTTTGGGTAGCAATTTTTGCTACCCAATTAGATACCCGAAATTGTCAGGTACCCGGTTACCCCTTTCAATCTGGTTAATAGCTTTGGGAATCTTTATGAGTTGGTTGGATGTTCAAACTTCAAAAGTAAAGTTCCTTTACTCTTTTTTATTTTATATTATATTTAACCTCAATCAACTACATTTTGGCATTATACAGAAAGGAAATTTTTGCCTACATCAACTTTTTCTCTCTCCCAAATTCCACCATTCTCCGAAATCTAGTCCAATACTTTCTCTCTCTACCCTCTCACTTCTGATCTGAGTCAACTCGCTCATTTCATCTTCGCAAACTCACCTACGATACGTATACACACAAGATCCATACACGCATCTATACATACATATACACGCAGGTGTTTAATTAGGTTAGCGTAATTAAACTTGAGCACCTCAATTTTTAAATTTGGGTCAAAACAGAGGCCTGCGACTCTGTTTTGTTTTTGCATTTTGCAAGCTAAAGCTGCAAGCAAAAGAGGCTTTAGCTTGCATTTGTTTTTTGGTTTTTTAAAATATTATTAATATTCATTTAAATGTGAAATTAAGAAATAAGTTAAGATTTAACAATTAATTAAATTGAAATTGAATGTAACAGGTGAAGAGTTAAGAGGTTTTTTCTTTTGTGTTCTGCACGGTATATGTATCAATGTATGTGTGTGTGTGTATATATATATATATATATATATATATTGCTTTGAAACTCGGGTACCCGATTGGGTAATCGGGTAGGAACTTCCTACCCGATACCCAAACCCGAACTGTAGATCGGGTTCGGGTAATACCCGATACCCGAAATTTTTTTAAAAACTGCTACCCGAATTACCCGAACCCGATCGGGTCGGGTGGGTACCCCAAAAACCGACCCGAACGCCCAGCCCTAATCTCAACCTTCCAGAGCGGTGAGACCAGTGTGAGATCCATTGATCCATCATACATTAATGGTCCAGGAACTGGATTCCCTAGACTCCTAAGAATCAGTCAGACAGTAGTATTCAGTACGTACGCAATGCCTTCAGCAGCACCGATAGCAATGTTCATCCGTCGGGTCCAATCAAGATGACATTCAGCCGAGTGCTGCCCGTGAAGATGAGATAGTAGACTCAGATTAGTCATGTAATCATAGATGATTAGACGCTCTTGCCCTTCTGCACAATAACCGCGTAAAGTCAGCAAATTCTTGTGGCGTACACGAGCAAGTATCTCGACCTCAACAGAAAACTCCATCTCGGCTTTGTCACTCCACGACTTTAACCTTTTCACAGCTATCTGTAGAAGTATGAGAGAGAAAGAACTCAACCATACATAATATATAAGAAGAAATGCATCATCCTGTTCAAGAACTCTACTGAACTGCCCTGGTTCTCTACATTATCACAACTATTTTTACGCTCTTATTAGCTTTGAAAGAAGCCACGTCTTAACCAATTATGGTTCTTCATCTCCTAAAACCTTCACAGTGGACAAGTATGGTCCTTTATAATCGTGTTAACCGACGAATAAAAGAAATTAGCATAAGCCCACCAAATCAAAGCACAAAGTCAATAATTATTTTTATGCTATTCGTAACTCAGCATCTCCTCTAGTATAGATCTTTATATAAAGATAAAGACGGCATTGTAGGACTCATGTCCAGACGTACAGTCACATCATTTCACAGATCCGTTTCCATACCAACAGATAGTACAATTTCTTTGTCTTTATTCATTTTATAAGCTATACCCCAGATGGCAAAACAGAACAAAAAAACAAACACTAGCGCCATATATGTGTGCTAGTGCATTTTCTAGCATAGGATAATCACCCAAATGAATACTTATCATCTGTGTAAGACATAATAATCCTTTTCATTGTTATAAAAGCTCTCAATGAAAATCAACTGCTAGCAACATATGCCGACTTAAAACTTCATCATTACAGCTTAATATAGCTCCCTTTGTTAAATTAATGTCATTTCATAGCACCAATTACTATATATTTCATATATTACATAGCTGATTACTAGATTATGAACTAAATAAATATAGCAAAGACCAAATACTCAGAAACTACACGAATTGTACGAAAGGCACTGCATCTTACTTGAGAACCATCCCAAAGCTGACCCCAATAAACACTGCCGAATCCACCTTCACCGAGCTTGTTATCGTAGTTAAAGTTATTCGTAGCCAATTGCAACTCCTTCAAGGAAAAAATCCTCCATGTTGACTCCTTTTTCCCTTGGTTTTTCCTGTTCAAATTCAAAAACACAACATCTCAAATATCAAAATTGAAATAACTTCACTTCTTCACTTTATTTATCAATATTGGAATGATGACTTAATACTATTACTATCAAGGTCAAAGAACATTATTCCACTCTTCCTAAATATATGCATCTAAAAAGCTAAAACAAAATGTAATTAGTTTACTAATCAATTAAACAGTAGGGCTTTACTTTTACCCTAATCAAATTAAATCCAAAAAAACAAAGCATATACCAAAACAACAACAAAAAATAAGTAGTTTGAAGAAATTGATTCAAGTAACAAAAGCACATACCGATCTGAACCCTTAACGCAACAAAACATTGAGAAAAAATCCATAATTTTGTCAACCCTTGTGCAAATATTTCAAAGGGATTTATATAAGTTTGTTAGTTGTAGCAGCCATCAAATTCAAACCCCAACCTCTTCGCTAAAAACCCATCAAAAATAACCAAAACCCATCACTTAAAAATCTCCTATTTATAATGTTTTCAACTTTTAAGGATTCAAAGAAGCGGCTTGGAAAGAAAATGGGAAGATTTTATTGGTTTCCAAACAAACCGGTTCTTAATGTTTTTTTTTTCCTTTTTTTGAAGAGATTTTTGGTTGGTTGAGTAAAGGTATTGAGAAGGAATAATGGAATATGAGAGAAGAAGGGGGAAACTAGAAAAGAACAAAAGATAAAAAAAAAGGTTGTATTAATGAAATGAAATGAAATGTGAAACGTAACTAAACGGTGTGATTGGAATGGATATTAGTATTGGTTTGGAGAAGTCGGAATATTTTGGTCATGACTGACAGTGGTGCGCGTGGGTCAGTTTGTCAGTGTCATATTTCTCCACTTTTGTTTGAACTTTTGAATGTTTGTGGGGCCACTCTCCAAAAGTCTACCATTTATTGTCTATCTCTATCACGAAATTACTAATTAGAGTAGTAAATTAATCGAGTCGAGCAGATAATGCACAGCCTTATTGACAAAGTTGATATTCTAAGATATTAGAGATTTTGGGTTTTACTCCCATTGATAATATGTAGGTCTTTCTCTATTTTATTGAGTTAACTGTTGTAATTTAGTAATTATGATATATGCTGATTGATGATTCATATCCATGATGTAAATGATAGATGTAACCAATTGTCTCAAAAAAAAAAAAATTAGTCGAGTCGAAGCGAACAAATTGTTGTTCAAGCTTGTTTAAATTACACTTGAACTTCAAAATTTGTGTTTGAGCTTGTTTGATTGTTAGTCGAACCAAACTCAAACGAGCTTTAATCGAGTCGAACACGAATCAAACTCGAGTAGCTTGACTTTTTTATACATAATTTTACCAATTTTTACTAATTGAGCCGATCTCGAGCTAAACTTCAAAACTTATCAAATACAAAATGTTGTTCAAGCTTGATTTGATACGTTGACTAACCGAATTTAAACGAGCTTTTAGTGATCGAGCTCGAATCGAGTATCGAGTAACTTGGTTTGTTTTATAGCCCTACACATAATAAGTTGTAGTTTGTATAATATATTATGTGAAGTTCTCACACATATTTGTGTGTAAGAAATAAAAGTAGAATACACATACTTACCATTAAACTCAATTTGACGTAAAATTACCCTGTCACTCTATCTTGAAGATCCTTCAATTTTAAGTGTTTTACATGGAGGGATAGGGGGGAGAAAGGTGCTCTTGTAATTACGTATGTATGATGAATTTTAAATTTTCTTTGTGTTTCTGTAAGTAGTTATCTATGTGTGGTGATTTTTTTTTTAAATAACAAAAGTTTGGGTAGCGTCGGTTTCAGTCACTTGTCACGGGGTAGAGCATGCCCTCGGAATCAAATATCGCTTACAGAGACATTTACAGATCGTCCACCAACACTACCCTCACATCGGCCGAGGAAATCGAATAGACAACTTTATTTATTGTGAACTTTAATGCTTATTTGTTTCTTTAAGTAATTGTTTATGTATGGTGAATTTTAAATTTTGTTTTTGTTTTTGTTTTTCTTAAGTAGCTAAGCTTCGAAGTTGAAACTAATTTTAGAAAGTACTAACAGATCTGATTATGGACTCACTTATAAATTTCGGTATAACGGAAACCTAAGAACCCTTGCTCAAGAGCACAAAGGCCTTAACGATAGATTTTAGATAAAACTCATTACATAGATGATTGTAATTGTTAGGCTTGAATTCCTGAAATTTCTAATAATTCTTAGTTACAGAAACATGGGAACTTCTTTGGTACGGGAGATTTTTAGAGAGTTTTAAGATAATTAGCACAATTCATATATGATAAATCCCGCATAAATCGTGATATGGATATTAAATTCATTAAAATCAATTAATTGAAAATGATTTCTTGCCAAAAGCAGGGGAAGTGAAAAATCGGTGACAGATAAAAGGTGGTATATAACATCACTCTATTACTAAATCTCTTTCCAGAGAAAGTAATGAAAATATTCTATGTTACATTTATTCATAATTCTTGTGTTTGCTTATTCATTATCATTACAATATAAATATAAGATGGTATTATGTGGAGAACATTAAGGCTCTCTATGGTTGTGTTTTCGAAAATGAATTTTGAGTGTTTATTGGAGAATGTGTATTATAGAAATTCGTGTGAAAATATTAATTTTTTTCATTTGTTTGGATGTGTTTTTAAGAAGTATTTTGGAAATTGTGTAGATGTGATATAAAGTTGATTGAATTAGTTATATATGTAATGATGATAGAAGAAAAAATTAAAATAATATTTTATTTATGATAAAGTAAGAAAGAGAATGTGGTGGATAGTTGAATTATACAATTAATGAAGAGAGAAAATGACGTGACTGAAATCATGAAATAATGAGTAGTTATATAGGGGAATGTGTAATAGAATTTAAAATTGAATTATTTTCTATAAAATTTACCTTGAAATATGTATTTTTATTTTTTTGTAATCCAAAAAATAAAAATATTTTTTAAATTTCTAACCATACATAGCCTAAATATTTTTTAAATAAAAACGATAACTTTGATCAGATATAAAAAGATTTGGTCACCCATTTTTAATTTTGATAAAAGATAAAAGTTTAGTTGGTTGAACATATCCAAGTGAATAATTCATCTCAATAATTTAGTGTGAATGGCTAGTATCTAATATGTACCTTTTTGTAGAGTAGATTTTTCCTTGAGTCTAGGTTGTTAGGGTTCGTCAATAGAGTGCAAGTAAGATGTCTTTACTTCTGTACTTCTTTTTAATCTAGGGGACTATATTATTCTAATGATCTAGTTCGATAAATTCGAGTCAAATGTCATGTATATAATCCAAGTCATTGCCAACTCTGTCATGCTAAAAAATATCTCTAATATTCGTCTTTGAAATATCCATGCCCATAGTGTTTCCTTCGAAGCCAAGGTTGGTCAAGGCGTTTGTTCGCCGCTTTATTCGCTTCTCTCCAAAATATTGTGCGGTGACTTGCCAAGGTAGAACTATCATGCTACGAAAATCTTAGAAATCATATCGAAATATTTGTGAGAAAAAGTCTCATCATGTCTTTAATTCCTACTTTAATATTTGAATTTTTGACGGTAACACTATTACATAAAAATAAAAGAATAAAGAAACTTTGATTCACTACAATAAATCTGAGTTAGAAATGCCTGGATTTGGTCCATTCTTCATGGAAATAATGTTCAAATCAAATATAATTTGGAGATCGAACGACATTAATTATTTAAATCTTTTAGCATTTACAAAACTCATCAAAGAGAAATAAAACTATATAAATAAAGGAGAAAGGTACGTATGAAAATACTACATTTTAAAAAAAAAAAAATCTCCCTCCATATTGTTTCTTATTCTAAGTGAAGTTGACTGCTAATTAATTTACAAATTAACTTTTATAATAGTGTTATCATCTGTTTGGCTGGTCGGAAGACATCTTCTTTTCATGCATCACATTAATCTATCATTTAATACTTTACAAAAGACAAATCATTAGATAAATATATCATAATTAAGTGAGTATTTTTGAATGTCGAAACGTGAGGGGCACCAAAACAATATGCTTTATTTCCTTTTCATTTATATGTCTAAGTTGTTCATTTTGTATGGGCTTTTGGTTAATCCTTCTATTCACTGGTTGTGATTATTTGATTTTTTTTTTATGACATTAGTATGTGACGTGCCATGATAACATCGACGGTAATTTGATAAATGGAAAAATAAATTTGGGGATATTGTGTAATTAATTTATTATAATCTATTGTTAATATTCAGTGAGTGGACTGACTAAAAGGTTTGAGTCAATAACCCATATGAGCACTATAAATATGAGTTCGTATTAATCATTTATTATCTAATCATTTCATAAAGGATTCTAAGTATTGTTTTCAGAGAAAAGTTGTGATTTGCCGTGAATCAGGTCGGATCCTAATGTTTCTAGACATACTTTACCTAAGATTCCCAGTTGGCATCAGTATCAGGCATCAAAATTCAAATCATGAGTGTTTTTATTTCATCTTTTCCGTAATATTTCACAGTTATTTTTTCGTTAGACGTTCTTTTAATTCTGTTTCACAAATGTTGGCTCGTGGATATGTGTCTGCTCTCAAGGATGGCGATAATCCCCTTCCTGATATTTTGAATTCGTTTTTTGCAGATTTAGCCCCTTAATAAAGTTTTATTGTTGATTCTTCAAAAGAAAGAAAAAAGAAAAAGAAAAGAAAAGAAAAGTTGTGATTTGCCGTGAATCAGGTCGGATCCTAATGTTTCTAGACATACTTTACCTAAGATTCCCAGTTGGCATCAGTATCAGGCATCAAAATTCAAATCATGAGTGTTTTTATTTCATCTTTTCCGTAATATTTCACAGTTATTTTTTCGTTAGACGTTCTTTTAATTCTGTTTCACAAATGTTGGCTCGTGGATATGTGTCTGCTCTCAAGGATGGCGATAATCCCCTTCCTGATATTTTGAATTCGTTTTTTGCAGATTTAGCCCCTTAATAAAATTTTATTGTTGATTCTTCAAAAGAAAGAAAAAAGAAAAAGAAAAGAAAAGAAAGCCGCGGTTCACTACAATTATAAGATTAACCAAATTTAAACAAACATAAAACCAATGAAAAAAAAATTAGTTATTTAAAAAAAGACATAAAGCAAATTTGAATAATCTAAAATTGATAGATGTAATTCAATCAAATTCAAGTAAACCTAAAACACTTATAAGAAAAACCTAGTGAGATGGCAAGTTGACGTTTCTAATTTATATCTATCACTCGACTCTGTTTGACATATAACATAGTGAGGAATGAAGTCGGAACTTTTAGCTCGAGAAGCGAATACAAAAGAAAAGAGAGAGAAACTTAATATCTTTAGACATATAGGTGCGAAATTTATATTATAAAAAACTTTTAAATTAACCAATTTTTTATGTTTAAGTTAAGAGAACGGTTGCCACCACGAGTTCCAACTCCATCATCGACCATAGCAGCTACACTATCTCGCTAAAATTTATTTTGCTTTCATCTTCGATTTGCTAAGTTCATCTACTCAAATTATTGAAAAATCGAATGCATCTACTTACAATTTACAATCCCCTTTCTGAATTTTCTCTCACAATTCATCTTGGAATATCATATTAACAACTTGGGAATTTTATAAAATATACTAGGAAACTGATTGATTTGATTTTAAAAAGCATGATAGAGATAAGCATGACTTATAGGTTTGCTCACAACAGTTAATGTGCTTACATAATAATGCATAATCCTATTTATTAATTATTAATTTTTGGAAGGGAGAAAGTATTTGGCCCACACGTGCTTGGCAGTATTCAAGCACGTGATCAAAAGTGGGAATTGGATTCTAATATAAATTTGAAATGCAGGGTCGAGATGTAGTTTTATTCAAACTAATGACCATATTTTAACCATTGAATCAATCTCCGGATTGATCTTGCTTTCCTTTCCCCCCTCTCCTGCTCAAATATATGACCCGGTTTGTTTAGCAAGTGGCCTAATATATATATATATATATATATATATATATATATATATTACAATGTAACATATTATCGAAATACAATAGTCTTACAAAAGTGGTTAAGAATTAAGATGAGAATGGTCCAATTATTGCAGAATTGACTATAAGTGAATCTATTCTCATTTATAATAGAAGTTTACATTTTCAATTTTACCTAAACGTGATTTTGAAACTCAAAAATGTCCAATTGAATAATACATAAAGAGGTAAACACTCATCAAAATCACCTTTGCAGTTTAAAATCAAATTTTAGCTTTTTAGTCTGGGGTCGGGGTTAAACCGGCTGTTTGATAATGGAAGTTAAATGTAGACAATTATTTTGTTGGCTCATATGCAATAATTAAATTTAGGCAGCAACTATTAATCTTTTATTATTTTGCTTGAACTGCAGCACAATTCATTGTACAGTAGCTCCATAGTTGGTATACCTACCAAATACCAATCATTTGTTTCAGAATTCAGATAACCAGAAGGCAAGGGCTCTACAGAAGGCAAGGGCTATATGGTTAGGAATTTAGAAAATATTTTCATTTTTTGGATCACCAGAAAATAAAAATACACATTTTAAGATAAATTTTACAGAAAATACTCAAATTTTAAATCTTACTACACATTCCCCTATATAACTACTTAGCATTTCAATCACTTCATTCTTTCTCTTCATTAATTATATAATTTAATTATTCAACACATTCTCTTTCTTACTTTATCATAAATAAAATAATATTCTAATTTTTTCTCTTATCATCATTACATATATAACTAATTCAATCAACTTTATATCACATCTATACAATTTCCAAACATTTCTCAAAAACACATTCAAACAAACGAAAAAAATTAATATTTTCACACGAATTTCTATAATACACATTCTCCAATAAAAACTTAAAATTCATTTTCGAAAACACAACCATATAGAGCCAAGGCAACTCTCTCCAGTTCTGCTAATTTTATGTTTGCCCAAATTTCATGCTAATCAGATTTTGCATTAATTTTTTAAAAATGAAATAAGTACAAAAACTCGTGTTTTGATTTATATACAAATTGATTGCCTTACGTTTTAGATAGGGATAATGACTAATAGTCCCTGAAGTATTAAATTTGTATCACTTTGGCCCTAAAGTATTTTTTGTTATGCTACCACCTTAATATTATAATGTCATCTCACTTTGGTCCTTTCCAGCAAGTTTTGGCCGAAAGTATCAATTCTTCAGTTTTCCGTCTCACTTTGGTCCCTAAATCCTCTAGTAGGTTTTGGCCGAAAGCATCAATTCGTCAAGGGTAAAATCATTAGACAATGTTTTCCGTCTCACTTTGGTCCTTTAAACCCTTTTTCGATTTTTATGTCTCCCTTTGGTCCTTTTTCCGGTTTTTTACATTTTAAACCCCCCCCCCCCCAAAAAAAAATGCTTTTATTGGTGTTACGTGTCCTTCGCTTTTATAAAAGAAATTAATACACTGAATATTATTGATTAGATTTAAGCAATAAATATTTATCATAGAAAATATTTAATTTATTCTATCAAAACTCGGTTATAAAACTGTGCAGTTAGCCATTGATATAACATTTTTTTACATATATATTCCATACATTTTAGATCAAGATTTTTTTTTAAATTTTAGTGAGACGGCTTATTTCATACATTTTTGAACTGCTTCCTGAAAGTGAGAAATAAAAATCGAAAAGGGACCAATGTGAGACATGAAAACATGTTATGACAATTTACCCCTGAAAAGTTGATATATCCGACCAAAACCTACCGAGAAGGACCATAGTGAGATGAAATTTTAACGGTAGTGTAATAAAAAATATTTTAGGAACCAAAGTGATATAAATTTAATATTTCAAGACGATTAGTGACATTATCCCTTTTCGATATTACTTTTACTTTACCGGACAATAACTTAAGTTTTCGAAATTACTTCTACTTTAGTAATACTTTACCAAACAATAACTTAGGCTCTGTATGGATGAGTTTTTTAAAAATATTTTTATTTTTTGGATCACCAAAAAATGAAAATGCACACTCCAAGGTAAATTCTACAGAAAATACTTAAATTTTAAATTCTACTACACATTCTCCTATATAACTACTCATCATTCCATCATTTCAATCACTTTATTCTCTCTCTTTATTAATTATATAATTTAAATATTCAACACATTCTCTTTCTTACTTATCATAAATAAAATATTATTTAATTTTTTTTTCTATCATCATTACATATATAACTAATTCAATCAACTTTATATCATATCTACACAATTTCCAAACATTTCTAAAAAACACATCCAAACAAACAAATAAAGTCAACATTTTCACACGAATTTCTATAATACACATTCCTCAAAAAAACTCAGAATTCATTTCCGAAAACACAACCATACAGAGCCTTAGGCTCCGTATGATTATGTTTTCTGAGTTAAATTCTGAGTTGTTTTTAAGGAATGTGTATTATAGAAATTCGTGTGAAAATATTGACTTTTATTGTTTGTTTGGATGTGTTTTTAGAAAATAGTTGGAAGTGGTGTTTGATGTGACATAAAGTTGAATTTTATTGGGATTTGAGATATGAAGTGATTAAACTAATTATGAATGTGTGTGTGTGTGTGTATATATATATATATATATGAATAATTTGATATAAAGTATGTGTGTGTATATATATATATATATATACAGCATATGGATCAAATGCATCCCTATAGTTTAGGTAAAATATAAGACCCAATCTAGACCATTTAAACCATTTGATCCCAATGTCCATATTTAAAGACATTATTTTGAATTTTATATTTAATTTAATGATGATGGGGTCATTTTGGTCAATAGGTCTAACAAACCTATGCAAATAACATGCATGAGTCAAATCAAATCCCTTATTTTACGCAATAAAATATTCTTCTTCCATTTTTAATTACTCCTTCCAAGTAATCAAATTAATTCGTTCATCATCAAATTCTCGACGGAATTCGTGACTCCCAAGGCAATCATAAATCGAATCAAAGCGAAGAGTTTGCAGAAACTGCGATGGTACTGCTAGATATGCAAACACAATGTCGCGACCAGAATGAATTCGAGTGCCATTAACATAATCGAGTGCCATTAACAGAATTCATTATGTATAATCGAGTGCCATTAACAGAATGAATTCGAGTGCCATGAATTCGAGTGCAATTATTTGGACTAAATCTTTTTTTTTCTTTTCTTATTTCTGTTAGTTTAATTTTACTTATTTTTGTTAGTTCAATTCCGAATTTTATGGGTAGACTGAGTAATTTTTAGAGTTTTGATTAAGTAGGATTTTCTGTTAGTAATCGAAAGAATTTTCGGCTTGCTGTATAATGAGTTATAATATACTGTATAATATATTATAACATACTGTATAATGGTTTATAAGATACTATATAATTGAATATTTTTAATATGTTACAAACACATACTGTACAATGAGTTATAATATACTGTATAATGTATTATAACATATTGTATAATGGCTTATAAGATACTGTATAATTGAATATTTTTAGCTCCCAGAAAGCTACGATTGATACAGAAAATCATAAATTCATATTCAATTCATATATCATCAATTCATCGGCAATTTCAGCTCGAAATCACTGTATGTTTTGTATTTGCATATATCAGAGAGAGAGAGAGAGAGCTTTCAGATGCATTGAGAAAAACTATTGACAACTTCTACTGTGCCAAGAAATTGAAGCAAAAAACAGTAAGGTATATACATATAATAGATATACAAATATTTTCTGGGCTCATTGTTTATCAGCTACTTGCAAAGAAATAGTTATTTAACTCCATTACAATTTACAACTCCATTACAAAATACAGTATAATTAGTGATTTTTAAACCATCATACAACAACTTATACACCATTATACAGTATCTTATAAATTATTATACAGTAAATACAACGGTGATATACAGTGTGTGATTAGTGACATACAATTAGTGACTTCAAACCATTATACAGCATCTTATAAGCCATTATACAGTATGTTATAACACATTATACAGTATATTATAACTCATTATACAGTATGTGTTTATAACATATTAAAAATATTCAAATCTGGTGGCGTTGTGGTTGTTGTTGGCGGCGGCGGAAGCAGAGTATATGAAGTACAAAGATTCGAAGCAACAATTGAATGTGAGAAACAATATTTTTCAACAGTA
The DNA here is from genome assembly GCA_019426215.1 of Buddleja alternifolia. Lineage (NCBI taxonomy): Eukaryota > Viridiplantae > Streptophyta > Magnoliopsida > Lamiales > Scrophulariaceae > Buddleja > Buddleja alternifolia. The sequence continues at coordinate 36,806,474 of CM033396.1, forward strand.
ATAAAACAGGAAATTCATCACATTCCAATGAACAATGTAGCTCATATGAACAACTCGATAAACCAATAAATTCCATACCAATCATATAACAAACCAAACATCCACGCAGCCGACTACGCAAACAAAACCCACATGAATACAAAAACAGAAAATCACAAACAACCCACAAACACATCTAAATCCCCAGATCATTGACAAGGAATCTACACACAAACAAAAAACCCAGATCATAAACTGTGCAGGACGCATTTGGTGAAAATGCATAAGAATTAATGGCGGATCCATTTCCATAAATTCAACATTAATTCTACGCGAAAATCGATACATTTCCATATATTGATTAAAATGCAAACAGTACAATCTTATAAATCATTATACAGTATCTTATAAGTCATTATAAATATATTATAATACATTATACAGTATCTTATAACCCATTATACAGTATGTATTTTTCGACCTCATTTTCTTCTGGAAAAAAATCGAATTGGGTGAGATTTTAGGGTTCTTTGGCGTGCGAAAGCCGAATATGCAAATAGTTTTGGAAAGATATGGCTTTAATACGTATTTAAATCGTGATTTACAGCTGATTATTTGTGGGTTTAAATGTGAGATTTTAGGAAGAATGGGGAGTTAATTTAGGACGTGTTTTGATGTGTAATGGGGTGTATTTTACTATTATACCCTTCAGCCATTAATAACCGGGTTTCCCGCGCTGTGTATTATGTTTAATTTGGACTATTTGATTTAATTGATCCAATGGTGTATATTGGGTCTTATATCTTATCTAAGGTAGGGTATGTATTAGATCTTGACCCTATATATACATATATATTTAGTTATTATAAAATATGATAAAGTAAGAAAGATAATTAGTTGAAAAGTGGGATGGTATAATTAATGATGAAAGATTGTGAATTGATTGAAAGGGTAAAATGATTGGTTGTTGTATAGGGGAATGTGTAGTAGGATTTAAAATTTGAGTATTTTCTGTAAAATTTACCTAAAAGTGTGCATTTTCATTTTCTGGTGATCCAAAAAATGAAAATGCAATTCTGAAAACATAACCATACGCATCCTTAACTTTTCGAAATTACTTCTACTTTCCCTGTCGATAACGATCGGCTGTTGGAAGATACTACAGCCTCTTTTGATCCCACTATTGAAAAGCGAAGATCTACAATTGGATGACAAACACGTAATCTCCATAAGCGTTTGATCCTCTTTTTTTATAGATCTCGATTGGACATTTTGCATTGAAAATCTATGTTTTGTTAAAACTGGAAAATTCAAGTAGTCACCCTTTTCGTATAACAGCTGCACCTAGCTCACGGTATATTACAAAACTTGTTTGCTTTATGTTTTTTTGACCAAAAAGGATTATTTTGGTCAAAAAAATTGTCAGCTATTGTCTCCTTATTTGTCTCTACTTTAGGGTGCTTACTAATTACATCAACTACAATATAATCATTTAAAACTTATATTATATTATATTTTTCAATCATATACTAATTATAAACACAATTTTTTAGACAAAAACTTACATGATTTGACTGCTACAATAACTTTTGTCTCTTCTGAAAATAAAATCAAACACAAAACTAAACACATTTTTATCAAAATACGCAACTTCCAATAAACATTTTCACCAAAATTTTCATAAAAAAAAAACCCCAAAACAAAAGCAAACACAGCCTTAAGTTTTCGAAATTACTTCTACTTTAGTAATACTTTCACCGTACAATAACTTAAGCTTTCGAAATTACTTCTACTTTCCCTATCGATAACGATCAGCTGTTGGAAGATACTACAGCCTCGTTTGATCCCACTGTTGAAAAGCGAAGATCTACAATTGGATGACAAACAGGTAATCTCCATAAGCGTTTGATCCTCTTTTTTTATAGATCTCGATTGGACGTTTTGCATTAAAAATCTATGTTTTGTTAAAACTGGAAAATTCAAATAGTCACCCTTTTCGTATAACAGCTGCACCTAGCTGACGGTATATTATAAAACTTTTACCAATCCATTTATTAAGGATTGAAATTGTGATAATTAGGGGTGTTCACCGAGCCGAGCCGGCTTGCGAGCTCGGCGAGCCGGCTCGAAAAAAACTCGGCTCGAGCTCGAGATTTTTCGAGCTCGAGCCGAGCCTCACGAGCTCGAGCCGGCGATCGAGCCGAGCTCAAGCTTTTTGATAAGTGTTCGGGAGCTCGCAAGCCGGCTCGCGAGCTCCCTTTATATATATATTTTTTAATTAATATATTTTAATATATATATATTATAATATAATATTTATATAATAATATAATTTATTAAAAATAAAAAATATATATTTAGCTCGAGCTCGAGCTCGAGCTCAGTGAAAATAATCGAGCTCGAGCTCGAGCCCGAACACAAATAATCGAGCTCGAGCTCGAGCTTGGAAAAATGACCAAGCTCGGCTCGAGCTCGGCTCGTGAACACCCCTATAATCACTCTTTCAAGCAAGTAATCAACTTTGTGCATCTTTGCACCAATCTGAGTAAAAGACATCAAACTTCGAATGCAAATAAAGTGCCCTAGAGCTGAATTGAACTTCCAAAGCCAAATTTACACCCACAAAGACGAAAACTTGATTACATATCATGATATATATTCAGTATTCACATTTTGATCCATCAAAAGGTGGGAACAAAGATCACAGGATTTAGAAACATAAATGACTCAAAAATGTCAAAAATGAATACACTAGATTTCAGTTTATGTATCTATTTTGTTTTTCGGAGAAGAGCCATGGAATCACAAGAACCTCTCTTTCTCTCTCTCTCTCTAGATGCCAGTGAACAAGTAGAACTTAAGCACCAAAGCAAGAGCCAGCTGCAACAAGAAGATACCAGCTACAATCAAGAACCAACTTTCACCAGCGGACGCAATGTGGTTTTTGAGGTTAAGGGCAACAAAGGTAGCGGACATCAACCCGGCTAGACCAGCTATAATCCATCTAAAGATTTCGTAAGGAACAAGAGATAAACACTGCAACAAACAGGAAGCATTGTGTCACATAATAAAATTCCATTCAAACAATAAGATCGCATTTGGGTTGAAGGATTTGGAAGAACGATTTCAAATGCTCTGGATTGAAGTCTCCCCATAATGATTAGAAATAGTTCAAATAGGGTGTTGAAGACTTTGAAATCCATTTTAACTTCAAATTCTCTACTGAGGATTTGAAATCCTTCTTTTTCAAACCCCTTCAATCCAAACGCAACATGTAAGTACTTGCAACAATATTACAACCTATTACTAGTAGCACTAGTAGAAAAAGTTACAGTAGTTAGCACAATTCAAACATTAATAAAACAAAATAAACTATTTGGAAACGACACCCTACAGCCACATAATTGGTTACAGGGAGGAAAATCAATTTGTACACGACAGATAAACTTCAAGCAAAAAAATGTGATCTCAATCTTACCAGAGCAGGAATGAAGATAAACAGGGAGTATCCGTAGAGACAAAGCAGCTGGACGAGGCCAGATGGAGCAGAGAAGTATTTGAGGATTAAAAACAAGACAAGAGGCACTATAGTGACATAGCCATAGAACAAACCAGCAGACCATGTCACCAGATTGATATCATAGTTCCATTCCTTGTTTTGCAGTTTGTGTGTTATATAGGTGACAAATGTACCAATGGAAGCTGCCACAAATATCAAGGTAGTGCAGATCCAGAAAGGGCCATACCTGCAGAGCATCAGAGATTAAAAGTTGATTCCGAGGACGAATTGGTCAAAACAGAAGAAAAGGAGAAACTTCTCTTTCTCTCATTTCATTATCTAGATTAATTAACTCGGCACCCCATTATTATAAACCTTGGACTGGTCAACATCCTTGTTAAGGTCACAAATGCATGGCCAAAACAGAAGCACAAATTTGAATCTGAACTGAGTATCAGAATACAGACAAGTTCGGCTTAATGTGAAGATTATATACACCAAACCATTGTCGTCCTGTCTTAATGTCTGAATGAACAACCCCACAAGTACCGCTCAAAAAGAAAACCACATAACGGAACGACACTGGCCAAGTTTTTGATATTGTGCCATTCTTCTGATAGAAAAGCTGAAGAAAATAAGATATGAGTTTTTTCTTAAAATAAGATATGAATTTTTTCTTACATCCCCAACTCCTTGAGGATTCAATATTTCCTTCAGATCACTGTTTGTGCCACTTACGAACACTGTGAGAAATATAACGGTATGATAGAATCAAGGTTAAACTATTTTTGGAGTCAATGACATATTTTATAGGGATAATTACACTCACACCCCCTCAATGATGGGATAATTACACAAACCTCCCCTCACTAATTGATAATTACAAACACAACCCTATTTTATATTAAAATGAAAACATATTACTGTAGCGACTGGACATCAAGTGTATCTTCAAACTTCCACGTAAATGTAAAATTATTTAAGCCCTTAAGTTGTTCAATACGCGTCCACAATGTAACCTATCTACATTAGCCTTAGACAATAAAAATCACAGTAAAAGGTTCAGTTACGGATTAATTATGCCATTGAACCCTGCAACGGCTGAAGCCACTCAGTAGTTTACTTGAGAGAGATGAGTTGTATTTTACTACTCACTATTCTTAATGACACGAAACACACTAGAATAAGGTCAAGGTAAATAGAGAGAGACTTGCTTTAACACAAGAAAGTGTTTGTTATTTTGTTGCTGACAGGTATATGTCTCTACATCTATAATTGCAAAATAGACAAATATCCAAACCCCATAATCAAGTGTTTGTGTAGACTACATTCAAATCCCGTAATGAAGGTAAATAGCGAAACTTACAAATCTGGGTTGCTAGAAGTCTTCTCATTGAAGGTTCCTCTAAAAGGAAATAGTGAATCTTTTATCCTCTCCAGAACATCAGATGTGTCAACATCGAAATAGGGCATGTATGCAGCAATTGTGAAGGATCGGAACCAACCACCTTGCTGGGGCTCATCAGAACCAGATGCACCAGATGCAGGTTTGGTGAATGAATCTAAATCAACAAAGAAAAGAAGTCATTTAAATTCTCCCAATAAAGCATCATACAACAGAATAATGGAGAACAAAAATAATAGGAAATACACTTAGGTATATTGGGAAGGGAAAATGGAAGCCTCTAAAAGGAATTTCAACATACTTAGGCATACCCTTAACTTTATATCAATTTCTTTTGTACGGAGAAGGAAGGGGCGATTATTGTCAAATGACAAAAGGAAGTCCTGGATAGCTAATTCTAAATATTAACAGCAACAAGAAAGAATAGTTGTCACCAATCTTCAGCATTCTCATTAAATCCTGTAAAGATGCAACTAATGTTTAACAAATATTCAATCTTGACATTTGGAAGGCCGGAGGCCCCGGTAGAATAACTTACATTTTCAAAACTGGCTAGAATCCTCTCTCAGAGACCGCTGCCTATAATCTAAGTAGCATCACGCTCACCATTTTCTCAATAAGTAACTACGACGGACCAATCATGCATCAGACAGTGAAGGCTATTTCTTGTCTTCCCTATAATTGTTTATAGGCTCCATTACCACAATGAACTACGATTTCTGGCCATTACAAACATAAACTTCATGTCCTCAACTAAAAGTACAAGAAGATCTACACTCAGAAAAGATAAAAGGACAAAACTATCTTAACTTGCATTTTAGCCCTTCAAGTGCCTTCCAGCACACTGTGCTTTCAATTTTCTTTTTAATGTAAATAGCATGGATTTACATCTATTTACTAAAGCCTCTACGGAAAATTTTACTAACTCAACGTCAGCTCAATTCACGGCGCAAATCACAATAGCCCCCAAAAATCAAAACAACACATTGCATTTGCATAGATCGAATAAAGAAGAAAAACACCATCAGCATCTCCAGGGGGTGTGTGTTTACTAACTAAACGTCAGCTCAATTTACCGCGCAAATCACAATAGCCCCCAAAACTCAAAACAACACATTGCATTTGTACAAATCAAATAAAGAAATAAAAATACCATCAGCATCTCTAGGGGGTCTCGAGGGACCAGAGATCTTCCCTTGAGCTCCTGCAGGCGGAAATGTCTGCAGATTCGAATCTAGATACAACATCATCATCCAATAAACCCTAATTAGCTAAACAAATTAAATCCCCTAACAACAATTAATCATGACTGAAATTGCAAAAAAAGAATAGAAATACCAGTAAACTTTACGGCAACGTGGGAAGGCGGATCGGCAACTGCCTACAATAACATTACCCCCAATAAATTCATTACAAATGAAAGCAACACAGAAATAAAATTAGATCTACGATAAAAAGATGAAAAACAACACAGTAAATTGGGAAGAAATTACCGGAACAGATCCGGAGACGTTCTGATTGTCGATGGATGTGTAATTGCCGGACATCATCTTCGCCTCAATTCGCTTATCGCCGGGGTATATTGTCTGTGCGTGTATATTATATATCTCTGTAAGTATATGTGTATTTAGCTGAGTTTGGGAAGAGAAATAGAATGAATATTTATTCATAAAACAGTTAATGGGGAGAACATATTTTGTGACGGGCCCACATTAATACCGTGAAATTTGATCTGTTATAGTCTGATTAAAAAAAACCGTGTAAGTGAATCGAGTCGAATAAGTTATGAAGCTTGTTTAAAACATTTATTGATCTTCATAAAAATATATTTGAGTTTGGTATGACCGCTATTTAATCGAGCTCAGACGATTAGTTTGGTATTTTTTGACGTAGTTTAGTGTTTTTTTTTACCTAATCCTTATTGAATATAAATTTGTGTTCAAGTTATTTGTTATGTTTAAACAAACTTTTCATGACAAACATATCAAATATAAATTTGTGTTCAAGTTATTTGTTATGTTTAAACAAACTTTTCATGACAAACATATCAAATATCCAGTAGTTTGATTTATTTTCCAAACTTAATTAAATAAATCCCTTAAGCTTAATTAACAACTATAACAATCTGTGATCTAACTTTCAAACATTAACTAGTTTTTTTTTTTTGGTTGTCTACAACAGTATTTCGGGCATTATCGAACTAATCTGTTGGTCGACTCTGGTCGCACACCTGGCCTGGTGGGTGAGTCTCTCAACGGGGGTAACTGCGTACACAAGGAATCGAACTCGAGATCTTGCTTAAGCGGAACCGAGCTGCTTACCACTCGGATCAACCCCGTTGGTTCAAACATTAACTAGTGAACATATATAATCACCAAATAATTATTATGAATATAGAAGGAGCCCCTATATTGGAATCAAATACCTCATAGTTTTGAGGTTTCAACTTCACAGATTGAGTTAGCTCTCATTCTACAAGCCCTTTAATTTAGTTCCCTTAAGCTCATAATACAAGCATACTATCTTTTGCGTTATGATCTCATGGGCACGCAAGTCCTTAGACTATTGTTCGACAAAAATTGACAGCAGACACATCCATATAAAGAAAACATGATAAATGTTAAAGGATGAAATTGTTGAAACAGGATCAGATGTCACTTTGATCTATGGATCAAAATTTCGTTTCTAACATGTGTTTTGAGCTCATAAATATTGAAAAGTTCTCGGGAACGTATTTAAAATAACAGAGAAAATTTATAAAACTAAAAAAAACATGTCTAAAAATCATGAAATGACAAAAAAGAAGAAAATTATTTTGGCAAATTTGGCGCGTATTTATTTTTTCTTTTCGGTCAACACATGTTAAATAATTTATGATATCATCAATATTCAAAATTATTATGTGACATTTGATCTGTATTCAACTAACTAATATAGTAATAAGTAGAATTAACTATAACGAATATAGTATCTCAAATAAATAGACTACAATACACTTATATTTTATAGTAATATTATCAACTATTCTTAAGTTCGTAACGATAGTATGATACAAAGAATTTATCGGTAAACAATTAAAAATAAAAGTTTCGTTAGAATATTTGGATAAATTAAAAGTTGTGAGTTGGAAACTGAAACGTTTCGTGAAAAATGAAATAAAAAGAAGTATTTCACTGAAAATTACATTCTATTTTAGTTTCCGCTAACTAAAAATTAAAACGTTTTCTAAATTCTGGTGAATACGTTTTGAAACTTTAATCGATGCTTTTTTTATTATTAATCAAAACGAAGGGGGATAGCCTAAATATCTAACTTGGCAAACTCGGGTTGATAGCATAATCCTGAGCCATAAACACTCTATTTAGCTCCATAAAGGAGGGGATAGCCACAACTTATGGCAGTCTGGATTCGAATCGAGGACCTCTCATGTAAAGTGGGAGATGGATGCCATTAGACCAACAGGTTTTGGATTAACTTTAATCGATCCTTTGATTATTCTTGTCACATTCTACCTCTCAAATTTAATGAACTTATACGGGTAATCGGCCCAAATGAATGAGAAATTGAACCATTGGGATTGTTTCCATGGAGTCGCTGTTTCATATAGGAAATGAGATAGGACCAATGTACCCATCTTCACTTAGAACTTAAGTCTGCAAAATGGAACCCAACAGACCCAAAAAAGATGGATTTGGTTGTGGATTAGAACATAAACAATGTAGAAGTTAAAACAATAAATTGTGGAGGTTTGGTAATGGAAGCCAATAACCGGTTAAGCGGTACTGGTCCCTCACTCTTAAGTGGGAGTCAAGTTCACCTCTATATTCCCATCGTTATAATTCAAAAATAAAATAAAAAAGTTAATGGAAGACTTGGTCAGTTCATAAGCCGGGTCATAAATAAATGTTAAAAAAAATTAAATAAATGTTAAAATCATTACAATACATTAAAAAATATTTGAAAATGTAAAACAAAATATTAAACTTATTATAAAAATATTAAAATTGATATTTAAATAGAAAAAAATATATAATAAAATAGAAAAAATATTAAATAAATATTAAAATTATTATAAATATATTTAAACATATCTACAAATACAACAACATTAAATAAATATTAAAAATTTTATAAAAATTTTGAAAAATATCTATAGAATATTGATTATATATTGAAACTTTTATAACAATATTAATGAATAACTATAAATATAAACACGTAGAAATATTTTGAAAAATAAAAAATATTAAAATCCAAAAAATTTAAGTTAAATTCTAAATTTAAAATAAATTAAATTTTATTGGAAAAATATACTAATATTTAAATTAGATTATAAAACTAATAGTATGAAAATATATTAAAATATATATTTTAAATTAATTTTTATATTTAAAAGATTAGAATATTAAATTACTCAATATATTTAATAAATATGGAAAATATTTAAGTTATTATTAAAAAAATTTAAAAAGGAAATCCATGAGCCACCCTCGCCCCGCCCATTAGTATCCACAATTAAGAGGGGTTTGGCTAAACTTATTTTAAAGAATTTATAAACTCTTAAAAAGTAAGTTGAGTTCTCTTACTTATTTTTTAAGAGCTTATAAGCTCCAGGCAACTTAATTTGAGATTTTATAAGTTATTTTACTAGAAAATTTACCAAACACTTAAATAGCTTAAAAGTTATTTTAAGGAGCTTACAAACTTAGTCAAATGGGTGGGCATTCGTTTTCAAGCGGTGGTCATATGATTGATCGGCAATTGTTTTCAAGCGCAAAGGTGAATCGGCCATTTTCAGGCGTGGTCGCGGTGTATCGGGGAGAAGCTATAGTGGTCACTGTAGGGTTAGGGGTGATGGGCTGGTGGGGAGGGGGTGGACACCGTCGATGGAAGATGTGTCTGTTTGTCTTTTTTCCCACCCTCTCATTTTGTCTTTATTTTTCATTTTTCCTTTCCTTATTATTTATTTTTTTCAATTTGTCTTTTTTGTTTGTTTTTTAATAAGCGTATTCGGTCATTTGAATTTTTTTGATTGCGCTTCGGGTTTTTTCCCCCTTCAAATTTTTGGGAAAAAGTACATTTAATTTTCGGAAACACCGTGATGAATTCGTAATTACGACAATTATAAGAAGGTGTAGCTATATTAACCCTATAACATAAGATAAAAAATAAAATAAATAATGTGAAAGAGCACTGTGAAGAGTTAGAATGTTTCGGCTATGTTTGGTTATGTTTTGGGATGGTATTTTAGTTAGAATTATTGATGAGAAGTTTATGGGGATACGTGCATATTTCATGGAGTTGTGTTTGGTTTTATTTTGGGAGTTGATTTTTTTGTGTTTTTTTTTTGTAAGATAGTGTTTGGTTTTGTTTTCCAGATGGAACAAAAGTAATTATAGCAGTTAAATCATAAAGTTTTTGTCTGTTAATAATTATTTAATAATTGAAAGTTAAGAGAGGAGAGAGACAAAAGTGGAGGATAATATCTGGGTTGTAAATTCTTAAATAAATAAGTATTGTGTTTTTTTTACCAAAAAAGTAACATTTTTTTGCCCAAAATTGTGTTAACCGAATACAATTGGATCAAAATTTTGGATCAAATTGGGTTTGGAAACATATCCAAACATAGCCGAACACTTTTGACCTTTAGTGTCCATCGATGGAATGCTACTTTTGATTAATTATAATGATTTCACAAGAAAATAGCTCATTGTCCCTTTCATAATTGATCATCCTAAACCTTCCTTCCCAGCATATATTTAAACTTTTTCATAACTTATGTAACTAGTATGTACCCGTGCTGTGCTATGTACGGAAATTTATAAATTAAAATTTAGTTGACTATGTGAAAAGAAAAAATGTCTCAACTTATTAAGGCCATGTATTTATTTGATTAAATGTACAAATTAAGACATTCAATTCATAATATACAAATTAATTTAAATAAATATGAACTAGTACGTGCCTCATGCTATGTACGAAAATTTATAAATTAAAATTTAGTTGACTATATGAAAAGAGAAAATTTCTCAACTTATTACGACCATGTATTCCTTTGATTAAATGTATAAAATAAAACTTTCAATTCATAGTAATATGGGTCATAATTTTAATTATTCTAAATGGGCTCAATTAATTAAATTGAAGAAGGCCTTCAATATGGAAAACTCGTGAAAAGCCCAAGGATATGCTCGGGAGAATGCAAGGAAAAAAGCCCAAAAGAAATCTCATCAAAATGCTTACAAGAAGGCTTGCGTAGACTTAGACTCTTAGAGGGGATAATATCATCACAACAACTAAATCCTAAATTGTGGGATTTTCTTAATCTTTTATCCCTAAAAATCCTAGAGAAAGTTGGAGTCGATTTTGGACTCTAAATTCCTAAAAAATAGGCCATTAGGCCTATAAATAGGAGTTCCATTTTCATTTTGTGTAATTTTGGGAGAAGTCAAATTTTAGTAAGAGGAAAAGGTGTATTTACTTCAAATATTAGGGTTTATGTATTTCAATATTCAAAGTCAATAAAGAAGTTTATTTCTTCTTCATTTCTCCATATATTTGAGTGTTTTAGATTTATTATTTTAGTGCATTAAATTAATCGAAAACCTTGTTTGGTTCTTTGATTTTTCTTGGTGTAAAAATCGAACAGCATCACATAGTATACAAATAAATGTTAAATAAGTATGAATGTGACAAAAAAGAGGAGATAAATAATACATTGAGTTCTATTTATATATAGAGTCATATTTTAAGATTAACTAATTAGGATCACTATAACAAAAAGTAATATTAGTGATAAATTTGAAGTGATAATGTTGGAATTGTCACTGAATTTATATAATGATTGACAATAAATTTTTACTTTATCTCACTAAAGATTTTTAGTGCACTAAAGATTTTTAATGACAAAAATTTATTTAAAATTGTTATTATTAACAATTAGTAACGCATTTATAGTGACAATTAGTGACACACTTTTAACAACAAATATAGTTGTCACTCTATTTGTGTTGTTACTATACATGTGTCACTAATTGTCAATAATGACAACAATTTCCTTATCACGAATTATCAAGTGTGATTTTGTCACTATTAAACATGTAAAATCTATTCTTATGACAAAACAAAAAATTTATAATTAGTGTCAACTTTGACATCATCACTTGACATTTTGTCATTAATATTTTTTTAGTGGATATGTAATTATATATCAACAAATTAAATATAATATGATATAAAAGTTAGCAAACTAAAAGAAAAAAATAAACTTTACCCCAAATGATAACAATAACTAAAATCACGTTAAATTTATTAATCGATATATCTCTTTAAAAGACAAAATAAATTTTGAAATTCAAAGTGAGAGAAACATGCGACATGCATAAAATGAAAAATCTCATCCCTAAAAAAACACACACGGTAATTACTTTTGAACAAAAAATAATAGAGTGAAAAATGAGAATAAACTCAAAAAAAAAAAATTACTCAAAATCATTAAGAACAAAATCAAATAAATTGCAAAAAAGAAACAAAAGATTTTAAATTGTCAATTATTGACTGTCAATGACCTATAATTGAAATAAAAACCTCAAAATAATATGATGCAAACAAACTCAGAAAAGTACGTCTTTGAATATAAAAGTATAATGTTAAGTTTTCAATAAACAATATGTGATAATTGTTAAATTAGAGAAATCCCCGTAAGGATCTTGTATTATTAAGTAACATATTTATATAGATACAAATACTTGGTAAACAAGAAACCTTAATTATAAACAAGAAACCTTAATTATAAACAAGAAACCTTAATTATAAACAAGAAAAAGATAAATATAAGAAAACATAAAGAAACCTAAACTAACATAAATACTAGAAAGATATGAAAATATATTATATTATCTAACACTCCCCCGCAGTCGAATTGTGAGAGTCTTGAATATTGAGACTGGATCAAAAATCGAGAAAAAGTCGGTAGCGGGACACGCTCGAACGTGTTGGGCATGGATGTTCGAGCATTCAAGAGCGAGAAAAGGATGATGTAGGAGGCACGGTTGGGTAGTGGCAACGATACAGAGGTGGTGCGGCGGCGGCGGCTTAGCACGACGGCTGCCTGCCAAAGAGAGAAGGTGATTGATGTGGCAATCATAGGAAAATAAGAAGAGAAAACAAGATAAGGGAGAAAAGGATGGTGGCGGCGGCAACCATAGGAGAAAGAAAAAAAAATAGATAATGGAAAACTAAACTAGATAAGGGGCGTCGGACAGGGACGATGACTTGAGGATGGTAGCGGAAGCGAGAGATCGAGAGATCATGGCTTGAAGCCATGATTTTGATACCATGTTAAATTAGAGAAATTTCTGTAAAAATCTTGTATTATTGAGTTAAATATTTATAGAGATACATATATTTGGTAAAGAAGAAACCCTAATTATAAACAAAGAAAAGATAAATCTAAGAAAATATAAAGAAATCTAAATTAATATAAATACTAAAAAGATATGGAAATATATTATATTATTTAACAATAGTGTGTTGTCACTTTTCCCATATGTAAAAAGTAAATCCAAAAAAAATACTACATTAATTGATAGAAAAACTATGGTGGAATATAATCTGACAATTGCACTTCCACCATTTTGATAATTGTACATAGTACATAATTTCTGTAAGAAGCCTACTCAAAATGAAATTAATGAACCAAATTATTTTGTATGTCTCCAAAAGCCAAGACATACTAAAAATTTTAAAAGAAAACTTATATGATTCGTGAAAAAATATCTGTACTCACTATATCCAGAATGAAAGCATAGAACAAAAGTGGAAGAAATTGATTCAAAGAAAGTTAACAAGAAGGGTGAATTACATGCAAACTCCCTCACTTTAGTGTTAATTACCAAAATCACTTTTGACTTTTGGTAAATTACAACGAGATTCCCTTAAGGGGTCTATTTGTAAGGTTTATAGAGGGTAAAATTGTAAGAACTTTTAAATACATAGGGGGTGTAATTGTTAGAATATTTTTACATAAGGGGGATTTTATGTAATTTCAAAAAGGTCTAGGGGTTTTCGATAATTTTGCACTAAAATGTGGGGGTGTACATGTAATTTTCTCTAGAAACAATGTGATATTTTATGAGAAACTGAAATGTAACATTTTTATTATTTAAGGTAAGCCAAAGTGCAAAGTAATAGAACTAAACTATATAATGTTACGTTTAAATCAAACATGATGCCTCAACTTAATAATTTCGAGTTAGTGATAGTTTATTTTAGTAAATTAATTGTTAGATTTTTTTTATATAAACTTTAGTTAGTAACAACTATCATTATAGGGTTTACTGTGTAACTGAACACGTGTGAACTTTTTCAAATGAATACGTTCCAGTGATATACTGTAAAACATATAAAGAAAAAAAGAAGAGAAAGCTAGCTGAAATATGCAAAAGTGCAAAATAGAAAAATTAAACACTATACAAAATCTATAATATTAAATGAAGAGAAGCCCGATGAATTCCTCGATTCATCTTGTTTATGGAAGCAAAGTTAAACAAAAAAAATTTGACAATTAAATTGAATTGAAAGAAAAATAATAAGAGAAAATACAATTAAAAACTAAAAAAACTTCTAACAGTATATATGAAAGAAATTGATATTTACAATTAACAAATGAATAGAAAATTAATGGGCTCTTTTTTTGAGATTGAAAAACTAAAAATATAAATAATACTGACATTAAAATGAATAAACGGAAATTGGTGCCCGAAACATCAAAAAGTTCATCTCATATTAATTGAAATTTTGATGCATAGTGTCGAGAAATCGGCTCATATCATTTCAATAGTTACTCACTAACAAATGAGAACATTGATGAATGAGAAATTAAAAATTATTGAATGATAAGAAAAATTCCAATATGTATATTTGATATATGTGGAAATTACATAAATTGGACCAAGCTAAGAGAAGCCCAAATACCCATAAGGAAAAGGCTAATTTTTTGTATTTAAGTGGGCTGCGGTTCAGGTGGCGTCCTGCCTTGCTAGATCCGAGCTGAAATATGGAAAGGATTTGACCAAGAGGCAAGACTCAATCAAGATTAATTAGGAGGAAGACATGGCCCAAGAATCAAGCTCTTACCATATTGGGCCTCCTTCAATCAAGGTAATTTGGGTTCAACCCTTGTTGATTCGCTGCTAGGCGCGCCTCCTGATTTCCAGCCACCTTGATTGGACATTTTTACCATAATTAGATAAGGAAGATAGCAAATATTGTGTCAACTGCTGTAATTAGTAAAGGGCTTTCAAGATTTGTATATATACTCCCATGGAAGATGAATAAAAAGAGAACTTTTAGGCTTTTACATTGTTACTCTGTCATAATACGTATAGAATATATATATATATATATATATATATTGTCTCATATATTGTACTCAAATATCCCATATAATAATATAAATAAAGTTGGTGTGAATCGGACGCACATCAATATTGTTTCTGGATGAAAACAAATTGAATAATGAAGAGCTAATTCGGTTAACTCAAGCCTCATGATAATTCTCCACTTAGAATTATCTAACAACCCCCACGTTCGGACTCGATACACTAGACGGTAGTTCAGACTTTAACACTTCGATGTGTTGTTTAAAATTGTTATTTGGACCGCAATTAATGAAAATAGAGAAGAAAGGAAGATACAAGTTCAGATATAAATTTATCTACCAAATACATAAATCTGATAAAATGATAAATATTATACCTCTATATTGATCCTCAATCGCGTACCACAATGCTGTTTGAGCAAAAGATATGACTAATATCAACTCTTGATCACCAGGAATTAATCTACGGAATTAACTAAATTATGCTACTTCTAAGATTACGCCTAAGAACTACTCCTACACTAGAGCTAATTCTAAGAAAGAAAGTTAAACGTAGAGTTTTTGTGGTTCTGATGATGTCTCCTTTTTCTCTCTTTCTTGTCCGCCTATATCTTGGCTTTGAGGACTCCACGTTTTTCTTTTCAGGGAACTGCTTTCAACTGCATCCAACAGTTCCTTTCAAATTTCTCGACTTGGCGTGCCTTCCTTGAATGCAGATTTCTGGCTTTTAGACTTTCTTCATGTCACGCCCCGGGCTCACTAGTCCATTGGACCAGAGAAATCCCATCGAACCCACTGAGCGTAACCTTGAGTTGGGCATTTGAACCACGACCCAAAAATGGATATCCATTGTTACACTTGAATCCTAGGGTTCTCTTTATAAATTATTTCATTTTCCTCTTTTCCCGATGTGGGATTATTACAATCACCTCCCCTTCGAGGAGTGACGTCCTAGTCGTGGCGTGACTCAGTCCAAGATCCGTCGTCAGGCGTCGGTACTCTCTAGGCTACCACCGGATTTTCCTTGGACTATTCTTCATAGCGGATCCGAGAACCTCGGGCTACTTCATAGCGGATACCGAGATTTCACGTTGTAGCACCGAACTCCCAATTCCGGCTGACGAGAGGCTTTGATACCATTTGTCACTCCCCGGGCTCACGAGCCCGTTGGACCAGAGAAATCCCATCGAACCCACTGAGCGTAACCTTGAGTTGGGCATTTGAACCACGACCCAAAATGGATATCCATTGTTACACTTGAATCCTAGGGTTCTCTTTATAAATTATTTCATTTTCCTCTTTTTCCCGATGTGGGATCATTACACTTCATTTCTTCAGATTCGATGATTGGCTTTTCGTTAATCAACCCACATCTTGTTGTTTATTTAATGGGGCTTGTCTTATTCATTTGTGGGCCCCACTTTCTTTCCTTTTTAATTTCCCCTATCTTGGGCTGTTTGGGCTTTATGATTCGAACCCAAATTATTTTATAGTGTAAACATATATTTTGTTAGCTCAAGAGTTGTGTCACGAAATTAAGCAAAAAACGGAGGAGAGAATATTATGCTAAAGCTAGATATGGAAAAGGCCTACGACCGTATGCGATGGAGGTTTCTTTATAAGATGCTGAACAGACTTGGTATTCCGAGCAAGTAGATTTCCTGGGTAAAAAATGTCATTGAAAATTGCTGGTTTTCGGTTCTTGGTAACGGAGAGGGGGTTGGATTCTTTAAATCTACAAGAGGACTACGACAAGGTAATTCTCTCTCACCTGCTCTTTTTGTTTTTGCCGCTGAATTCTTATCGAGGGGAATAGATAACTTGGTTACGGACAACCCATCTTTGCAATATGATAATGGAGGAGGGTGCATGATAAGTCATTTAGCATATGCTGATGTCTTTATTATTTTCATGAAAAACACGAAAAATGGTTTGTTTCGTATCATGGAGTTTCTTAGATCATACGAAGCAGCCTCGTGCCAATCAATTAATAAGGAAAAGTCGTCTTTCATTGTATTCAAATCAACGTCTAATGCGCTGTTTAGAAAAATTAAAGAAATCACGGGTTTTGCTCGGGATGAGTTACCATTCATATATCTTGGGGCACCACTTTTTAAAGGTCATAAATGTCGATCTGTTTTTGAAAATAAATTCAGCAAAATTGAATAGAGGATTGGGGGCTGGGAGAAATCAATGCTAACTTATGGACGTCAACTAACGCTTATTAGAAGCGTTTTAATGTCAATGCCATTATACATTATGCAGATTATAGAACCTTCGATTAACGTTATTCAGTGGGTTGATCGACTTCTTAACAGATTTTTTTGGGGATCCTTTGATAGGAAAAAATTGATACATTGGGCAAAGTGGGATAGACTTTGTTATCCTACTGCAGAAGGAGGTCTTGGTGTTCGTAACTTAAGAGATTTAGTGGCGGCTTTTGGAATGAAACTTTGGTGGCGGTTTAGGGAAGGAAAATCAATTTGGGTTCAATTCATGCTTATTAAATATTGTCGAGCTAACCACCCAACGGTTGTGCAAGCTAAGTGGACGGATTCAATGGTGTGGAAATGTCTAATCAAAATCAGAGACAAAACTGAACCACATATTGGATGGAACTTAGGGGATGGTTTGGCATCCTTTTAGTTCGATGATTGGCTGGGAGAAAATAATTTATTTCACCTAGCTCCGGATCCACATAACACTCGAGATAGAGTCAATACGTTTCAGATGAATAATGAGTGGGATTTATCCAAGTTGCTTACGGCCCTCCCAACAGATTTAGCTCACCAAGTTGCGATGGTCCCGATCAATAGTATAACTTCGGATTGCCCAATTTGGAAGCTATCCAATAGTGGTTATTTTACTATGAGTTCCGCTTGGAATTATGATAGGGATTGGAAGGATATCAATGGATTGTATCGGGAGATATGGAGAAAATCAGTTAGACCATCGATGTCTATCATTGCTTGGAGAATTCTCAACAATTGGATCTCCGTGGATGTTAATTCACAAAGGAAGGGAATTGAGTTTGCTTCGAAATGTGCTTGTTGTAATAGTGGAAATATTAAATCTTTGGAGCATCTCTTCATAACAAGGCCAGGGGCAAGAAGGATAAATTCTTACTTTGCTAATTTATGCAACTTTGAAGTGCTGGATAGACAACAACTGGTTTATTGGTGGCAATCTTGGCGTTTAGGGGGGTCAGCTAATAATGTTAGTAGAATAATTTCGGGTTTTGTCATTTTGATAACTTGGCTCACTTGGATTGAACAAAACAAAATGAAGCATGAAGGCTTGAGTTTCAGTGATATAAGAATTCAGTCAAGAACTGAACATTATATTCAGTCATTACACCAGTATGGATTTATCTCGGCGGCTGATTTCAAAGGAAATCCTAAACTTGCAACTAAGTTAGGAATCCACATGGGGACTAGACGTAACTTGCAAGTCACACAAGTTAATTGGTCTCCTCCGATTGAGGGTTGGATTAATTTGAATTCGAATAGTGCTTCTTGGGACAATCCCGGATTAGCAGGTGCGGGAGGGGTTATACGGGATCACAAAGGTGAGTTTTTGATGGCATATACGGAATACATTGATATTGCTACTAATATTATGGCCGAACTGGTTGGGGTGTGTAAAGGTCTTGAATTATGTTTTAATCATGATTTTAGAAGGGTTTTGGTGGAGCTAGATGCTCAAGCAATTATTCGAATAATCGCTAGTACCACCCCGACAAGATGGGAGCTTAAAAAATTTCTTCAACATATTAAAATTCTGCAATCAAAGATGAGTATTCGCTTTACTCATATATATGGAAAAGGAAATAAACCGGTTGATTTACTTGCAAATGTGGCTTGCGATGAAAAAACCTCCTCGGTAATCCTTGAGTTAGAAGATGCTCCTCGGCTCCTCCTTGCTCAATTGAAGATTGATTTAATGTTTCCTAGTTTTCGTATTAGATGGAATTAAGCTTTTATTGTATGGGAGTAGTACTCCTTGTTTTTGTGCTTTTTAGGTTGATTTGTAAGGGAGTAAGTACTCCTAATTTAATTGTTTTCATAGAATTTGTTAGGGAGTTAGAACTCCTTGGCTATGGCTTTCATTTAAATTGTAATGAAAGGAAAAACGAGAGGCCCGAAAATGCTCTCCCCCATTAGGATGGTTCGATTAAATATATATATATATATATATATATATACACACACACGCTAAAGTAACTATTGAAATCAAATGAAAATCATTATAATGGCAAACTAAAACTAAAGTCCCAATTAAAATGACAAAAGAAACTACTAATGCAGGGGGAGAAATGTTAGTAGAAATACACGATTGTAGGATTAAATTATAGTATATTTTTACTTTAAAAGAAAAAGAAATATGTGAAAAGCTAGCTGCTAGTATAGCTCTTTATTAAAGACAAAAGGCATACATAAAACAAAACTCTCTCTCTATACGCTAAAAAGAGGGGATGCACAAAGTTAATAATAACTTGGACCAAATAGATTATGAAAATCATAACAGTGAGAGGAAAAGGTTAAATATACTTTGAATCAAAACTATTATTTGAATATTTCTCATATCTTTTCTTATCTTTTAGTATTTTTAGTCTAATAGAACCATGGAGTTTATATTGGCACTTAAATAAAGCATATGATGCGGGTAAAATTTGTCAGTAAGATAATATCACGTGTTTTGCCACGTGGGGAGGGGATTCGACCCAACACACGACAAACTAGGTTAATGGTTAAATTAGGTATAGACTGCACTCGCTGTTATGCAAGCTGCCTACGTACCCAGTATGATGGGATCAAGTCAGTTTGTAGTTCGATAGTGGAATTACTCTCTTAAGTTGCCAGTGGATTTTTGTGAGGAGAGTAGATAATGAATCCTTCATCAGCTCCTCTGAGATATATATATATATATATATATGGAGCTGGAAGTGGGTTATGGACCATGGGTTCAAACTTAGTACCAGCCCATCAGATAATTTATTAAACCCAATACTCAGGCTATTTAATATAAAATAGCCTACCTACCTTTATTGCCTCTTGAACATAACGGGCTATATTTGTAGTGGGCCGCCAGCCCCTAAGGACTTGACCATATTACGCTGACGTGGGTCTGCGGGAGGCGCCCCGATCCAAGCTGGGGTAGATCAATTACGTTAATGCCCCTAGACATTTTTGGTGCACATGATAATGCCCCCCACTCCCGGGTTTACCTAATGGGATATCCGAGAGTAGCAGTAACTTCGCTTAGGTCGTGCCACTCAGTCCAGGGTGACACAAGACTAGGGGCTTTATGGGATCTCCACCTACTTTTTTGATAAGTACATATATATAAACTCTAATAAGAATGGTTTTATGCCTATTTATGTAACACACTTTATTGCTAATTTGAGCAAACAAATTGGTTCATTTGAATATTTGTTTGTACTTGATTTGAACGAAAGTTTTATATGTAGATGTATATTTTGATGATAAACTTATAAAACAATTTACTTTTATTAATATTTTAGAGTTTACAATTCATGATAAATATGATTTTTATTTGATAACATCACCTATTTTTATACTTCTCACCAACTCAATTTTTTTTAATTAAATGTATAAGTATGTTGTTTAGTTTCTTACTTACCAGTTGTAACTAAAAGTAAGTTGTAAAAATTATAATTATAATTCGATAACCCGCTAACCCGCCCGCTAAATACATTAAACCCGACCGACCTGAACCGCTTTGTTTGAAAAGATAATTTTGCGGTTTTAGTTTTATATTTTGTCAACTAGCATACGTCGGGTCGGGTTGAATTTTTTTTCATAAAACAGTACGAACCCGACCGCGTACACTGCTACCACCCGACTATTTTTCAACACCGAGAGTTATGTTAAAATAACGCAACGTTCGAATAAAGATTCACTTTGACTATTTTTCGATATCTAAATTGATGAGCTTCACTAAGATATGTTTATGAAAAATGATATCTAAAGTCTAAACACCCATTCAAACAAATTTCTCACAAAAAAAGTAAAAATCACATCAATCATAATCATTACATATTTTTCTAAAAAAAAACCCATCCAAACACAATTTTTACACCACATTTCTTATACCTAAAAATACTTTTTTCTTACTTTTGTCTTGAAAAGAAATTCTTGGGGATGGATAGGACATCCAATTAAACCCTTTTCTACATTGTATCATTTAAATCAAGAGAAAATTATATTTTGTACCCCAATGAAACACAAAACTTACACATATTCCCTCTGTGTTAAGAAAATAGCCTTATATATCCCTGTGATTTTAAAAACTTGCACGAAAACCCCTTATCGTTAGAAACTAACGGAGAGTGCCCCTTATCGTTAGAAACTAACAGAGAGTGTTGTACACTCGCTAGGACTGAGAGTGGGTAAGTTTTTTAAGTGCAATACACATGTTAAATGACTATTATATTCCTCTAATTAAAAATAAAAATTATATAATATAGTATACTTGGGTAGGATTGTTGGATCAAGGTGAATGTGGTATACTTCGGTAGGATTGTTGGATCCGGGCGATCCAAAGACAAAACCATATCCTTTCTTTCTCATTTTAATTTTTCTTTTTTCTTTTTTCTTTCTTGTTCCCCTTCCCCTTCATCTTCCCCGTCAACTCCAGCCACCATCACTACCGCACTGCATCGCTGCCATACCACCCACACCTACACTGTCCCCGCCACCTGGCCCCCAAAGCTCCTAATAGCCTATCTGTCGCCCATCAGTCCACCCCGTTGACACAACCCGCCATATAACACCCCAGCCTTGCAAATCACATCCACCTGCCGCCCGAACAAATCCTCCGTCTGCCACTGCAACAAATCTCCCTCCTCGCCCACCAAATTAGCCCCAAAACTCCACCCTAACAACAACAAAACTCCTCCAAAACTCAACCTTAACAGCCCATGCCACCTTCTGAGTCGCCCACCAGATCCTCCACTACCCGTCGCTAACCCCTACCACAGCACACCACCGATGCCACCACCTGTCGCTCAGTTGGATCTTACAAATTTCTTGTTTTTTTAAGTAATTTTCCCCTAATTTTGTAATGAGTTTTCTTAAATTTTCCTGATTTTTTTTACATTTTTTATTATTTTCTCATATTTCAAAATAATTTTTTATTTTTTCTATTTTCTTGATTTTTTCAGAAATATTTTTGTGTTTTTTTTTCATTTTTATGATTTTTTTTTAAATTTGTTTGGCATTTTTTCTAATTTTCAAATCTATTTTTTAATATTTTATGATTTTTTTCCTGAATTTTCTTTCTCCCTTTTTTTTTTTTTAATTTTTCTCATTTTTATGATACTTCTGATCTAATGGTTGATCAATAAAGATCCAATGGCTGAGAATAAATATAAATAAATATAATGTTTATAAAATCGAGGGGGCATAACAAGTATAATATGAAAAATTTAATGGTGTCAGGGCTCATTAACAGAAAGGAGAGCGTGTGCAAAATATTGTTAACATAGGGATATATAAGGCTATATTTTTAACACAGGGGAATATGTGCGGGTTTCGTATTTCACAGGGGTACAATATGCAATCATCCCTTAAATCAACTTCGAATTTGGGTGTATTGCTTGCGAGGGAATGGCGAGGCTACCCTTGCACTTTTCGAGTATATTTTACTCGAGGTAGGCGTTGCTAGAGCGAGTTTCATTTGGGTCGCCACCGCCATGAGTAGTTGACAAACGGAGCACACGATGCATGAATTCTCCCAAAAAAAAGTCCAAGATTGTTATTAAGGAGCATATATATTGACCATTAAAATTTGGATGAAAAATTTAGTTAAAATTAATGTAATGTCCCACATTGGGGAAATGCAAGAAAATGAAATAGTTTTTAACGAGAACCCTACGATTCAAGTGTAACAATAGATATTCATTTTAAGTCGTGGTTTAAATGCCCAACTCAAGGTTATGCCCAGTGAGTTTGATGTGATTTCTCTGGTCCAATGGGTTCTTGAGCTCGGGGTGTGACAACTAAATATGAAACATTTTAAAATTACGATACTAAGTTTGAGAAACTCATACTGATTATGACTAAAATTGAAATTAAGCAAAATTATGAGAAGAAAAATTGCATTTTTCCTTAAAGACATGTAGGCCTATCAATGAGCCCAAGCCGGCTCGAAGATCGTAAGCTCGGCTTGATAATTTTTAAGCCGAGCTTTATAAGAGCCTAGCCCAAGGATAAGGCTTGAATTTGAATTCAAGCCGAGTGTGAGCGAGAGTAGGCTAGACTTGAATTGGGCTCGGGCTCGTAAAAGAATACACACACACACACACACACATATATATATGTATGTTTTACATATCATACATAAAAATAAAATATTTTACTGTTTTGTAAATAATTCCAGATTGCATAGAACGAATAACGATTTTCAATTAGAGAAAAGATTAATCCTTAAAATCAACCAACATTTGATTCCAAATTTTCCTAATATAAAACACTATACTCAACCAATTTAAAAAGGAAAAAATATGACTTTATACCTAATAGATTGTACCTAATATAAACATATGACAATTCACATAAATTTACATTGAAGGGCTGTTAGCTTTTGTCTTCAAAAATTTGTGTTTTATTTAATTTCCTCATAATTCACGATAATATTTAGTTAGAATATTTTTCAAACTTAAATAAAATGTGCAACATATATTTCAATTTATTTATGTAAAGATTTTTAAATTAAATGAGATCTTTTAAGATATATTTTAGTTAGGGCTAAATACAAAATGCCCCCCTGAACTATCCCGAATGTAGCATATACCCCCTTAAACTTTAAAAGGTACCAAAATAGTCCCTCATGGAAATTCATGAGTTATCCAAATGCTCCCATCCAAACACAACCTTGCAATACTAAGCACTATATTAACTTAACCGATGATCCCTTCATTTTTTTTAAATGAATTTATCAATTTAAGTCTTCAAAATTAACAAATCATTTGAATCTTGAAATCTGTTAATTCAAGAATTATGAAGACTTATTATAATTATTTAAATATTCTTTAATTAAATCTTATCAATTAACAAATCATTTAAATCTTGTAATCTATAAATTTATAATTTATAAATTAACAAAATATTTAATCTAAATTAATAAAATTAACTAATTATCAATTAACAAATTGTAGATTTAAACTACGAAGATTTGCGTTTTCTAATTGTATCATATTCAGTTATAAGTTATTTAATTGTATCAACCAACAAATCCTATTTAAATCTATTTGCATTTTCTTACAAATCATATAAGTTCAATGAAAAAAGAATTAACCAAGTTTATTTGGTGCTTAAATATTGTGAGGTTGTGTTTGGATTGAAGTATTTGGAATTGTTTAAAAATTTTCACGAGGGACTATTTTGATACCTTTTAAAGTTTAGGGGTATATGCGACAGTAAGAATAGTTCAAGGGGGCATTTTGTCCCTTTTAGTTATGATTTTTCATAAGAGCATGGATGATGTAAATTTTTTGATGGTTTATATATATATTTTTTACTCTTATTATATATTAAATTTACTTTATTACTAATAATTTTCAAAAAGAGAATAAAGCCGGCCCAGCTCGGGCTTGGCTCAAAGCTCGCATTAATGTTCAAGCCGAGCCCGAGCTTTGGAAAAAAAAAAAGCTAGTACGAATTCAAGCCTTGAAAATAAAAGCTCACACATTACAAGCCGAGCGCGAACTTGGCCAGGTTTGGCTCGCTCGGCTTGTTTGGCAGGCGTAAATACATGAGTCTTTAATAGGAATCACTCTCTTATATCAACAACACAGAAAGAAAGAAATCAATTTCCAAGGTGGCAACATGGAAATTTTATGATAAATCGGGAGTGTTATTCTAAAGTATACTTGTGTGTCTATTTTTTCACATAAGTGTGTATGTGGTCTACACATAGTGCACCTTAGTGTGTGAAAGAGATAGAATCAAGGCTCCCGGCGTAAGATAGTCTTATCCATGACAACATAGCTTGCAAGATCTTGTTTATTATCGATGATAGTCTTATCCATGACAACACAGTTTGGAAGATCTTGTACATTATCGATGAGTAACATAGTTAGAACGAGAGATTTTATGCTAATTAAATTCAATGATCCTATTGTCTATCTCTCATACAATATAACGTATCAGGTGTGGTCAACACACACTTACATAAAAAAATAATAAACACATAATACACACTTGACCTATTATAGTCTGTCCGACATTAATAACCGGAGATATCTCCATAAAATCTTCAAAGTTGAAGGGTCCATCAACAATGGCGCACCTCAGCAGCACCATATATTTCCTCCCCCACCTTATAAGTCGTCGGTCACGTCACTTTTTCAGTATAAAAGTTTTCGCCGAAACAACTTCCACGCGATTCCTTCTTCTCGAAGCACGCTAATTTTGCTGCTGATAAGTACCGCCTCTTATCACCTTCAGTATACTAAACTACTTATCATAAGTAGACGTGGTTATGGAGGCCCAGAAGCCCCACGCGCGTCCGAACAGAGAGTACAGGTTGCGTTATCTCACATGGCATCTTATCTTATCCCCACGTACCTAATCCGCGCGTGGATATTGAGACACGTGCAGTCAACTCACATCTGTATCCTAAGCGTCTGTAAGACACGCGCTTATAGCGCGTGGGAATTTATAAAATATGCCTTTTTTCTTTCATTGAAAATACAACCCCTCTCTCTCACTCAGTACACGCAGCGAACCTCTTTATAAAGACCCCAGAGAGAGTAAAATGAGTACATTTAGAGAGAGAGAAAGAGAGAGAGAGAGAGAGGTGCGTGCTTGAAGGGGTGAAATAAAGGAAAAAGTTCCCAGAAAACCCAAAAAACTCTATCGATCTGTACTAGACTTTCACTTCCCTTCACGAATTTCGAGGTGAATTTTTCATTTGTATATGCGTGTAAGTATGTATGTATGTATGTGGGCTTGTGTTCAATTATGTTTCTTTTCTTGTTTTGTAGTTATGGTTCTGGGTTTTTAGTTTCTTTTGGGGATTTGTGAATTTTGATGTTTTGATTTTTTCAATTGGAATTTTGAAGTTGGATTTTGAGCGGATCTACGGTCGGGATTGCTTCCATCGTTTTGGAAGAGATGTCTTCTTTAAGCAGAGAACTGGTCTTTTTAATTCTTCAGTTTTTAGATGAAGAGAAATTCAAGGAAACTGTGCACAAGTAAGTCTCTGTCTCTCTTTTTCTTGGTGTATAATTGAGTTTTTATATGTTTTCATTTTTAATTTTTGTGGGCTTTTTGTGGTTCATTTTAATGTTTTACTATATTTAAAATGATTGAAGATTGGAGAAGGAGTCCGGTTTTTACTTCAACATGAGGTACTTCGAGGATTCAGTGACTAACGGAGAATGGGAAGAGGTGGAGAAATATTTGTCGGGCTTTACGAAGGTTGACGATAACCGTTACTCCATGAAAATTTTCTTTGAGCTCCGAAAACAAAAGTATCTTGAAGCCCTTGACAAGTATGCATTTATTTATTTTTGGATGTGTTATTTTACTGAATTTAAAAAGTTGATGATGAGAGATTCATTTTTTATTTTTTTATGGTATCATCGGTTTCGAGTTTTTGGCGTTAATTTCAATTTTCCACTTATTGCAGGCGTGATCACGCCAGGGCTGTCGAAATTCTTACAAACGATTTAAAAGTATTTTCAACATTCAATGAGGATCTCTTTAAGGAAATCACTTTGCTCTTGACTTTGCCTAACTTTAGGTATATTTTTTTTAATGTTGATGTGTTTGTTGGGGTGAAAATTGATATTAGTTATTATAATTGCTCTGGATTTCATTTTGTATATGATGGTACAATGTTCTTCCATTTTTCTCTATTTAAGTTTAGAGAGTGAAATTTTTGAAAAAATGTTTCCGAATCCAACAAGAGTGAATGCCATTAAGAACGCGTGCTGATATTTTTTTAATTTTACATTGAAACTTGCCTTGTATAGACAATTGACAACCGGGCCTTTGGTGGGGGTGGGGACCACATTGGTCAATAGGTTGGGTTTCATATCTATTTATGGCGAGGTTGAATGGTTCTTGATTACAGTGAAATGTTCACCAAATCACTCGAATAAGGATTAACATAAATCTTAGAGCTCTCTTGTCTCAGTTTATTATTAAGATCCATCATGTCATGTTTCCTAGTGTTGATGATAATGGATGGCGTGCTGAAGTTTTCGAGTTTCAGTTTCGTGTAGATATTCAGGCTATTGTTATGTAAACAAAACCCTGGTAATTCTTCCACAAGTCTCTGTTATCTTAACTTGTGTTGTAGGAGTTAATCTTTTGAAAGTGTTTCCTAAAGGGTTTGATTGTAATCGCAAATTCAATTAAGTGCATTTTTCTAGTTTTCGAGAATATAGTGTCAACAATATGCCCAGTTAAGCTCTTTTTGTGTGTGAATTGGCGTCTTGACCCGGAAGCAGAGATTCTTTCAGCTTCCTTTGTCTTCAGCATTATGCTTTTTCTCTACGTTCCTAATTATGACGGAATAACTCTACATACCAGGGAAAATGAACAACTTTCCAAGTATGGTGATACCAAGTCAGCTAGGGCTATAATGCTTGTTGAGCTAAAGAAACTGATTGAAGCGAATCCCCTGTTTCGTGATAAACTTCAGTTTCCCGGCTTAAAGAACTCAAGATTGAGAACTCTGATCAACCAGAGGTAACTTTTTGGATTTTCCTTTTTACTGAACATTAGGGACCGAAAATTGATGAAATTGTTATGCTCGCTCCTGGATTGCAGTTTAAATTGGCAGCACCAGCTTTGTAAGAATCCAAAGCCCAATCCTGATATAAAAACTCTCTTCGTGGACCATTCTTGTGGGCAGCAGCCAAATGGTGCTCGTGTTCCATCCCCTGTCACTAACCCATTGATGGGTTCAATTCCTAGAGTTGGTGGGTTCCCACCAATGGGAGGTCCTTCTGTAAGCATTAGTCGAAACATCTGTAATTTGTCACGATTCCTCAGTAGAAAGATATATTACATAATGGTGTATATTTTTGTTCTTGGTTTTCTTAACAGCCATTCCAGCACAGTGCTGCTCCTTTGACAAATTCACTTGCAGGATGGATGGCTAGCCCATCATCCGTGCCACATCAAGCTATTTCTGTGGGCCCTATGGGCTTAACCCCACCTAATAATCCTGGTAATCTAATTGGTTCTCATTATTTTAATATTTGGTACTCAACTTTTTTTTTTTTCCCGGTTACAGGCACTCTACTTTATTTGTGTGAGGTTGGATGACAATTTTTAATTTTTTTTTTCTAACTTTGTGTATTAATTAAAAAATATTTGAATCACAAACATTAGACAAAAATTTAGTTTGTTTTAATATAACTATTATAATAACCGCTTCTTGATTGACCCGACTTCTTTCACCTAATTCAGTCTTTGTTTTCTATCAATATGTCATGATAGCGTCTATGCTAAAGCGTCCTAGGACTCCTCCTACTAACAATCCAGCACTGGACTATCAAACTGCAGATTCTGAACATGTGTTGAAGAGATCAAGACCTTTTGGATTGCCGGAGGAGGTACTCTATTTTCAACTCAAGCCTTTTTGATCTTTTGGCTTGAAATTCATTTGAAGTTATATAATTACCCCTGTAATTTGCGTGTTTAATGGGTAGCTGTGATTGTGTTTTAACTGTTCACTCTTTTTTGTTGCATTTGTTTGATTTCAGATTCATTACCTATCTTGTGATGCGTATATCAATTATATGTCGTTTACATGATTTGTTCATCTGTAGGCCAACAATCTACACGTCAACATATTGCCCATCGCGTATCCTGGTCCTGGTCAGAGCCAGGCCCACTCTGTCTACTCTGCTGATGACTTACCCAAGAATGTTGTGGCCAATTTGAATCAGGGTTCTGCTGTGAAAAGCATGGATTTTCATCCAGTGCAACAGACTCTACTTCTAGGTTAGGCCCCTTCTATTTTAAACTTCTGTTACCATATTTATTTATGCATTCGGAGAAGACTGAAAGCAATGATGTGATCCTGTTTTTGAAGTTGAAGAGAAAATGAAGTATAGAGAGACTCATATTTATAATCTCTATTCCATTTCAGTGGGAACAAATATTGGTGACATTTCTTTGTGGGAGTTGAGTAGCGGGGAGAGGCTCGTATCTAGAAATTTTAAAGTGTGGGACCTTGGAACTTGCACAATGACATTGCAGGTATTATATTTTTCTATGGAGAAATATACATTCTTCTTTGCTTGGGTGTTAATTTACTAAGCCGCATTACTGGCATATGCTTGTAGGCTTCTTTGGCAAATGAATACACTGCATCAGTGAACCGTGTCGTGTGGAGTCCTGATGGAAGCTTTTTTGGTATGTAGTTAAAGGTTTCTAATTCGTGTTTCATCTAATTCCTCATGCAATCTAACAAAAGAAAGAAAGGAAGAGCAAAAGGGGTAAGGGTGGCACAAAGATCTGTATAAAGCTTAATTGTTCATGTAGGAATTTCATTTGAAATCTGTTTAATTATTCTATCATTAACAGCAAGAGAGCTTTTATTATTCTTTGCATATAATAGACTAGGATCATTCTATATTGTCATCTTTTGCTCTCCTGTAATTCTATACTTATCTTCATGGTGGTCTCATTTAAGAGAGCTTCCACGACCTAACTTATTTGAGGATTGTGTTATAAGCATGTGCACCACAGATTGCACTGTTACCTTCTTTTGTAAGTGAAAGGTACACATGCATAGAATTAGAATTGCTATTGCTTACGATGTTTCTCAATTTGGATCTAGGTGTGGCATACTCAAAGCACATTGTTCACTTATATGCATATCAGGGAGGCGATGATTTAAGGAACCGCATTGAGGTTTGTGTTGGATACTTGGGAATCTGTTGCTATAATCTAATCTTTTTTCCTTTAGTTAGATATCTGACATTCCTTTTGATTAGAAACAAGAATGCCAGTGTGGGAATTCAGTTTGTTTGATTATTATTTTATTTCAGATTGATGCTCATGTCGGTAGCGTCAATGATCTTGCTTTTTCTCATCCGAACAAGCAATTGTGCCTTATAACTTGTGGGGAGGACAAAACAATTAAGGTTTGACTCTTAAGAAATTTAAGCACATTGGAAGAATCTTAAGGCTATTTCTAGAGACTTAAAAAGAATTTTACGTATAGGTTTGGGATGCAGCCACTGGTGCCAAGCAGTATATTTTTGAGGGTCATGAGGCACCTGTTTATTCTGTATGCCCACATTACAAGGAAAACATTCAGGTACTTATCACTAAAATCTTTTCAAAGACGTTTGCATTTTTTAACCTTGGAGAAATTTTAGAGATAATGCCAGATTCAGCATCTATTCCTGGGCCTAAGTATACTTTCATCACATGTAATGTTTTTTGTTTTAGTTTATCTTTTCAACTGCTGTTGATGGAAAGATCAAGGCATGGTTATATGATAATATGGGTTCAAGGGTCGATTACGATGCTCCCGGTCACTCTTGTACTACTATGGCCTACAGCGCTGATGGAACAAGGTATAATACCGTTTCGGTTCCTTTTTATAAGTAGATTTTGCTTGGCTTACATTGGGTTCACCTTTTCTTTTCTTGACATGTTTTTCTGTACTTGGTTCTTTTTCTCCGCTTTCTCTATGAAAAAATGGTAGGTTATTCTCTTGTGGTACGAACAAAGAAGGTGAATCGCACATTGTGGAGTGGAACGAGAGTGAAGGCGCTGTCAAGAGGGCTTATCTTGGTCTCGGGAAACGGTCGATTGGAGTGGTGCAATTTGATACAACAAAGAATCGCTTCTTGGCTGCCGGTGATGAGTTTACCATAAAATATTGGGACATGGACAATGTAAACCTGTTGAGTAGTGTTGATGCTGATGGTGGTTTACCGGTAACAAGCTAAATTTGATGTCTTTTTTACATTTTACTTTCTAACTATTTGGGAGAAACTACTGAATGTGCTAGCAATTTCAATAATCTCTTTTAGGCGTCCCCTTGCATTCGATTTAGTAAGGAAGGGATGCTATTGGCTGTATCAACTAGTGAGAATGGCATTAAAATACTTGGCAATGCTGAAGGTATTCGACTGGTACGCTCCACAGAAAATCGTGCTGGACCCGCTTCGAAGGTAAACATTTCTAATTTAAAAAAACCGCATTTAGATATTATAATTTTTTTAAAGTTCGGCATTTGTTTTTGCAGGCGCCAATGATAGGTGCATTGGGCGCTTCTGGTTCAGCAGCAGGGAGCAGCGTGGTTGCAGATAGAAACTCACCAATGGGGCCCATTATTTCATTGGTGAGTATTGATAGCTTTGGTCTTGCAGGCAGTAAAATCCATGAAATATGATTTATTTACGGGTTGTCAAGTGCTAACAACTCTTTGCCTTGTGGACAGAATGGGGAGGGCAGGAGTTTACAAGATCAAAAACCCCGAATTTCGGATGAGTTGGAGAAATCCAAGGTTTGGAAGCTGACCGAGATTAGCGAACAATCTCAACTTCGTTCCTTGAGGCTTCCTGATAGCTTATTGTCAGTGAGGGTAAATTTGCTAAAAAGCCCGCTGGTTTAACATTTTATATTTCTCTCTCCCATCTTTTATGTTTTATGGGCTCTTGAAATCATGTGATTATTTTCAATTACATGTAATTCTAGCCATTTGGAGATTTCGTTAGGTATCTTGTATGCATGTCATTTGTAGAGCAGGAACATGGAGTTGGAAAAAAAAAACTAACTTTTGGTCAATCATTTTCCATTTCAGATTATTCGGTTAATTTATACAAATTCTGGAGGCGCCATCTTGGCATTAGCATATAATGCTGTCCACAAACTATGGAAATGGCAACGAAATGAGAGGAACACTACCGGAAAGGTTTTTCATTGCTCTTTGCTATTTAGTGCTACAAAGTGATTTAGTGATTCTGACGGAGTCCTGAGACTCCAAGTGCTGTTATAATAATAACCATTCATGTTAGGTGGACCCACGAGGGACCTATGATGTCCCGGATACTCCTAAGAATGACCATTTCCTATTTACTTCCACTGCCTTTCGCATAATATTATTTTGATTTTAATTTTCTTCCATAGGCAACAACTGCTGTGCCACCACAACTATGGCAACCTCCAAGTGGGGTCTTAATGACAAATGACATAAGCGAGACAAACCTTGAGGAAGCTGTTCCATGCTTTGCGCTTTCCAAGAACGATTCATATGTTATGTCAGCATCAGGAGGAAAAATCTCCCTATTTAATATGATGACATTTAAGGTT
This sequence comes from Buddleja alternifolia, assembly GCA_019426215.1. NCBI lineage: Eukaryota > Viridiplantae > Streptophyta > Magnoliopsida > Lamiales > Scrophulariaceae > Buddleja > Buddleja alternifolia. The sequence goes on from CM033396.1 coordinate 36,839,056, forward strand.
ATAGCACTGTGGTTGAAATAATTATTCTATTAAATAACTCTCTTCACATATATTTGCCTTTTGTACTAAAAGTTTATTTTTTGTAATCTTCTCTCTGCAGACAATGACAACTTTTATGGCCCCTCCACCAGCAGCAACATTTCTTGCATTCCACCCTCAGGACAATAATGTTATTGCTATTGGCATGGAAGATTCCACCATACAAATTTATAATGTTCGCGTTGATGAGGTCCTTTACTGCAAGTAAACTTGATTACCTAAAAATTACTGCCTTTTTTAAATAAAAATTATTTATTTATTTATTTTTCCCTTTGGCGGCGTATGTGTTGATTAGGTAAAAAGCAAGCTTAAAGGTCATCAGAAAAGAGTAACTGGACTTGCCTTCTCGAGTGTTCTAGATGTTCTTGTATCCTCAGGCGCTGATGCTCAGGTTCGTCTACATTATTCCATACTTCTCGGCTGCAATTAGGCTTTAATTGGTTGTACCCTGGGGAAAGGGAACTTTTGATTACTGCAATCAGGCTTTAGTTACCTTGTACCACTTATCAAAAAAAAGTTACCCAGTACCTTTTGTCTTTTCAGATTATTGTTTGGAGTTTTAATGGATGGGAAAAGATGGCGAATAAGTTCTTGCAGATTCCTCCTGGACGTTCATCAAATGCTCTCGCACAGACACGTGTTCAATTTCATCAGGATCAGACTCACTTCTTGGTTGTTCATGAGACACAAATGGCCATATACGAGGGTTCGAAACTCGATTGCATCAAGCAGGTATGAGATGGGCATACTCGTCTTTAACTCAAATCTATCATAATGATTAAAAAGATGGCTCAAAATGAATGAGGAGGGATTTGTAATCTTTAGCAATTAGAATCACCCAAACAAATGCAATCAACAAGATTTTTTTATGGATTCGAAATTATTATTCTCAAAACTGAAGTCTAAACACTGTCTTAGATTATTATCGTGCGCCCGTAGTAAAATTAAAAACCTTTGCTATAATGAGCACTATTGAGTTCACACTTCACATCTAGTGCTTTTCGGGAAGTCACTAATTTATTATTTGAGTCACAAAACGGGTTAGATAAAAAGAATTGGAAGCAAGAACGATTAATTGTGTGTTGGTTTATGACAGTGGGTGGTTCCCCGAGAATCAAGTGCTGCAATAACAGACGCTACGTACTCATGCAACAGCCAGTCAATTTACGCCAGCTTTGATGACGGAAGCGTGAATGTCTTCACTGCTGGGCTGAATCTGAGGTGTCGGATCAATCCATCAGCTTATTTGCCTTCTAATCCTAGGTATGTACACAAAACAAGCCCTACGTATACAAAACAGCTTATCAACAAACATTTCAGTTTGTGACATCATCATATGCAAATCCGAATTCAACAGTTCTGTCACCCGTATGTGCACTTAGCATGAATGGTCCCACCGAAACGTGCGACTAGTTCATATACTTGCTTAGTTGCTTTCCCACATGTAATGACCTATTTTTACTTCTTTTATTGCAGCTCGAGGGTTTATCCGCTGGTTGTCACAGCTCATCCAACCGAGACCAATCAGTTTGCATTGGGACTCACCGACGGTGGGGTCCACGTGCTAGAGCCCGTGGAAATAGAAGGAAAGTGGGGTACGGTGCCTCCACAAGAGAACGGTGCTGGTCCGAGCATGAGCCCGGTTGTGCCGGCTCCGGACCAATCTTCGAGGTAGCAGGCTTGGTGTTGGGGCTTTAGGTTGGCTTTAGCTTGTAAAGATGCAGAGTTTGGAAATAAGATTACATTGGTGATAAAGGAGAAAGAAAGAGGGGTTAGAAGTGTTGATAGAGACATATTTGAGGAAGGAGAATAGTAAGTTTTATTCTGTATGATAGGTGAGCTTTGAAACTATTTGAACTACATTTCCTTTTTATTTAAGAACGAGCTTTTATATTTGAGGGATTTAGCAAGTAATTTTTATTGCGTTTCCATTTTATTATGATTTTAAATTTGGTTGTTATCGTTTTTGGTTAAATTGTAATTTAAGTAGAATCCGAAGTCCCATTTTTGCTTGTTCTATTGGGCTATGTTATGTACGGTGTGTTAATCCAAAGGGGATTGTAATGGTGTCATTTTATGACATAGTAAGTATACTTCATTGTATACATATATTCAATAGTTCATGTATTAACCGAAAAGGGATTTTTTTTTCTTCCAAAAACATTAGATATGGAAATCTAGTCCCTGGGGTCGGGTTGCGCAAAAAGAAGCTTTCCATGGTGGTGTCTTCAATAGGATTCCAATTTTTGTCATTTTTGTGGGTTACAAGTCGTTTACCACTTAACCTTGAGAAAAAAGATGTCTTTTACTATTATTAGATCTGCATATAAGCAAGAGATAAAGGTGGCTGAAAAGGGGTTGATAGCAATCGTGGCTATTTTATCCAAGAATAACTTATGTCCCCAAACTTCAAAGATCTCACACTGAAGAAATATGATGTAAAAAGAAGAAGAAAGTCTCATTTTATAAGAACTCACCTCTCTCGCTGTTCACTGACATGACTAATCGTGTCAACTCTTTAATGACTCGTGTAGATTCATTTTGTCCTATTTTTCAAGCTTGTGCATTCATTTGATCACGTTGTTTTGTTACAAATGAAGAGAAGTATGTACAAAATGACATCCATTTTGTCCTAGTTTTTCTGAGTCACTTTGATTAGAAATTTGATAGGATCGAACAATTTTCCAAGAAATTTCTACAAAATAACTCATAACCAAATACATTTTTCAAAAATAAAAAATGAAAAATCACATCAATCTTAATCATTAAACATATTTCTCTAACAATTTCACACCTAAACATATACTACTTAATATTGTCTTTTCCACAGAATTATCTCGTACCTATCCTACAACTTGACCGTGGTAGTTAGAGATTAGGTTTTGAGTACAAAGAAGAAGAAAACATAAAAATGAAAAATCTGGAGAGTTAAAAGTGGTAATGACAAAATTTGGAGTGATATATTCTATCATTGTTTTTCATCGTTTCTTTCGCATTTGGAAAGAAAATGAATTGAATACTATTGATTGGATTTGTAAGTCGTATTTACAATAACAAATTGTGTTCTTGCCATGTCCAATGCTAGTGACTAAAAAGTGGTAGTAGAAAGAATTTATTTTACGCTACGCTAATCAGACATATACGGAGTAACTGCATATATATGTAAAAAAATTCCTATAATAATAGAGTAATATTATACCATCATTGCTTCTTATGCCAAGAAAAGAATGCAATAAACGAATTTGATTTGATTTCTTTCAATTCACCTCTGGCTATAAAATGACTCTTAACGCTTTCTTTTATCTTCTCTTCGGATCTTTTTCAATGAATAAAATAAAAAATATTAATAATAAAAAAACTGTTCAAATGGTATGATCCTCTCTGTCCCCCCATAACGAAGGGGGTTCAGATTAATCGTTTAAAGAAGCGAAAGTTTCTCCACCCCACACCCACCCTCGAGTATTACCTTATTAAGGACGATAACAATTTGGTGTAAATTAAGTTACCGGTGACGCTTATTATTTATTGATACCTATTGCTTCGGAAAGTCAGAGTCACTTGTTTCTAGGGTTGTAACAAATCGAATCGAACCGAACAATGCTTTGTTTTAATTTGTTTGAATTATTGTCCAGCTTCACAATTTGTATCTGAGTTCGATTTGATTATTAGTAGAATCAAACTTAAAAGGAGCTTCAGATAGAGCCGAATTAGAGTCGATCTTGAGCAGCTTGATGTTTTCTACACATTTTATGACATTTTACTAATAAATCATGTTAGGAATGGTAGCATCAGAGTATGAATAAAATAATCAAAAAATTATAAATCTAAGCTTAAAAGATGAACAAGAGGATTTAACGTGGTTCGGCAAGGTGCCTACATCCACGAGCCAACCTAGAGTACATCTTTATTTCTCTTTGAGTCAATCAAATAATTACAAGTTGAATTCTACTATTTCTAAATGAAACTAATTATAATGTTGTGTGCTCGGCGAGCTATCTAATGACTTGACCATTGGGTAGTAAAAACTATGCCAATCTTGTCTTTAACTTTAGGAAAAATCCATTTTTGATCCCATCTGTTTGGCCTTTTTCATTTTGGTCTCATTCAATACGAGATTCTCACATTGTGTCCTGTAACTTTTAAAAATTCTCACATTTGGTCCCAACCAAATTTTTCATCCAAAATCTCTAACGGTCAACTACGTTAGTCAACATTTTGACTGATTTTTTGGAGAGATTTAGTGCATGAATGACACATAATATTGAATAAAAATATCATGATATTGAATATAATCCGTGTGTGAGTTCATTTGCATACCAGTTCTTCCCCAAAAAACTAATCAAAATATTGACTAACGGAGTTGACCATTAAATTTTGGACGAAAAATTCAGTTGGGACCAAACATGATAATTTAAAAAAGTTATGAGGTACAATGTGAGAATCTCATAACGAGTGAAACCAAAATTGAAAAGGGCCAAACATACGTGACCAAAATGCATTTTTCCCTTAACTTTATATTGAACTTAGTTAGGCAATCCCTCTTCTTTATCACATATGCTTTAATTAGTTTAGATAAAGAACCTATAGATTACTCATGGCTAGGGAAGCAGTTGCCATGCGGGGAGTGGCGTGGCGACTGTGGTTGTAAAACCCTGTTCCAAGTCATAGAGACTGTGGGATATCACAGTCTCGCCAAGACTTGTTTGTGTGTGATATTCTAATGGGAGAGTGCCTTGTTCCATGTGCAATGACCTTGGGGTCAGTGCACGCACAAAATTCCATACTTGGGTGAGTATGAGATTGAATGAACTCACAAGGATTCCTTGTTGGTTTCGTGTCGAACTTGGAGTCATTCGATTTCGTAGTGTGAGATTAGTCCTTTAGTTTGACCTGAGATGTCATAGTTGGGATGTGTGTTACCCACTACACTTTGATATACACGTGAATTCCAGAAGAATCATACTGCGGCGTATGTTGTAGTCTGGTAGTATGACGGAATATATGACATTATATATGAGATCTATCCATGGCAGATAGCCTGATTTTTCCAATGCTGTTGTGTAAGCTGAATGATTGATAAAAGACTATGGCCAGAGCATAGTCTTAAAAGAGGGAATGGAGTCCCTACTTAGAAGACCAGATCATTAGTGTTCTAACACAGCCATAGCATCTGAGTTATTAGGGTCCCGACCGGTGCCAAACCCTAAACTTCAGACGGGAAAAAGAAATATTCACTCGTTTGATAATTCTTAGGGGTTTCCTTGTAAGCCTGTCAACTTTGACATGGGAGATTTGTGTGATTTTAAGACTCGATTGGATTTTCGAATAGTCCTAACAAAAGTGACGGGTTTATTGTAATTTTCCTTTTTTATTTTTTGGAACATTACATTTAATATTAATAGACCTATGTCCAAGTGGAGTCAAGATTCGAATTCTGCGTCGTCCTTATCGTCAGTGTCACAAGAAAACAAATATTCCTTGATCTGTTCAAAAAAAAAAAAAAAAATTCATTGCAGCCCTCAAATGTTACCACTTGGCAAACTCGGACAAGCCATGCAAACCCTAAAGTCGACACGTACATGCAAAGCACAACCCCTAATAATGTTATTTTACGTGTACAAAAAACAATGGCAACTTTAATCTCCATTACCAACTTATCTCCATTTCTCAAACTCAAACCAAAACTCTCAATTATGCAAGCTTCAAAACATGAACAAAAATCCAGTCCGCAGCCACATGAGAGGCTGCGGGACAAGAAAGTGAAGGATTTAATAACAGATAAGAGGAGATTAGTGGAGGTGCCGTACACTGCCTCTCTCGCCGACACAATGAACGCTTTAATGGCGAACCGCATCGTGGCGGCCCCGGTAGCGGCGCCACCGGGGCATTGGATCGGTGCCGGGGGTTCGATGATCATGGAGACGGATAAGCATACTGGGGCGGCGAGAAAGCACTATATAGGGATGGTGACGATGCTGGATGTGCTGGCTCATATTGGTGGGAATCATGTTGAGGCGACGGCGGAGGGTGGCGGTGAAGAGCTAGAGCGGAAGATGCAGGTTCCGGTGTCATCGATTATTGGGCATTGTCTTGAGAGCCTCAGCTTGTGGACACTCAACTGTAATACTGGGTTCGTGATTTTGTCTATAATTTAATTTCTCCAAAAATTCTAGCACATTTCCAGGTTCGATGAAACTCAAGTGTATTTCATAAAGTAAGTGACGAATCACATTATAAGCACGGATGGAGCCAGGGGCTGGAGGGTGCGCTCACCCTCTCAATTTTGAAAAATTATTTTTTGTACGTTACAAAACTTTTGATATTTGAATTTCGCCTCCCTCAAAATCGAAAAATATCGCGCTTTCTCCCTTTTTTGAGTTCGTCCCCCAAAATTCAAAATCCTGGTTATAACGAAAGAGATATAAGAGTATAAAGCATGTTAAAAGTTGTAATTGAACCTAGTTCCTTATTATATTTCTTCCCATAAATATAGCGTACCGTACTCCTGAATCCTTTGTCTATTTGGCGAAAAACAATGTATAGTTATATCACTACAATCTCGCCCCCTCAGTAAAATTCCTGGCTCAGTCCCTAATTATAAGTATAGTTCACTTACTTTGTGAAATGGCACAAATACCAGCCCTGAGCCGGGCGGACTAGAATTTCCCATATTTTCTCTATTACTCTACAATATTTAATAGCTTGTCTCGTCTTTTCTCACAATTTATATATATTTTAATTTTTTTCCGAAGAACAAGGAACTTAACAAATGACAAGCCAACATTTGAATTTGGATGCTAAGGCTATGTTTGTTTGTGTTTTCAAACTCATATTTTCATTTTCGATCTCATTTGAAAATGAAAACGCATTTATTTTCATTTTCATTTTCACATTTCGAATAACTACCATTCACTTTATCAAATCACAATCACATTTTTCTTTCTCTCACATCTCCTTCTAAAAATCCATATTTCGGGCAATAAGTGTGATGTTATATTGGAATAAAATAAATGGTCTTAATCTTCATAAGCTCGTACACATTTTAAGACTTATTTTGAATATTTTTAATGCTTTTTTTTGGTTGATTTTTATCATTTTTACTTGAAAATATATTTAATCAATATAATATTAACTATTATTTTATATATATTATTGACATAATCATTACTTTTAACTAACTTAATCATTTCATACATCATCAAATTATCAATTCCAACAATTTCTGGAAACACAACCAAACATGCCGTCATTTTCACACAAAAATAAAAAAAACTCATTTTCTCATTCGTTTTAGAAAATGACGATTGAAAATAAAACGAAAACACATCCAAACAAAGCCTAAATGTCCTATTATGCATTGGGAGCTTACTTTATAATTAATCCCTTTCTAAGGTCACTTTTGATCCTATGCTTGAATTTGTGTTTCATTTTGTATTTTTGATAAAATACATGCCAAGTATGAGTAATCCTTCTTAGTATCTAGAAAATATTTTGTACGTCTAGTTTGCATCTATAATATGAAATACAAAATGAAATAGGATCCAACCCTTATAAGAGGGGTTTGATTTGAGTCAACACGAATTTCTTGATAAAAGTCGAAAAGTGGATCTTCCATGTGGTCTCTCTTGGTGGAAAATGCCTTTGTGCACGGGTTGTTGAACACCAAACGTTCAGATTAAGTCATACTGGCATCCACTGTCATAATGTGGTGACGTAGCTTGATCTGGACAGTGCGGTGTATAAACACTAGGTTCATACAAGCATTTTCCTCTCTCGATAGTTGAGATTGGTGGTACCATATTATATTTTACTAGAGGGAATAATTTTAGCAAACATGAGTTCACTTGAGGAACTAAAGTCTCATTTTGCGATGCTTCGAAAATGAAATAAGAGCCAATGGATTGCGATGGAGGATTATGTACTGATTTTAAGCTCATCTTGAGACTCCAATCTTGCAAATCAGATCTATTGCAATTCCTATTTCATCTACTGTTGCAAAAGGTATAGAGTCAATGACACGTGTAATTGTTAAATTTTTATTGGACGTGTTGTTCACCAATACATTGCAATAGAAAATACAATAGGGCTTTGCAACAAAAGATGAAAATGAAGACATAAATTCTTAGGTGTTCCAATTAAGAGCCTTGATTCTGCATCATGTGTTACATGCCAATCTCACGTCAATTCTGTAAGGATATCCTGTCACGTTTTGGTGTGCCACTTTGGTGTCACACTAATGAATTACAGACATGTATCTAACTCATTGGTGTGACACTAAAGTGGCACACCAAAATGTGAAGAAGATCCACTCCGACATTAATTACGTCTATTTCTGTCCTGCTCCTGCGATTCCAAGTCCAGGAGTTATCAACAGTTAACTGGTAAGTTTGTGAGACTGTCGCCTTCCTTGGAGAAATATACTTGCATGGAGACACTGCAAATTTTTATGTTGTGATATGCAATCGTCGTGGTTAGTGAAAAGGACTCCAACTTGTTTGGAGTGGCCATTGATTATGTAGAGTTGCTCAGATTTCTACGATGTGATCCTATTAAATTAATTTTGATTTACTTAAGTTTTCCATATTCTCGAATGGGATCATATCAAGCCAAGTCACATTGAAGATTAACATGTTAAAACTTCCATTATTCCATATGCAGCATACTAGATTGCATGGAAGTGTTTAGCAAAGGAATACACCGAGCACTAGTTCCGGTGGACAGCCACATGGAAAATATAGCTGGAGTTGAGCTAGTGGAATCTGCATCGAGCTATCGTATGGTCACACAAATGGATCTCCTCAAGTTCTTGAAGGTGCACAAGCATGAGTTAAGAGGTATCCTGGGACGCCCCGTTAGAGAACTTGGGGCGGCAAGTGAAATCGTTTTCGGGGTCACCGATAAAACCAAAGTTATCGATGCTATCAAATCCATGAACACGGCTTCCCTTAATGCTGTCCCGGTTGTTCAATCTCTTGAGGACATAGAGGACGATCATGGCCAGCTTATAAATGTAAGTTCATTCTGAGATCACTCGAAAAAATTGCATAATATGGAGTACCATATATTGTGAAACATATCACTTACCAGGACTGTTGAGAGCTCGAGCTCGCAATAGATAGAAGTCGAGTGAGATTGCCACGTCGAATACAATATTAAGTCCTATGGTGTGGGTTATTTCTTTTATCTTAATAGCAATAAATGAACAGAAGTAGGGAAAATCGCAGCATTAGTCCAATACGTTTAGTCGCTTTGCAATTTTAACCTCAATGTTTTACAAATTTGTAAAATTAGTGCCGTAGATTATTTTTATTTTTTATTTTTGCATTTGTAGTCTCAATTGTTGAAAATTGGATGGAAACCGTCACTCTGGTAGCACATGATCATTACGTGACTTAACAGGTCGTGTATCCTAGGCGTGAAATTCCATCCCTTTTTTATGGATGAGATCAAAATTGAGAAGAATGCGTCCTACAATTGTAAACAATAGGACTGAAATTGCAATAGACTATGAGAGACTAATATTACAATTTTCCGAAAGATATCCAAATGAACTTTAAGACAGATTATGTGAATCCTTCTCCAGTAATTTGAGAATATCAATAATTTCTTCGTGTAAAATACGATGGTTCAATTTTTGAGGAAAATAAATTCCTCGATGTAGTACACATCCTTAGCATATAGGATTTTGTACTTCATCCTATCATCGAGTACTCGTTCTGGAAGCTTTATTACGTATACACTCCCATACTCTGATTGAATTTTTATTAGCCAATGACATTATCCACGTTGACTACGTTCGATGATCGACGTCTCAGGGCAAGAACAGGAAGCTTGTAGGAACATTTTCAGCTACAGATCTTCGAGGATGCCCAATACAGCTACTCCAATCTTGCTTGCAGTCGAACATTATGGATTTCATCAAGAAACTCTCCGAGTCCGCAATGCATGAAGCCTCGGGTTTAAGGAACTCTACTAAGGAACTTATTACATGTCGACCTGACTCCACTCTCGGGGAGGTGGTGGAAAAGGCCGTGAACAATCATGTGCATCGTGCTTGGGTTGTGGATGGATTAGGTCTGCTTGAAGGGTTGATTTCATTGACCGATATAATTAGGGTGACTCGTGTTTGGATGCTGTCGGAGCCTGCTTAATTAGGTTGACATAAAATGGATAGCAGACGGTTCATCTGTCATAAGGTTTGTGTGGTGTAAGATAGTTTATGGTTCAAGTTTTCATTCGGTTCGTAACTCTAGCTAGTAAGGTTTGTGTGGTGTAAGATAGTTTATGGTTCAAGTTTTCATTCGGTTCGTGACTCTAGCTAGTTTGTCTGATGTGTATTATATTTCGGTTCTTATAGAATTATAAAGGTTACACGAATCAAATTTTTGTAATACACATGTTCATGATCATCGGCCATTGATTTAGTTAGTGAGGGGACGAGTTAGTATTGTGATATCTTTACAACTGTGTGTGGGGACCTCATAGCCATGGCCCTGGACATAAGGTGGTTGAATATTTCGGAAGTGAGCTACTATCATTGTCCTATTTGGAGTGGATATCAAAGGAACTAGTATTGTTCCATCTTTTTTTCTTTGGTTAAAAGTATTCATATAATTCACACAACGAGATGCATGATTAATGTGTTAATCGAAAGAAGATGCTAGTTGAATAGTGAGCTTAAAATGTAACGAGACATATTGTTCTATGCGCGTTCATCTGATTATTTTTCGATTACATGTTTTAAAATAAAGTTGCAAAGTACTATAAATATAAGCATGTAATATTTTCCTTTTTCGAAGCCAAACATAGTCTTGGTGCTTTTACAGACTCCAAGTCATCTTAATTGAATTCGTGTTTCGTCTGGCATTGTGTTGAAAAAAAGAATTACGACATTTCATTGGAAAATATCGTTGAACCTCAACAAACAAATATATAAAATACATGACAATGGGAATTGAACGGAAAACCAAGACGAGAGCCCGAGGCTAAGCCCTAACTCGAGACCGAAAAGAATAAGAATGAAACTTTATAAAAAGAAATCAAGACTTGTTTATCATAAATCTGATTGTAACTAAAAAATCTGAACTAGCTATAAGAAGGTTAGAGACGGGGATGGAGTCAGGAATATAGGGTTGGGGGGACGAATACAAAACAATGGGGGTAAAATTGGATAATTTTGAATTTTTGGGGTGGAATTTTAAATTTCTAATTTTTCCAAGTTGAGGGAAGGGGGTGTCTCCACCAACCCCCTGGTTCTCACTATCTAGAGATGAATTTACGAGTCGGAACAACTTACAAGATATGAGTATCAAAACAAAAAAAACATAAAAGCGAAACACTCCCAAGTATAACACGTTTCTTTAAGTAATTTGACCCAAAGATCGGGCTGGACAAACTAGGACTTTTTAAATAAATAATATAGTTTTAAATAAAAATTATATATATATAATACACAAAAAATTATATATCCAAAAATAGCATGATACCCCATTGGTAATGGTGTACCCACAGGGATACGCCATTGTCAATGGCGTACCCACATTCTACTTTTTTTTTTTAATTTATGTGACAGGGTACGCCATTACCATTGGCATACCCTGTCAGAAAATTTTGTAAATAATTTGCTGATTCTTTTTTTGAAATTATGTGACAGGGTACTCTATTGTGAATGGCGTACCCTGTCACATAAGTCTAAAAAAAAAAAAAATTTTTTGCGTCATTTTCAGAATGATTTTTCGATCTCTTCTGTACATTTTCAGCCTTTGATTTCAACATAAAAAATATAGATTGACTCACAAAGTTTGTAATGGTGTGAGGATTGACTCATTTCGATATTTGGGTGAAAAAATACAACATGTTAAAAAAGTCACATATATACGGATTTTTCGAAAAAAAATATTTTTCTGTCATTTTCGGGATGATTTTTTGACCTCTTCTATACATTTTCGGGCTTCGACTTCAACATAAAAAATGTAGATTGACTCACAAAGTTTGTAACAGTATAAGAATTGATTCATTTCGATATTTGGGTGAAAAAATACAACATGTTAAAAAAGTCACACATATACGGATTTTTCGAAAAAAATTATTTCTCCGTCACCTTCGGGATAATTTTTCGACCTCTTGTGTACATTTTCGGTCTTCGACTTCAACACAAAAAATGTAGATTGACTCACAAAGTTTGTAACGGTTTAAGAATTGATTCATTTCGATATTTGGGTGAAATAATACAACATGTTAAAAAAGTCCGTATGTGTGAGACTTTTTTAACATGTTGTATTATTTCACGCAAATATCAAAATGAACCAAATCTTACACCGTTACAAACTTTGTGAGTCAATCTACAATTTTTTGTGTTGAAGTCGAAGCCCGAAAATGTACACAAGAGGTCGAAAAATCATCCCGAAGATGACAGAAAAATACTTTTTTGTTAAAAAAGTCCGTATATGTGTGACTTTTTTAACATGTTGTATTATTTCACGCAAATATCGAAATGATTCAATTCTTAGACCGTTACAAACGTTGTGAGTTAATCTACATTTTTTGTGTTGAAGTCGAAGACCGAAAATGTACACAAGAGGTCGAAAAATCCTCCCGAAGGTGACGAAAAAATACTTTTTTGTTAAAAAAGTCCATATATATGTGACTTTTTTAACATGGTGTATTATTTCACGCAAATATCGAAATAAATCAATTCTTAGACCGTTACAAACTTTGTGAGTCAATCTACATTTTTTGTGTTGAAGTCGAAGACCGAAAATGTACACAAGAGGTCGAAAAATCATCCCGAAGGTGACGAAAAAATATTTTTTTTCGAAAAATCCGTATATGTGTGACTTTTTTAACATGGTGTATTATTTCACGCAAATATCGAAATGAATCAATTCTTAGACCGTTACAAACTTTGTGAGTCAATCTACATTTTTTGTGTTGAAGTCGAAGACTGAAAATGTATAGAAGAGGTCAAAAAATCATCCCGAAGATGACAGAAAAATATTTTTTTTCGAAAAATCCGTATATGTGTGACTTTTTTAACATGTATTTTTTCACCCAAATATCGAAATGAGTCAATTCTCACACCATTACAAACTTTGTGAGTCAATCTATATTTTTTATGTTGAAGTCAAAGTCTGAAAATGTATAGAAGAGGTCGAAAAATCATTCTGAAAATAAAGCAAAAATATTTTTTTTTTCAAAAAATCCGTATATGTGTGACTTTTTTAACATGTTGTATTTTTTCATTCAAATATCGAAATGAGTCAATTCTCACACCATTACAAACTTTGTGAGTCAATCTATATTTTTTATGTTGAAGTCAAAGCCTGAAACTGTGCAGAAGAGGTCGAAAAATCATTCCGAAAATGACGCAATTTTTTTTTTAAGACTTATGTGACAGGGTACGCCATTCACAATGGAGTACCCTGTCACATAATTTTAAAAAAAGAATCAGCAAATTATTTACAAAAATTTCTGATAGGGTACGCCAATGGTAATGGCGTACCCTGTCACATAAATTAAAAAAAAAAAGTAGAATGTGGGTACGCCATTGATAATGGCGTATCCCTGTGGGTACGCCATTACTAATGGCGTATCATGCTATTTTTGGATATATAATTTTTTGTGTATTATATATATAATTTTTATTTAAAATTATATTATTTATTTAAAAAGTCCGACAAACTAGGCTGAACTTTGAGACCCAATATATAAATGCATGAGCATAAAATCACTCTTAAAAATGCATTCACATAGGTGTATATTCATTTATTCGTCCACGTTCATTAGAAAATATATTATTTTTAATGTTATTTATGAATGTTGTTGAATATATAAAACACGAAAGTGAAACAGAAGATTCAATTTAATTTTTGGGGGTTTTATTTCAAGTTGTAGATAAGATAAGAATCTAGACGCCATTTTTACGTCTTTCACTTTCTCATTTTAATTTGTCCTATTTTTGCTATATATAGTTGTCTTTTGTTTTTCTGATTTGCTAATAAGCATCTCTTTGTTTTTTCAACAAGCTGTTTGCTCATGCATGTGAATTGACCTTCAAGGCGACACATTGTAAATAAATGCACATGACCACAAAGCTATTGGGACCTCAACGTATTAATGCACAGTGTAAATAAATGTACGTGAAGGAAAAATCTACGTTGCAGTCGCACACAATTTCAATGGTCTTTGTGTGTATCTTTCACATAGTAAACTGTACACTTGTGTAAATGAAATAAACACAAAATATACACTCAAATTATTGAACTTTATCTAACATAGAATTACCCTTTATTGTTTTGTGGATCTTATTAATCTCTTTATGCAAGTGGAACAACATATAATTTATTCGTCTTATTTATTTCCAACTGTCTTTATGCTTTTTATCTTCCGGCAAGAAACATTGACACCGAAAGAACTTGCTACTACCCGCAGGGACGGAGTCGCGGGGGGGGGGGGGGGGGGGGGGGGGGGCTGGAGGGTGCGGTCGCCCTCCCTCAATTTTGAAAAATCATTTTTTTACCTTACAAAATTTTTGATATTTGTATTTCGCCCCCCCTCAAAATCGAAAAATATCATGTTTTTTCCCTTTATTTTGAGTTCGCCCCCCTCCAAACCCAAAATCTTGGCTATAATAAAAGAGATATAAGAGTATAAAGTATGTTAAAAGTTGTAATTGAACCTAGTTTCTTATTATATTTTTCTTCACAAATATAGCATACCGTACCGCGCGGGGCAAGCCCCCCGCACCCCCCTTTAACTCCTTCGACCATTTGCCAAAAAAAATGTATATCTATATCACAACAATCTCGCCCCCCCCCCCCCCTCATTCACATTCCTGGCTCCGTCCCTGACTACCCGGATAACGTCACATTAGTGTAGTAGTAATTTTTTTTTTTATTTTTTTTCACTTTTGTTAAATTGAACAAAAGTTGATTTTTGGGAAAAAAATGCATTTATAATCCCATAACTTAGACAATGTGCAATTTTGATTTCAATATTATGATATTTACCAAATTGCATCCCATATCTTAAAAAATGTGCAATTTTGGTCCCAAGCCTAACGCATGTTAGTTCTTGAATGGAAGTAGCACGTGTTTGTCACGTGCATGGTTAATTGTGCAATTTATGTGCCATAATATTGGACCAATATTGCACACGACCCAGGTATTGAGACTAAATTTGCACATGACCCAAGTTTGTTTTCCATTTAAAAATTTATGAATTATGTAGGTTAACATCCATAATCATATAATATGATATCTTATCTCTAGCAATGATATGGACATGTTTTGTTTGTCTTTATATATGTTCATTTATTGTGTTTTATCAATCTATGTCATGGCGTATCTAGTTAAAGATATGTCATGACATGTTTTGGTCTTAGGACCAAATTTGCACAAAAATCTAAGTTATAGGACTTAAATTGCACACGATTTTCAGTTTCAATTTTTTGAGGTTATTATTTATTTTTCTAATTTTGTTTTCTTAATATTTTCTTTTCTTTCTTTTACTTTTAATTAAATTTCCTTTGTTTTGTCCAAACATGACAAAAAATTAATAAATAACACCCAAGTCATGGCATATCTAGTCAAAATTAAATTGTTGTGACTTGGGTGTTATTTATTAATTTTTTGTCATGTTTGGACAAAACAGAGGAAATTTAATTAAAAGTAAAAGAAAGAAAAGAAAATAGAAAGAAAACAAAATTAGAAAAATAAAGAATAACCTCAAAAAATTGAAATTGAAAATCGTGTGCAATTTAAGTCCTATAACTTAAATTTTTGTGCAATTTTGGTCCTAAGATCGAATTAACAGTTCACGTGAGAGGCACACGCTATTTCCATCTAAAAACTAATCAAATTGATGTTTGGAACTAAAATAGTACATTATTCGAAGATATGGGATGCAATTTGGTGAGTTTTATAATATTAGGACCAAAATTGCATATAACCTAAGTTATGGGATTAAAAATGCAATTTATCCTTAATTTTTGTCACATTTTATTCCTACAGTATCTTTTATATAAACAAAAAGAACAGATAAACTTACCATTCAGAACATGTTATGGTTTTAATTTAACTTATTATTGTTGTCTCTTATCCATTTATAAAAGTCTTTTGTTTAAAAATATGTTCATTGTTTTACAGAATTTTTCTCAATTAAATGAAGTGTATTATAGTCAGATAATACAAATAATACTCACTTTTAAGTATGAAACAACATTTTGGGGCAAATAAAAATAGCTAGGTGGATTGCTTAACTCTTAAATTTTACATAATGATGTTGGATTCTCATCAAGAGGGTATCCGAGTGGGTAAATTTGAAGTTAAGATGTAATTGATATTTGGTTAATATCATAAAGATATTATTATTTTCATTTATATATAGGGAATTGATATTTGCACCCCTAAATTTGATAATGACACTCCAATCTTCTTTTAATTTTGAGTAATGAACCAAATGACCTTATCATTTTAGAACACAATTTGCATTAATTGTGAGACAAAATATA